>CAEMYA010002128.1:581319-642523 GCA_903131615.1 Diplodus sargus
AACACAAAATGTTGGTCGAACAGCTACACGCAGTCATAATTGTTAGCCTCTTCCTCTTCACCCAATGCGATGTGTAAACTTGTTCTGCCTCCAAGCCCATGGAGTAAATCAGTGCGCACACCTGAATGCCGGCTGGCTCTTTCTTTAGCTTCGAAGCAACCCGATACCTGGTTAAATGTTATTTCAAATCAGGCCAGTCCTCCATCGCAGCAAAGTTGAACTGCTCTCTTCTGCCAAAAACTTCACCACCGGTTTCCAACGACTCTTGCCTGATCAAACTCACTAGTACGCTGTTACTTCTGAAACCATGTGGTGCATTTAACTTACTAAGTTATATGTGTGCAACAAAGCAAAGCAGAGATGATGTGCCATGCAACAGGCTGACCACAATGAAAACAGGCTCCTGCCACACTATGAATGCCATTGCTTGCTAGCTTACATCTAATGTACAGTAAAGTAATTTGGCCATTTGGGGTGGATAAACATTGATGCAAGTAATGCTACTAAACAAAACCATTCCATGGTTAAACTTGTTTCACTTTATTCACCCAGCCGTCTGCTTCAAAATATGGGGCAGTATTTACCCCCTTCTCAGTGTTTAGTTGAACCCCCCAAGTTATTAATTTTATACATTTCATGTCACGGTTTTGAGAGAGGGTGAGGACAAAAACGCAGCAACACAAGGGAGACAGACAGGATGAGGAACTAAAGATAAGCTTTTAATGGAGGGCCAAAACCAAGTAATACAAACATACAGTAGCAAACAAAAGCTAAGACAAAGTACCATACAAATAAGGAAAAACACGTGGAAAAGGCAGAAGCAGACACTGGAGGAAACAGGCTCAGGTGAAACACGGGAAAGACACAAGAGAAACATCAATCTGACAAAGACATCACGTAGCACAAAGACTATATACACACACACGTGCTAACGAGGGGATGAAGTGGAGTTGGAGCGAGGCGGGGAAAGGACAGGTGAAGGAAAAGAATGGAAAAACACTAGAAGGACGGAAACAGGGCAGGTGTGGACAGCAAGAAAACTGGAGGGGAAATGACACAATAGGAGGAAAATAAAAAGCAAGACACAACACATCAGGGAAAGATACAAAACAAAACGGGAAACCAGAAATACAAAACCAGAATCACAACACTGAATTTATTTTTATGCAAATTCATTGTTGCAAGTTGTTTAAAATGGCAAAGACTGAAATAATTAATAATGATTAAATAATTGTTACATTATAAGTGCTCAGTAAAACTTTTTGAGGCATACATTGATATTAAATTCTGACAGCAGCATACAAAATAAAGGCAAATTCCTGCAGCAGTCAACACCACAGATATATAATACAAAGATGACAATTAAAATATAAGTAAATACTTATACGATTGCAAGTATGTACTGTATGTTTTAGATTCACAAAGCTATAGAGTTTTCGACCCAGCATTGCATGACTAGCATGAAAGCGTCTGCTAAATGCCCTAAATGTAAATATGTAAATGTAAACATGTTATGGCTGTGTATATCACTGTGTGAACAGATACTGATTTTGAGAAATCAAAAGTTTTTCAGGAAGGTAGTGAGAAGTAGCAAGATAGCGTAAAAAAAAAAATTCATGGCGGGTTTGAGAGCAACTCTGCGCAAGGGATGTGAGCGCATTCAGTGACAGGAGAATATTTATCCTTACTCTTTGCATTTCCACCATTTTTTCCTCCTAAGGCTCTTAAAAGTCCTTCTCCCTACTCTTAACATATTTTTACATTCTGAATAAGTTTACATGGTTGAGTTGACTGTGAACAAACCATTACAATAATCTACTGAATAAATTAACAAAGGCATGGGTAATTCTTCCTCCCTTTTACTCCTCTGATTCTTACAATATTTTTTAAATGGTAGTATGCAGACAAGGAGATCGAGGTTTAAGCCTGAGGCTAAGATATTGGCAAGATTTCTGACTTGACTCTTTGAAGTGAGAGATAGGGAGGCATGGCAAACGATGAATTTAGCTTCCAATTAGTTGGAGAGAATTTTTGCTTCATCCGTTCATTGACTTGTTTAATGTGGTTACCAACACTGAGGTTTGGCATGCTTTAGAGACGCAGAAAACTGCACAACCTCCACAACCTCATCCTTTTAACAAATCAGGGATTTACATTTTCTGTAGCAGTTTTTGTCTATTCTTGATCGACTTGATCGAATGTTGTTATTTTCTGCCCCATCGAGCTCCCTGGTCTGACAAGGGAATGAGCAAAGAGTGAGAAGGAAGGGGGGTTGGAGAGGGTAGACGTGTGTACAGACAGAGAGAGAGCGAGAGAGAGAGAGGGAGAGAGAGAGGGAGGGGAGGGAGGTGCTGCATCAACCCGACATACAGCAGCAGCAGCAGGCTAGGCTTAGGGATCTATTGTTCCCTGTTTTTTTTATTACTGACAGACCCCGCTGTCCCTCATTAAGGATCTAAGAGAGAAAAGAGAAACAGAGAGGACGAGGAGAGCAAAAGGAGCCCTCTGCCCCGTTCGCCCGGGATTACCTCTTCTCGGATGCACTGGTGTGGACAAAGCAGAAAGCGCACACTTCAGTCTAGCTCTTTACCGCGTGGCCAGGGTTGCTTTTCTCCCCCTTCACTGCATTGGGAACTACAGTACTTGACGTGCGGTGGCCATGGGGCTGGCCGGCAGAGCCGTGGGGATGCTGGGGGTTTCAAGAGGAGCCCCGCTCCTCTCTCTCTGGAGGATAGCGCTGCTCTTTCTCTTCATCTGGGAGCTGAATGCACAAACTGCAGTGGAAACTAAACCCCTGTACATCTGGCAAACAGGTATGGTCCATCCTGTCCACTCTTTCCCCACCTTTGGGGGGGGGGATAGATGTCCCATTCACTGCCACTCTTGCAGTCTTGATGAAATATTAATGTGCAAATGTTTGTGTACAAATCTGCGAGAGGGAAAGCTGGTGAACTTGCTTGAAGTGTTTTCTTTTTTTTTTCTTCATTAATTTGCATTGATTGTTTTGCTCACTTATTATGATTTCATCATAACGTCCTGCAAATAAACAGAACGTTCATTTAAAGCAAAAGTTCCTCGGCCTTGTTCCTTGCAGACATGCATGTGGCAGAGGTTGATGCATTGGAGCCATCTTGCTACCGTGTAGTGTGGTAACATATTTACTGCAGTCCCTGAGGTGAATGTCTCTTTACCCCCAGACTGGGAGTTAGAGGAGCGGCCTGTGCTGGCCGTCCCCTGCTCCGCCAAGGCAGCTGGGACACCTCGGCTGCCTTGCACCGCTATTAGACTCATTTATCACAGTTTGACATGAGTGCAATTGATGAAATGGTGTGTGCGCTGGAGCCGCATGTGGCTCAAGCGGGGTAAATACAAGCACGCTGCAGAGGAGACGACAAAAGCGCACTGTAGTAGTTTAAGACTGATGCAGGTCTTTGGTTTGTTAATAAGTAACCCAGCGGTGGAGGCTGATGACTTGCACCGGTGTGTAGTGAGTATAGTAGCTTCGCAGCATAGGCAGCTGTAAGTAATAGGAGGCTCCCTGCTGCTGCTGTTTTGGGTGGTGCCTCTCACCAGTCAAGACTCATTCACTGTGAGAGAGCAGCACATGGTCAGAAGGACACAATACAGATGCATGGTTCAGCGAGCAGAGTGAAGTGGGGGGGATGGAGGAGAGGTGACGGGAGCAGGAGTTGGGGGATGGATCTCCCCGACCCATCGGGACAGGAGTGGCCCTGGATGCAGCTGGGGATCAATGTTCTGTTCACCACTGTCTAATCCCTCTCTGTTTTGATGGATCAATGTACTGGTTACGCTGGGATCCTGCAACCCCGCAACCAGTAGGAGCTGATCAATGGGTATAGTCCTATCAATGCAGCTCAGCCTGTGTGCGATCAATGCTGGCTTTGGGTGGAGTCTGAAATGTGATCTATACATGTTAATAATCTTTTTTTGTAACACCCATAATGTACAGAGTGCATTTAAAGCTCTCACAGTCCAACTGAAATTAAAAGCGTTAAAAGAGTGTTTGCTAAGAAATCAAATTATGCTCCACATTTTTTATGTTTGGTTTTAATTGGAGACTTTGATTAAAGTTGTAATTACCAAGAAGAAATACAAACGTAATATCTATGTCTTTGTATTAACTGCAAAGTTAATGCAGGGATTTTATTACCACTGGCAATGATCATAACTGTGATTTGAGGGGTGAAATGTGTTTGTGGGTGGCACCTAAAATAGTACAGCACTTTTGAATTGTATCTTTATGTGCCCAATGTTTTGATTACCATAAGTAAGAAATGTATTAATTAATTATTCCTCTTTATTGACGGCATCCCCCACGTTGATGTAGCACAGGCAGCTTGCATTGATACCATTAAAAATATCAGTGCAATAATTCTTTGGGAGAAAAATCTGTGTGGCTGGGCAATGAAAATAGTCAATTCATTAGTCCATAAGCTAACAGTTTTGTGTTAGTTTCTGCTATTTTTAAAGTGGACTGGTGTTACCCGATGCCTGGCTCCATTGTTTTTGGCGGTTTTGGCTGATCATTTACCATTACCACATCATCATTTAAGATAATACTAGAGTGTTCAAGAACTGCTGATGACTCAGAAGCTAACATTAGCTTGCTTGGTTTACTAACTTCCACTTTCTGGGTGCAATACTAACCTAAACGTTCAAAGTTGTAAAGGGACACAAAGCTTAAATTGTTAAAGATGGAAACCCAAACTGTGTAGACTAACGTCAACTTTCGTAAGCTATACTGGACATTTCTTTGTTGATAGCTCATCACCACTGCCATGAAATAGATCGGTGGGTTGTATATATATATATCTATATATATATATAATATAGCCACTTTTAATATGTTCCACTCTGGGTGCAACTGATTAAATTCCCTGTAACCTGGCATGCCATTGTATTTTTCTGAGGCCTGCACATTAAATATTTCTGTCTAACTGCCCAGCAATAGTTAAGCTATTTATTATCAAAAAATAAAATAATGTAATTTATTTAAAGCAACAATATGCATATTTTTGTGTGGCCAAAAAATAGCAACCTTTAGAATTAAGGTAAATGCTGTATTTTTTCATTACTGTGGAAGCAAAATTTAGCAGTTGAGGAGAACTGAAAGCTTATTAACTGTGGACCCATTCAGCACCAAAACCTAAATTTACAATTAACTTTACATTTGGTCATGGAATGCCAAGCAATTGAATCCAAAATACTTTACAAATAGGACAAACCCCCTTGACATTCTCTGTCGATGAACCTTAGATGATGATATTGGTAGTCTAATTGTTGTTTACAAGCTTCATTGTTCACAATCAGTGCAACGGAATGGAAATCCTATGGTATTATGTACAGTACCCCCCACCATGTTAATGCACGGAGGAGATTAAGGGTAGAGAAACCAGAGCAGATTGGCCAGACAAAGTTAACCTAGATACGATATAGACATGTTTATGTATGTGTGTATCTCCTCTTGGCTTAAGTGTGTCGGCAAGTGTGTCGGCCAAACTAGCATCACTCCCTGATGCTAGTTTGGCTGGCTGACAGGACAGCGGTGATGCTGACATGAATGGCACTGAACCATCTTTGCATGTTGGTGTATTCTCGTCTTTGATGTGCATATTTTTTTGGTGAGGGCCTGCCTGCCTGTTGGAGCTGCGATACTTCGCCTCACGCTTGACACAACAATGCAGGCAGCCTTTTTACACCTTGGCACCTCATGTCTGGGAGGGAGAGGCAGGAAAAACAAGGCTTTCTTTTGACCTTTTGGAAAAGCAGGTTCTTTTATGGAGTGTAATATATATTTTTGCCATGACAATTTTGCTAAATCCACACAGAGCTGGTACAGACAGGTGGTTGAAATTAGCCACAGGAGTAATATGAGGGGGTGGAGTCTCAAGAGACTGCTGTTCCCAGCAATATGTGCGGATGCGCCAAGAGTATGATTTTACTAAATGCACGGTGGAAATATTAGTATTTAATCCATTTAATCATTCCCCTGGAGAACTTCCAAAGCGGATGTGTAACCAGGCCAAACTTGCTAAATGAAACAGATGTCAGAGTCAGGGTCATGTGTGTCACATTACTTCCCTATGAAACTTACATATGTATGGAATTTCATCGCAGTGTGTAATCTGGCACCGTGTCTGATGTCTTTTGGCAGATGATTTGCTTGTATTGTCTTAGAGTTTGGAACACAGAGGCTACAGACAGATGGTCGAGGATTAGACTTGCGCTCTTCTCTGGTTTAGCATGTGGTTCTCTTGGGTTTCATGGAGTCTACTTTAAAACTCCTCCATCAGACACATTTCCATCCTAATATGCGTTTTCCACGTTGCTCGTCCTCATTCAAGAATCTGCGGATAGACACGTGTTTAGGATACAAGACCTTTCCTGCTTCACTGGAATGTCCATCTCGGTACACTGAAAGCTTCAAGCTTCCACATCATACTAGTGTAAATTAATTGCAAATACGTAAAGGTGGTCACAGTGACACACAAGCATGGTGTTCCCTTTTTTAGCTCGGTGGTTTTGGGACATTACAGTCAAGATGAACGTGTCTCGGTACACTGAAAGCTTGAAGCTTTCAGTGTACCGAGATGGACATTCCAGTTCATTCATCAGTCAAGATGAACGTGTCAGAACCACTGACTGCATGAGGAGGAGAGACAGAGGCATTGAAAGAGCAACAGAAAGCAAGGTGTCATGGGCAAGAGTGTGTATGTGAGAGAGAGAAGGGGCGTCCGTATATTTCAAAAAAGGAGAGAAGTGAGCAACTTTGTTTGACATCATGTATAATTAATTAAATTCACTACTTAGATTTGAATGGTGGATTTTTGATGTTCAACAACAATTATGAGAGGATGCTAAACAGAATGTGCTGATGGGCCTAGAAGGACCAGCAATTGGGTTGTATACAAACCCCAAGACACACTTATTTGAAAAGGAAAACAAAGAGGAACTGAATTATAACCTGGACAAACAATGACCTACTGTACTTGCTTGTAATGGTGAGTGGAGGCAGATTTCCTGTAATCATTACAACTTTATTATCCGATTATCTGACTGCCCTAGTTACTCACAATGTTGGACTCCATTGCAGCAATGTAACTGTTCGCCCTGAATTCCACAATAACTTCGCTTTTAGTAATTTTATCATAATCAGAAGGGACGATAGCCAAACATGCAAAAGTAAGTAATGAATCAGAATTATCCTTTACAATCCACTTTAAAGCTCAAGGACTTAACCTCCCGAGGCAGCCACAGATCTTTTGCATACAGATGCAAAAACTAAACAAGTTCTTAAGTTTTCTAAAACAAACATTAGCCCCATTCACACTGCCATTTGGATGCCGGGATCCTGAACCAATTCCCTACCTCCGCCTCCTTGTGAATGTCTTGGAGGCGGCGAGGGGTGAAATTTCTCAACCGCTACACATTATAACAGCATCCAAATGATTATAAACTATCCGTATGTTTAGATTGACAGGGGGGGACACCGGGGAAACACCTTGAAAACATACAGATGTCATCATCATCATCATCATCATCCCGTGACCCGTCATGCCTCTTTAGGAGCTGCAGCGCTGCTTGACTCTGTGTGAATGACCAACGGCGGAGAATTGGCGAACCATAATGTGTCTTCTCTGTGTAAAATGGGCTAGTGAAAACTAGAGCTAACCCAACAGCTAGAAAGCCTCAAAGCTTCTACTATTCCTACGGCAATCAAAGTCCAAATCAGTATTCAAATGCTTCATCATTTATTTATTTATCTATTTATTACAGAGAAAGCAGATGTGTAGGCTGCACTGTAGAAGAGGCAACGGAGATATAAAGAGTGAGAAACGTTTTTTAGTCTTGTTTAGTCTTGTGTAGTTCATATTAGCATGAAGCTAGCCAGACTGATAATTTTTACTCCAACTACACAATTGCACAGGTTGGCGATGAGCTCGGGCTTGACCCTCTATATGTGCTTCAGCTGAGCTGCTCCACACTGATGTCTTCCCTCGATCCTCATATCTCATTTGTATATAATGACTGCAAGTTTTAGGAAGGAATAAAAACTTGCCCTCCCATTTAGCAGGCATTCAGACATAAAATCTTATAAGTAACAGTGATTGTTCAGGTTCCCAACAGTCCTGAAAAACAGTCTTTGGTGTGGTATACGACTGCTACTACTACTGTATACAGGGTGCACTTGTTGGTCTTTTCAACACAGCAAACCATCTAGCGTACACCATGGGGCAGGACACTTCCTGGTACAATGGAAGACAACAAAGGTCTCTGCCAAGTCGAAAAAACCATCGCAATGACTGATGGTAATTGGTGGGGCAGCTCGCCTGTCCAGACCCAGTCAGCTTCAGAGAGACGAATGAATGGAGGCTTTTTAGGTCTGTATATACCACACACACACAAAACAAAACAATGTCTTGTCCTCATGCAGCGTGCCGCTCTGTTCAAGTCCTGTGCTGCAGATGCTTTGACCATATGGCATACAAAAGAAAGAAGAGGCTTCAAATCACATGACCTGTTCTTTGTTCTTCCTCCAGTGTCCCCTTAGAATCATCCCCCCAGCACACACACACAAACACTCACACACACGCCACACCACACCACCACCCTCTCCCTCTCTCAAGGTGACCTATAACCTCAGAGCTGAGAGGGGACTCGTGAAGCTATCAACTCTGTCTTCACCAGAAAATTATGATATGAGACATCAAGTCTTCTAATTTTATAGTAATACTGTGTTTAACTGCTCCCCTTTACAATGACACATGTTGTCCCTTCATGTACACCTTTTTGTGCAAACTATGACTGGTGACGCTCAGAAGAAAAGGCTCAAGTGGTGTGCTGTTGTTATTGCACCACAAGACCTCAAATGGAGGAGGCTGAGTTGGATAATTGGGCAAACTTTGGTACCAGAGACCATTGTACACATCCCATCTCCTATCAGCGGGTCACCTTGGGTTCTCTAGTATCAGCTTACTTAATGTTCTGGGGGTTTTTTCAGTGCAGGATGACTTTCATTTCCGCTAACAAGATTTTCTACCTTTCTGTCTCAAAATAGTTGTCCCTAGAAATGAGGTTGCATTTTTTTTTCATAACTCTCAATAAAAGCCGTGACTCTTGGATGTATTTAGATCGTATTCTACAACTTGAAAAAAGCTACTCTACATCTATCTGGATTTATCCCTCTCCATGACTTACAATGATAAAACTGATCGATCTCCTCATCTTGCTCTCCTAAAATGTCCGACTGTTTTGATAAAACTCATGTGTGCGGCTAAGGAGGACAAAACCTGTTTTAAGTATAGCTGATGTCGAGCACTCCCTTTCAGTAAAAACACATGGATGTTCGCAATTGATTAAAAGGCATTCGTTGTTTTGAACAGACACTTGAGCGTCAGATTGGCCTGCGCAGACAGAGCTGGAGTGCTATCAAGGCATGATGGAGGCGGGTGAAATTATTTCTGTTTTTCCTGGGATTCATCAAGTGCCAAATTGCTGCCATTATTCTGTGTGGGTTTGAGGAAGCTGCTTCCAGCTGTTCCATTCTGCCTGGCAGGTGGAGGCGGGGAGGGCTATGTGTGTGTTTGTGTGTGTGTGTGTGAGAGAGTGTTTGTACACTCAGGTGCCTGTACACACCAGTACTCCACAGGACTCAGTGCTGCGTCTTTGTCTCCCCCTCAGCCGTCTGCTGTCTTTAATCGTCCCTGTAATCCCCATTAACACCAACACTCTGTTATTTCTGCTTTTTTGTACTTGACGAGTAAAAACAAAAAAAAGGATAATCAGATACTTTAGAATCCCAACGCCCTAACAAAAGCAGACTGACAGTGCAATTCATCTGGCACCCACCTCCTTGCTATTTTATTCTGTTTCTTTTATTTCTCACTCATACAAACAGCTACAGCAACTCCCATTCACTTAAACACACCGCATGCATGCGCGCGCGGGCACACACACACACACACGCACACACACACACACACACACACACACACACACAGACACACACATACATACACACACACAGGCCTTGTGCTGAAAGTGTGTTCATGTGTGCGTGGCGTGCCTCATTACTCCCAGTGAAAGGGTTGACAGTGGGGGAGGAGTAAACTGTCAGCATCCCACCTACAGGCAGTGGACATGGAGAGGCTAAGTAATTACATGGAAGTGGGGTTTGTTCAATCCATGTGCGACTCCACTGCATGTCCACCACCTTGTCCATTAACTGACAAAAGGTGAGCACAAACAAAATACCCTTTGATTGACTGACACTGACCCACTATTAGCAATAGTAAATGTCTAAAAAGCATGTTCATCATATCCAACACATGACAGCAACAACAACAAACTCTTAGCTAAATCATGGCTATTCTCAGAGCATTTACAGTTGGTGCTGGTCATGAGGATGGCACATGGATATGCAATAAAAGTCAAGGTGAATGTGACACATTAATTTTGGGGACCAAAAGAACTCACAAAACACAAAGTAAAAATTCAGATATGTTACACTCCCCCTCTCTCTCATCCTGTTTCCTGTCATATCTCAAAAAAAAAAAAGTACCTTCATGTTGCAACTTTACATTTCTGCAGGCTCAGTTGCCCATTTTATGTTGTTACTGAGCTGTGCTCATGGTCTGGTTAGATTTAGGCACAGAACACTTGGTTGGGCATAGGAAAAGATCATGTTTTGGTTAAAAAAATACTTGTTTTTGTCACCACTAACACAACTGGAAATGTCCCAACATCTCGACAAAAATATCTGAATATACGGCTGCAAAATTTCCTGATATCTTGTTAAAAAAATCTTGTGGTTTTCACGCTTACAATTGGTGAACCACATCTTAGACAGTGGTCACCAGCTTAGCAGCCATTTTGCTGAGCTGTATTACCACCAGCACCCCTACCGTCACGCAGAAAAAAACCCAGAACCTTACAACATTTTATTCTACCTACTGGGCTGAAATTTTTCAGGGTCATCCTCTAGGGACCATGAAAATACACAACAAATTTCATGTTCATCTGGCCAGAAGTTGTGGCGACATCTCACTTTCAACCAAAGTATTGCATAGACAGATGGAACAACTTCTCCATCATTAGGCCGCACTGACAGCAGAGAAAAATTACTTGGTGATCGCATGAGAAATCTTAAAATTTTTGTTTAATAATATTGACTAAGGCTGGGTAGGTTTAGCAAAGTCTTCATGATTCATTCTCTGAGGACCATGGACCTCTGAATACATAGTATATAATGGTCTGAATGGTATTTCCAGTTTGCCCTTCTATTTCTTTGATTTTCAGTCACTATAATCACTGTAATTAGTCGTCAGAGAAATTAGCTGAATCAAATCTACCAACAACTGCCAGCACCACCATCAAAAAGGTTTCTTCACCATAAATGGTTGACAGCAAACAGACATTATGATTCAAATATGGAAAGATAAGAATGGAGGCATGTGGAGCAGTTGGTGATGGGCAAAAGGAAGCTGTTTTTGGAAGCTGTTTGGAAGCTGAAGGAAACTGTGTGTGAGTTCAGTCAGTGGTCCAGGACAATACCAGTGCAGCTAACCACATTACAGTGATTAGTGATGTCTTCCTGCTCTGAGATAAACCCCTGTTTCCCTCTGGCTAACTCATGCTCCCTGTGCGGCTTTATTAGCCCTGGGAAACGTGCTGGAGGATTGGCCTAAGCAGCATAAAGAGCTTTTCATCAACCTGCTTCTTCCTCTTCATGCCATGCTCTATTAGCACTCACCTCCAACTAACCCTCACCTTATGATCCAAACACCCAGTCATTTTGCTTTCTCTTGGGTTCATTCTTAACATCAAATTCAGTGACAAAAGTGTGGTTTTCCGAGCTTGTGTTGGTTTTCTATTAGTAGCTATATTCATTTTACAATGACAGTAAGGGACAAGTGGTTTTACATTTTGTGTTTAATTGAAGTGGCTGCAGATAATGACCCCATCACCGACACATTTCCCTACTTTCAGATGTGTTGTTTTGTAGTGCTGTTCAAAACAACAAATATGAGCATTGCAAAAGTGATACATATGAGCATTTTCTTACCTACCATCACAACAGTATGGGTTTGCTTAAGTTTAAAGTTGGACGAAGATTGGTAGTCATGGCTAAAAGAAACTGATGCTGACTGCTGGTGGTAATGTGTGCAGAGAAGTTTCTGTCATCATAATTTCTTTTGGGTTATTAGGGGAAATTCACAGTCATTGGTGACAGTGCTCAGCAACATGATATATTGACTTTAATGAAGGAATCATGCAGTCGGAAGCAATCAGTTAGTATGCGAAAACTATCTCCACACTGTGAGACTTTGCTGGCAGAACCTCAAATAACACATGCACAGTGATATAGTGGATAGTACTGTTTTAGCTCCGTGTGACGTGCTATAAATAGCCAAGGCACTGACACAAGCAGAGAATCAAGCTCGGCCAGTCAAGACTGTGCCGATAGACAAATAAGATGGAAAGCACACATATAGGACAAACAACCACACTCGCACAAAATGAGTGAGAGAGGAATAAAACAAACATCACTGATTGATTGACTGATTGATTGATTCACAGTTCAATTCACATTTATAAATAAAAGACCACATTTTTTAATGGCACGGAATTCTTAAAAAAGGCATTTATATTGTGGACATTCATGCTCCCAGAAAATGAACCTTTTCTATCTGAGTATGTTCAAACTTCAACAGTACAATCCCTCTCTGATTGTATGACCCCATGGTCTTTCCCCCAGTGCCACGCTCTGCATAAATGGTACATTTTTGTACTGTACATTCTCCTTAAAAAAGTAACACTATAGTATAGCAACTTCTACTTTCCAACACTTTGCTGTTGTGGTGTGTCATGTACACTGTATTCCAGCATATTGGGGGGTTCAGACTTTGCTTTGAACAGAATTAAATTTAACGCAGTGAAGAGCAAGACGCAGAGACAGCTGAAAAGATATGAGATGCAAAATATTTCTTCTTTATATCAGCAAACACCATCAACCCCCCTTAAATAACAGCACTTTTAACTAGAGTCATCAATGTATTATTCATCAGGTCTTGGAGGCAGCGGCTCCCTCGAAGACACAAACACAGTTTCACCAGTCATCCTTGGTCTAATGAGGCCCTGAGGAGGCCACTGAAGTCAAAACACAGCCAGAGCCCAGCGAGTGAGCTTTCTGTTTCACGGTCAAAAGAGACACACTCACCCTTTAATAAATGATCCTGCAGTGGTAAATCTAAAAGGAAGAGACACACACTCTCCTCTGGATGAGAGGTCAAATTCAGGTCCAAAGTATAAAATATCTGCTGGATCTCTGTCACAGCAGTGCCTCTTTTTGCAGAATCTCACCATTAACTGATAGCCCATTACATCAACTAACTGAGCTGAGAGGATGTTGTTGAGACTAAATAGCTTACCATTTTTAGCAAAATTCTTTGTATTACCTTATTATAGTACACCTGATTTATTTTATAGTATAACAATTTTAACAAATGTAAACAAGTGCCTTTCTCTCAAGATTGGCCTGACAAGAACTCTTTGTGTAAGTGTTGTCAAGTGCAATAATAGTTTTAATAATAGACACAGTTCATGGTTAAATCAGTTTTGCATTTTGACTGATGTTGACTACTACTGCCAATTGCATATTGCCTGTACCCAAACACAAGAAAGCCTAGTTTAAGGTGAGTTAAAACAAGAAGGCAGAACATGTAAAAACACAAAAAATAAATTAGTGTGCTAAGCAGGGTCGAGGTGAAGTCTGAACAGGCGAGTCTTGAGTCTTTTGCGGAAGAAAGCGAGTGATTCTGCTGTCCTGACACTGGTCGGGAGTTTGTCCCACCACTGAGGCCCCAGAAGAGAGAAGAGTCACAAAGAGACTTCGCTGAGCAACCTTTGTTTGCTCTCAGTGATGGCGGTACCAGTTGGCCAGCTGATGTACTGGAGCCAAATGCTCACGCTGGGGTGTGTGGTCTGACCAGTGTTTGGAGATAGACGGGTGCAGTTCTGTTGACAGCCTTGAAGGCCAGTGCTATCGTCTTGAATCGGATGCAGGCTTCAATAGGAAGCCAGTGGAGGTCACGGAGGAGGGGGTCACATGGGAGAATTTGGGTAGATTTAGTGTATATAAATATATATATATATATATATACATATATATATATATATATATATATACATATATATATATATTTAGAGGAGCCACAGAGAGGCTGTTTATTAATCTAATGACTGTGATACAGTACAGTTCTTTAAATGTTTCTTACAAACATTTTTAATGCATTGAGAGGATTTGAAAAGTAATTAACATCCTTACTTACAAGCTGTTCTGCTGAACTTTAGAGGTGAAAGTGGTGCAGTCATTTGATTCACTGACATCCTTGCCAGAGAAGATATTTGTGGTACGGTTCTCATTGGAACCTGTTAAGCCAATTTCCTCATGCCTACTGCTCCTTCTCAGCATGTGGAGCACATGTCAACTGACTGCTTGTCACTACCTTTAAGGTATTACCTGGAAGGTAGCAGGTAGTGGTTGTCTACAGCTATGGACCCATGAGTAGTGCTTGTGATGATATTAGCATTAACATTATATCAAAGATAACTTAACTTAATAAACCTTGCACTGAGCTAACAAATGAAATCCTTGCATAGATTTGTACTTTATTTCTTGCCAGACATGTGGTAGTGCCTCTGCTCTCACAGCCAGTGTTGCCAGATATCGCAAGAGAAACAAGCAAGTGGGCCTATGAAAACAAGCCCAAAACAAGCGAATTCTCCGTTTGTAGTAAAAAAAAAGAGAGAGAGAGATTATTACACTTTGCACACACACAAATATCACCCTGAATCCAGAAATATAATTGTATTTATTATGGTTTTTATATGTTATGATCCTTTTTTATTTCAGTTCCAGGACTTCAAGACAATATGACATGCAATACAATAGGAAGAGGAACAAATTAACAACAAGCCCAAAAACCCGCAACCCGTGACTACCAATATTCATAAACGACTTTACAGAAAAACAAGCCCAAAGTCGCTTATAATAAGTGGACATGGCAACTGTGCTCACAGCCGAGCCACAATTGCTCTGATGGAGGTCACAGTTGAAACCCCGTAGTGCAGCTTCAAGACAGGCATCAGTAAGCCGGGACATGTACTCGTATTTATTGAAGTTCACAGTCAAACACAATTTCTCACAAAGATAAGCGCTTCCAAAAAGGCACATTATCCATTTGGACAGCTTTGGGAAGGATAGAGTTTTCTCTGAAATTGTTCGGTCATGTCTGCTTTTCCTTGTGCCTCTCTGAAGTTATTTTAAGCTCACAAACATAGCAACTCTTCTGTCACCTCGAATTTGTCATTAATACTACTTGAAAATGGTTAGCTGTGCTTTGAGACAATAATGTATTGTATCAGTGGAATACTATCAAGGAAATAGAGGGGGTTAGTTCAAATGTTTGTTTTCTCCTTACAGAGAAAAAACATTTTTGGGGAAATCTTTGCTTTCTGCAATCACATGACAATGACAAAATACACTCAACTGTGCTAGTCACACAGGACTAGGGCAGGTGTTTTTCCTGGGACGCATTTGTACAAGATTTCTGTGTTTTACGTAGGTCTCCTGGATGTGATGCCAAGATGTCAATCTAAAACTTGATGTCAACTGAAAAAGGTGGACCTGACATCATTACAATTTCATAATTGTGTGATCATGATGTCAGAATGCTCAGTAAGGTGAAGGTCTGCTTATTCATGCAGTGAAGGGTGTTAAGTAATGCACACATTCCCAGAATGAATAAGCTGATTTGTCCACCTTTCTGTGAGCATAGGTTTTTAAAACATTTTGTTGAAAGCTCAGACCAGTTTCTCCTCATAACTAGTGTGTATTATCATTAGCTACAAACTCTCTGTATGATTACTGCTCTTTTTACATCTCACCCAGTTTTCCTTCCAGCCCCATGGCCCTCACCTAGCCACATTGCTGTTTCTGTGCACTGTCCAGCCTGTCTGCTAACGTCAGAGAGCAAACATTGTGTCTGCCAAACTTTCCTACCTATTTAACTTGACCGCGCTATAAAAGATCTCTGACGTGTGTGTGTTTTTGTGTCTGGAGTGACATTCCCCGGTGTGTCTGTTTCGCACCACTGGCCAGCAAAATAATGGCTCGCCTGTTACTCTAACACACTGACACCGCAACCACTGACAAGTGCAAATTTATGACAACGTAACCACACATCTCCAAACTCCTGCCTGTTTCTGTCTTCCCTCTCTGCAAACACACACACATGCACACACACACACACACAGAAAGAAGAAATTACTCTTTCGACATTATCATTTATTGCCTGTGTGTTAAAGAGAATGTCAGGCCAACAAGTGCGCTCCCTTCTTGAAGCTGTCATTTGCTAGCCTCTTGAAGGGCTAATGGCACGCAAACATGACAGCTGGAATTGTTAAAGCATAAACTGGTAACTGTCTTTCTGTCTATGCTTGCGGCTTGAGATGACAGCTGTAAAGTTAGAGTGTACTGAGTGTGGTCATTTGGCTGTTCCCCACATAGGTAACATCGCTCTGTGTAAAGATTCACACAGAGCAGCACTGCTGCTCAGGGACATAAGTAGATACTTGCCCTTCCATCAAAATGTAATATTTTACCAAGATCCTTTTGGTGTCTGCTGGCTTGTAGGGAAGTCTACAATGGTAGCTTCAATGCTGATGAAATAACTTACCGTCTACGCCATCAAAAATCTATGAAACAGGACAGGTTAGTGAGTAAGTAAAAGTCAGCAAGAAGGACCATAATAACACTGTCAGCTAGTCTTGAAGTATTTTACACACACACACACACACACACAGACACACACACACACACATTTTTGCATAGAAACAGGTTCTGTGTTCCGTTTTATAGCACAAAGAGGATTGTGGAAACAATGTCTTCTATCTGTATTAGATAATATCAATATTATTTGATGACATCTCTATCCTATAAAATCTCGATGCTGTCTATCTCTCTTCCGTATTAATGATGATTCCTGAGGCATCCGTCATTGTGTCTTGTATCAGGGGAGATGGGATGGCCCATCCCCTCTGTTAGATTAGATCAGCACTTTTATCTATATTGATCTATAAGGGTCTACTTCACAAATTGCCACCCTGCGTAGTATCAGTCCTATGCCAAAGACATTACACTCATACAACACCAGGGGTTTTGAAATTAGTGAGAACCAGATTTCTTTTCTATGGAGCTGTGATCTGTTGATACCTGTGTTGTTACCTTTTTCGCTAGTGAAAAAAAATCCACAGTCAGATTTCTACTCATGTCTTTTCTTCATTTATTCTGAATGTATTTCCTGTTTTTAGGGGTAGTATATAGTCAGTGATACGTAAAAAACACAATTGTGTTTGGCATCGGCATGTGTCCGCTCTTCAGAAACTCAGAAATTAGATGCCAAGATAGACACTAGTATAAAGCTTTTGGTTGCCGCTGGCAACTGTCGAGAGTAAAAAAGCCAGGCAGAGGCAATAAAGTAACTTACAGTGACATGACACAGGGCAGCAGGACATTAACCTTCAGGTGATGTCACTGCAGGGTCAATGGACAGTTTGCTGGAGTGTAACCTGTGTGTCGGAATAGTTGTCTGAACGCTACTCTTACCACACATACTGTATACCTGCTCTATGAGGGTTCTTTTTCTTTATATGTGGCAGCATGGGTCCACTGCAGGCTGCTCTATTTGATGAGCCTGGAGTGAGAATGGACAGTGCAATTTTAATCCACATGTGGTCAAGCCAATCACATAAGAATGTATTTTTATTCACATGTGAACATGTACATTCCTTTTGTGGATTTTTTTGTGAAAATGTGAAAACAGCCAATCAAAGCCAACAATTATATTTCCTTTTTGCAATTAAAATGTGTAATTCACATGTGAAAATAATCAATGCAATTGTCAAATTATGATTCTCACATTTAAAAAGGCAAATTCCATATGCTCAATTTGTATAGTTCTTTATCCATGTAAATGCCACATAGCTTTTTTGTCTGTTTTTTATTCTATTTTATTTTTTTAATCTTTCTCATGTTGTTTAGATTGAATTCTCCCTGCATGCCACCAACTCTGAATCTGGCATGAGACTCTCAATCTTTTTCTTGTTTTTGCTACATGCGTCATTTAAACTTACATAAAATCTTCATACCATTCTGAAGGTAATGTGTAGTGGGATGTTTTTTCAGATGTGTTCTGGCTCTCATTTGAACAATGTTGGGAATATGACCAAATTCAACACCAATGTCAAATAATTAAGAATGTCAGCATACATATATGTTAGAAAAGAAGATAAGTAAATAAAGGTTTGGGTTAGGACACAGCAGTGAAAAAGAATGGAGTGTATTAAATCAGATCCTACAAGTCCTCTCCTTCCCACTTGGAAAACTGCTGCTGTTGTCACATTAGTCAAACAGGGATGACAGATGACAAAGTACATAATGGTTTACCTGTAGTGGTGACATAAGATATATTGATAATTGAAATAACTGAAATAATAATAGATGTATCAGATCTTTCTCAAGATGATTCCATGAGTCTAGATTTAAATTGCTGCACAAAAAGTGATAACAGCAAATGAAGAGCAAATGGCCTTATTGTAATTAGCTTGCTGCAGTGTGCCATTAGCGTGGACAGGGTCTCTTCATTTCTTCCTCTGGCTCCTCCCATTGTGCCGCACAGCCCAGCCTCATTAAGAAAAACTCTGAGCATCAGCAGGAAGTCCATGGATTGGAGCAGTTGGGGGCTGGCCTCCCCAGGACTCTCACACCCCTAAATATTCTGCTGTGTTGTTACCAGGTTGGACGTAGAGCTGCTGCAGCATTTATGCTAAATCCTCAGTGACTGCAAAGAGGGGGAGATAAAGGGACGATAATGGGCTTGGGTGGGTCAGTTTCTACTTTTGATCTTTTCCCTGCTAATGAAGACTAGACTTTTAATGCACAAACCTTCTGACTGACTGGCATTTAAAGCCAAATTGGCAGGAAGTGCTCCAGTTTAACAGAAGGGGAGCTTATTACCAAAAGCTGTCCTAATAACACTCACACTTCGGTATGTCTCAAGAGTTGGAATCTAAGGGAAACTTACTCTTCAAATATTCAAATCAAAACGTTTTGATATCTTTGGGGCTAATATTAACATTGATATTTAGATGAATGAAAATCTGATAACCATATCCTCAAATAAACGTAACATAAACCAATATTTACATATTCCCCAGTAAACATAATTAAATATTAAAGTATGGGTTGCCAAAAAAAAAAAAAAATGCTGGCTCCTCACTCCCAGACCTTCACCCCAGCTTCCTGTCATTGCTCTCAGGTGCTGCCTGGTCTGTTTTGATGACAGTGGTGGCTTTGGAAAAGATCTGCATGTTAAACCTTTGTCTTCACATAGACCACCATCACCCTCTATTGTCGTTTTTGTAACCCATTTTGATTGTGGTAAAGCCAGAGACGTTTTTCCACATCGTGGACAATAACGTTGTAACCTAACCATGTCTCTGGACTCACCCGGTGTATGGTTTTAGGTGGTTCAGAGACTTTAAGTTATTTTAGAGAGGACCTGTTAAGGGCAGTAGCTGCAGGCTACATGCAGATACAGCACATAGGTAACACAGGCTTGAAACTAGAGCACTGGGAGAAGTTATGTTGTGCTTATATTTTCTTGTAAATGCAACTATTATGTGCATGCACCAAGTAATGCTTATTGTGAAACAAAGATAAACACTTCTTCTTAAGCCTTTCCTCTGTCTGACCTGCTCTTAGGTTGTGACCTCTAGTGACTATAGAGAAAGTCAGGTGAATAAAGAGCGAAAAGTCCACAGAGCAAGGATGTTGAGCTGAATGGATGAGTTAAACAAACAGGACATTCATTCAGGAAACTGCTGTTTATGGCCCAAACAATGGTGATTTCTTATTTGAATTAGTAATATGGTAGTAGTCATAGTATTAATGTAGAAGTGGTAGTAATGTACATAACTATAGGCGTGCCTCATCAGAAAGAGTGCATTGTTTGGTTAGGCAGCAATCCCTAACGACTATAGTAGTTATTATGGCTGCAAAGGAATAAGTGAGGGAATAGATGGTTTGGTCAAACAAACACATGAGACTGCTGTTCATCTCTAGTGTGAAAGCATAAGTCAACAGTTCTTTTAACTTACATTACCTACACTGGTAGACTGGTGGGCTGGTAGGCTGGTAGGCTGCAACAAGCATAGTGTTTTGGGAGCGGTGAGGTTGTTTTGGAGGTTGCTGTCAAGCAACCTATTCATTTGTTTAGGTATGAGGATGTGCTGTTTTTAAAATTGTCCTGTGACACAGTTTGTTTAGCTTTGTTTAACAAACAGCCCCAATTGAAGAGAGATAATCGGCTTTAAAGGAAAACCCTGAATTATGTTCATTAACATTGTCTTTTTTTTCTTTTTCATAATTTTTTTTCAGCAATATGTGGATGGCAACTATGATATGGTAAAAGCAGTGTTAAAATTCAGAAAAGATGGTTATGGAACAATGGATCACATAACCATGTGTTTTGTTGTCTATAATGATGACGCCAAAGACAGTTTTTCTCCAACTCTGCAGTTCCCTGCAGCTACATTGATCATTTTAGCCTCTTTCAGTGAATTGTTTTGGTCTTCTGCCCTGCAAATGATCAGTTCTCACAGTTCTCATCAACCTTATTTCTAGCAGCAGAAGGCTGTGTTTTTAATGAGAAAGCTTCACCAAATCCAGTCTGGTCTACCTGCCCAGCACCGAAGAGCTGCTTCATTGTTTGACATAATCTGGCCAACTGCATTAGACACTGTTTATTCTGCAATTTTATAAGGAATTCCTAGTATATTTCAAAACGCATCGACCAGTCCTATTGTACTCTATGCATTATATGATATAGAGCTCCTATGTGTTGTAAAGGGGAGCTTGTGTAAACAGAATGTATGAGCAGCTTTTAATCAGTTCCTTTCCAGGCAGATTGTGTTTTGCCCAAGGGTTCAATGAATATTCCATCCAAGAAAGTCTATCCACAAACAGCAGCAACACAGGAGTATTGGTTCCTTTAAAGCCACTTACAGCATGTTGGCTTGTTTAAATGGTAACATAAGTTTGTTAAAGCTACACAGTTGGGAAGAAAATAAAATTACTGATGTGCACAGATACTGCACATCAGGCCATATATAACGATAATGAAATTAGCTGAGAACTACTCTGTATTCTAGAGGTTAAAAGTTTTGCACCATCTCTGACTCTGAATCACATGAGAGGTGAATTGAGGAGCTGGAGCAGCAGCTTTATAACTTATCATCACAATCTAACCAGCAACCAGCAACTAGCTCAAATCGACAAACTCGAGGCCCGATCCCAGAGACGGTTGAAAACTACAGGCTGACAGAGTGTGTCGCCATTTTACTTCCAAAGTTACTGGCAGAGGAACATTTTGACCTGCCAATCAAAATTGGCAGTGGCCACCAGAGCATACTGTCAGTGAAAGACGGTAAATCGAAGGTTATTATTGCCAGGCTTCATCACTTCCAGGCGAAAGAGCTGGTGCTGATGCTCCCAAGGGAAAATGCACCACACATTGATTATTTCTCGCTAGACCTCAATCTGTTAATATCAGAAGTTGATTGCACCTACACAATATCCACAAATCAAATCTTAAATTGAGCCTCAAAAAGGGTTATTTCAGCTGGCACTTTTTTCTCTGAGTTTTTTCTCCAATCTTTCAGGTAAAATACCTTAACACCAACTTTGTGGGTGATGTTGATGACTCCAAACATTGGGCAGCCATTAAGGCTGTTTTCAGAGACCGTAATGTCATGTGAGACAGCAGAAAACAACATTTCCAAAGAGGGGTTACTGGAAATAGTTAGAATGTTGGCAAATTTGTGTGAGACAAATTTGTCATACTGCCCTATATCACTGTTGCCCATGGAAACCAGAATTCTTGTAAAAGTTTTGGCCAACGGACTAAAAAAAACACATGTTCAAGTATTTATCTCGACCAAACCCTGCTTTAAGACTGTTATACCAGACAAAAGTTACATGGATTTTTTTTCACTATTGTCTTGCTCATTTGCAGCCTCATTTTTTTAAGCTTTTGGGGAGTGTTCAGAGCCTGACTGATTCATTGCTATTCTTGAAGCACTATTTCCTTGTATCATGCAAATATGTTTGAAAAAGCAGGTGTTTTGTCTTGTATGGTGATTGAAAAAAAGTTAATCCTGTGTGTGTGGGGGTGTGCATGTGTTGTGGAAAATGGAAGCTCCACCCACGTATAATAATAAGTGCTTGTAAAAATGTCAAACACATCCAGAGAGAGATTTTATGATGAAAACAGAGATGTGTTTGATAAGATCTTTTCTGGGTAAAGACTAATTTGCCATGTCTATTTTGAATCAGCTAACTGTACATACTGCTACTGTGCATCCTTTACGCTCTCTCTCTCTCTTTTTTTTTTTTAAAGAGAAGCTTCCGTGAATTTAATTTACTCGCGACTGTGGTTATTGTTGCTGATACCTTCTGGATGTGTGAAGAGCTATTGTTGGTTGTGAAATAAATATGCAGTCTTTCTAAATACTAACCATGGGAAGAGCCAGTGTGAGTACAGCAGCTAGATTGAGTTTTTCCTCCAGTCCTGTTATTATCTTGACCACTAAGGAATGACCACATTATTAGTCAATTAGTCATTGTTCTTTAATGCTATTTCCAAAATTGAGTACTTCATGAGTTCTTTGGGTTGTCAAAGACTGAGCTAAAGAGCAGAATGTTGTTTTGACATACGTTGTGCAATAACAAAAGAAACAACTACAGTAGTACACTTTGCCCTTGCCCTTGCCCTGCCTCCAGCTTGCCCGCTTAGAGGCTTGATGTATAGATGAACATCTGTGACGTATCCTAAATTTAAATTGCACCTCAAATTGCTTTGCCATTTTTTGATGACAAAGGATGACATTTATGATTTACTCTTGTAATATTTGTGCCTCCATATTACCACACAGGGCTGATCTTTTGATGCCATGCAAGACGTCTGCTCAAAACATGGCATGCTGTAGATTCTTACACATACAGATAACACTTTGAATGTTTTAATTGGCTGATTTCATGCTGTGCAGATAACAGTTCAGTAATAAATAATGAATACTTATCTGAATCACACATTTTGCTCTCTGCTTAACAAAAACACTGTTGTAATGGTGTTATAGATCTCACAAAAAATAAAGGGCAGCAAAACAGACAGTGATAGTGTCTTGCTGTGAATAGTGATTGACCAAATGGGGCGTCAATGTGATTGTGGCTCACTGACTCACTGGATTGCGGCATGGGTTTCTGTGTATTTCTGCATATATGTGTTTTCATGTGCATTGTCTTTGTGTTAACCAATGATTAGCATGTTATGTGTATGTAGTTTTATAACAGCAGGTTCAATTTGGTTTAAGACTTGCATTATTTTATTATCATACTTCCTTTTACAAAGGTCCTGGGGGAGTCTTCAGGTATCCATTATTCCCAGCCAGGTGAATATCACCGCAGGGCAAGGCAATAATTCCCAAGACTGCGCAGTGAATTATACTTTAACATTAAATATTAATGCCAGTTATTGTCTGACAATGGGGCTGTCCATAAGATAGATGTACTCACGGAGCCCAGATTTGTCATTTTACATTCTGGGTGTCAACAGTGTGTCAGTACAAGTTTTCAGGGCAGAATCAACTACTGAAATCCCCAATTATATTAACAGTCTGGTAGGAGACAGGTAACAATATAGAAGAACCTAGTTGATTTATACAATTTTTCCCTTTATTTTTGATACTATCGTGATCTGTTTTTGTGCTCCCTCTTTAAATGCTCCATAAGATATTTATTTGTTTGCTCATCTATATGAAGTGATGTTTTGTGTGTGTATTTAGAGATGAACAAAGGTTTCTTCTCTGTATACTTGGTTTTGTTTTATTTGGCATCACACACATGTATCCAAGGGGACTTCAGCACACTAAAAATAAACCTCTCCTCTACTATTGTACACAGTTCAATGTGAAGTCTACAAATAACATGCCTCTTTTCAATTAGCGCTGAATGAAATAATCCATTAACCAATTAGTCAATCAACAGAAAACACATTTTTGATGATTAATTTTAATGAGCCTTTTTATCAAGGAAAAATGCCAAGCATTCTCACTTTATTCTAATGTTTGGATAGACCCAAACAACTAGATGTCATTGGAACAGCCCTAATTTCAGCACCATAATGCTATTGGAACTTTGAAAAGCAGACAACCTGGTAGAATAGTGATGTGTTAGCTGTGGAGACATTACTATATGGTTTGGATTCTGAACAAGATTACAAATAACATAAATAACTATAGATACAGAGACTTATTATTCTTTGAATAATCATCTGGTATTGGCCTGGTTTGTGAGACTTGATTTCAGCACCAGGAGCTGTCCAGAGGAGCCTAGTGTTACTTTGCAGTTCCTCATTCATATGAAAGCTATTGAATATTAGAGAGTAAATTAAGGCCATTTTCAGAAGAATATTTACAGCCTTGCACGTTTATACATATACAGTATTATATTTACAGTTGATTTATGAAAAATGCCGAATGTTTTTATGATGATAATGATGTGAAAATGGAGTCAGATTTCATTGCTGGCTCAAATCATGTTGATTGAAAGCCAGGTTTAGTTTGGGATTTGCCAACCCTTGTGATGTGCTTAACTTTTTTGCTATGTGCAAATGTGACCATACAATTGTTTGCTCAGTCTGCATTCTTTCATCAGATGTTCTTTTCTTGTTCAGACGTTAACTATAACTACACGGTAACATACACATCAACTCTGGGAATCACACAGCCTGGAATAAGTGTGAATTTTTTGATTGTGTTCCAACATTTTCCAACCAGTGCGGACATTTATCATATCATATGACATGGATAATAACTTTGATGTCCCTCAAGCAGCTCTGACATTCTTTGTGCCAGAATCACAACCCCAACATCCACACCTCTTTCACTGCTTACCCTTTGCTCTACTCAAAGACCACACCCCTCATCACATGGGAACTGATGTTGGGACTGACAGTAAACTGTAAGGAGTGAAAACAACAAATATGGACATATTTCACAGAGCCACTTTGCTGAAACACATGTTTACTCAGAGCTGCATGTGAAAATCCTGTACATATAAGTAACTGTAGACCAGATAATTTCCCAAAGTAAGAGCTGCCAAACAACTGGTGATTACAAATCTTTATTGTGTTTTGTAAATCAGGACATTATTAACATCTGCTTTAGCTTGTCGTAATTCTAATGTATTTGCATTTAAATACTTTCTTTTGATTATTGCTTCTGGCTTACACCAGTACTGAGTAGCAGTATTAGACAATTAACAATTTTCAGAAATGTCAGTATTGATAGATGGCTCATGTTCAGCCCTATCTATTTGTCACTCCTGAAAGTACTTTTGATATTTGCAGCTACTTCCAGAGGCTCATTACCAATATTGATGATAAGAGTGATAACTTCCCCCGGTGTTTCTTTACAAATGGATAGAAATGCCATTGTAACATGAGAGAGAAGCTAATTTTCTTTG
The DNA here is from genome assembly GCA_903131615.1 of Diplodus sargus. Classification (NCBI taxonomy): domain Eukaryota; kingdom Metazoa; phylum Chordata; class Actinopteri; order Spariformes; family Sparidae; genus Diplodus; species Diplodus sargus. The sequence goes on from CAEMYA010002128.1 coordinate 606,986, forward strand.
TTTTCAAATACACATGGAGCATTATCTTGACTGAAACAAGACCATACATGCATAAGCGAGGAAGCTGACCAATGTTGTGAAATATTTTGTGAAAAGACATATAAACCACTGTGCATGCACTTAAAATGTTGCCAATGTTAGGTGCTGACCATTAAAAACTTACAGATCTAAAATAGAGCTGTATAAAGCTACATTTATCAATTACTGAGCTACTTTGTTTATGCTTGCTTCTTGTGGTACACAGTGCATACTCTGTCATGAATCGCTGTTAAAGTTAACATTTTTCAGCACACTCAGTGCACATTCTAGAAAAAAAAAAGTTTCACTAACATATCAGAGATCATGGGGGCTCCCATAGGAATGAATGGACAAGCTGACAGTTTTGGCAGACTGCAGGTATTCAGGAAGCTTGTTCCACAGGCAGGCACCATAGAAACAAATTGCCATTTTGCCTTGCTTAATCTTGATTATTGGGACTCTGTGTAAACATGTCCCAGGTGACCTGAGAGGCCCTAGACCATTAATTGCATTATAGACAAGTAATAAGACATTCAAAATGTATGCTTTGACATAAAGGAAGCCTGTGCAGCAATTTAAAAACTGATGAAATGTGCTTGGTGTTAGTGAGGGCTCTGGCAGCAGCTTTCTGGACAAGCTGGAGGTGTGTGATGGATTCTGCACTCACACCTGTGAAGACACCATTACAATAGTCTAGCCTGCTGAAAATGAATATATTCTGTATTTTGTTTAGACATAAATAGTTTAATTGGTATTGTGTTCTTAAGGTGATAGTAGGCGGATTTTGTAATTGTCTTTATGTGGCTGTTTAATTTGAGTTCACCAAGGTTTCTGGCTTGATTTGTAGATGATTTGTTCATGAATTCAAGATCATTTCAGTTTTCTCTATGTTCAGTTGCAGAAAATTCTGCTCCAAAAAAACTCTTGATCTGTTGAACGTCCACCTGAGTTGAAACTGATTTTAAGGCAGTGGGGAATATGTCTTGAAAAACTTGAATTAATATGCTTATATATCATAATGTATTGATGTTGAGTTAACTGTTTGGTTGGTTTGAAATATTAAATTTCAGTAATTGACCAAAAATATTATTTGAAGAATAAAAGTTGTGTATTTGTTAACATTGCTACCAATCACTTTACAAAAACTGTAGTACAGATCACATCAGGGCTCCGGACTATGGAAAGTAGTCTATGTAATGGCCACAAGGTGCTGGAAGCCATACTGCTGTGCATCTGTTAGCACCCCTGCTCAGTACATCCCCCTGCATAGCTGCAGCCCTTCACATAGCCACAATAATTTTCCACCTTCATTAGGCCAAGCACAACTGTGCACATTAATATTTCAAAGAAGCCATATCCTAATTTGAATAAATGTATACACAATGGTCAGCATGGCTATTTGAAGACGCGCACATGCCGTGCAGGAGATGAATGTTAGTGAAGATACCATTGAACAAATGAACAATTAAGCTTTCATCTAATAATAGTGTTCAAGACTGTGAGATGAATGATGAAGCTAAATATATCATTGGCAACGCGTCATAACCAAGATCCCTCTGAGTCCATGGTGGGCTAATCAACACCCCCCTCATCCCACCACCTCCCCATCCCAACACCACACCACCTCCCCACCCCCCCCACCCCTCCATCCTCCCACCTTCACCTCCATAAAGCGCTCCCTTAGGTGCCACTGTACCCCATCTGCTCTGTTTGCTGCAATTAGCCTGAGCAGGAGGAGATGGTGCAGAAGCACGAGGTCACTTGCTTATTTTCCCAGAGTGATTTTGTCATTATCTTTCATATTCTCTTTTATATACCTTGCCAATAATATTCTGTGCATGCATTCTAAATGTAACAGTCATGAATAGTTCACAGGCTTCCCCAACCTTTTATGGAAATAGACATGAAAAGATGTGTTGTGGTGAGACAGGTACACTGAAAACAAGCTGTATTCTGTTGTATACATTCATATTGTGAACTATTCTGAATTATTCAAAATTATTTAAATCTATAATTCAGTCCCTTTTTTATTATCATTTCAAACATTCACCTCATGGATGAAACGTATATTTTAATAATAATAATAATAATAATAATAATAATAATAATAATAAAGCTCTTATTAAGATAATGGCCAAGTCTCAAATAATAATTCCTTTAAAGTCAGTCACTAACAGGGGCTGAATGAAAGATTTTTCATTAAGGAAGGCACAGATGAAGAATGCAGAGGCCCCCTGAGCAAACCGAACAGAAACAAAATAAAGCTCACAAACCTTCTTGTTCATATTTTCACTGTTCCAACAATTACTAGATCTGATATGGTTAAACTTAACCCTTATTTCACAGCGTTAGATGTATCATGAGAGAAGCAAGACAACTATGCAGGCTCTGTATAGAAGTCTGCTGCCAATTTGGCAGCTGTTTTATGGTTAAACAAAAATTATCACTTTGTCCTGGTGCCTGAAATATTGTATAAGTGTGTTCTAAATAGATAAAAACTAAAAGATACATGGATATGTCATCCATGTAGCTTACACACTAGGGGGTATCATCTGCTTTAGTGTCGGATGGGCCTCCGCTTTAGTGTCAGGCTCGAGAGATGCATTTTCCTATACATCTTCGCGGATAGCTTTGTCTATTGCCAGAGAGCCGCCCTTTTAAATTTTGCAATGGTGGAGAAATGTTTTTCTCTATTGTAGTCTCTTTGCCATCCTGTTCTCTTTTACCTGTACGTTTTGCTGCTCCACTACTTTTTGTTTCTGTTACGTGTTTGTCTGTTTCTGCTGATGTAGTCTACCAACCGGTCTTGGCTCTTCCCAATTATTGCAGTCACCTGACTCACTGAATCATGACATGGACACAGCCAGCAGACCATTTGGAAAAATAAGTTGCTTTGCAGTCATTTATTTCATCATTCCAGCACACACACTGAATTAATGTATTTGATTCGATTAAAAATGTATAGCACAGACAGGATGAGGACACAGTTAATGGGGTTTTGAAGGTCCCCTAGAGGGCGAGGAGACCCCAAGGCACCGACCCAATTGGTCCCATGGTTAATCTGAGCTTGCACTAAGGTATCAGTGCTCTACGTGAAATGCACCCTAAGTGCACACATTGTAAATGTTTACAAAGAAGTAACTCAACCCAATTGCCAGAATCTCCATTTCTGCAGACCATGGATATGGTGAAACTTATAGAAATGTCTGATGTTGCAACTATGTGTTTTCTTTTATTAGAGTTTGAAAGGTTATGCTGTGACAGCATTGTGTTCATGATTTGGTTAGGATTGGACTAAAAAAACACATGATCAGTGTTGCGTAAATATTATGTTTTGGCTTATCTGATTCTGTCACCACAAACAAAGCTGGAGACATCTCCTTCAAGTGAAACTCTCACCAAAATGCAACCTAGGCTTTTTTTTGTGAATGTATATGAGTCAAACCTTTGTGTAAAAGCATAATTACGATGAAAGAGGCACTTTTAAGATTGACATCCTGAGTGAGCATCACCCCAGGATGCTTACTCAGTAGGTCTTAAATTTTGGGCAGGTACCATGCACTTAGGGGACTTGATGCACTTTATCTAGTGGGTCATTGGTGGCGTGGCTATTCCCCTTTATGAATGCTAGAGTGTATGTGTATGTGTGTGTGTGTGTGTGTGCCTGCATGTGTGTGTGTGTGTGTGCTTGTATTTTATGAGTGAATGGTTCCCTTGTCTGTTATATTGGGCTCACCGACACTAATTCTATTCAATTATGTTGATATGGCAATGAGTTAAATCTTGTAAACAAACAAACAAACAAACAAACAAACAAACAAACAAACAAACAAACAAACACAAAACAGCAAAGTAGGAGACAAATGGAATACGTTGTTTCCTAAATGGTGAATGAAAACAGTATTTGATTTGTAGAGAAGACAGTCAGAGAAGCAGTAGTGAATATAACATGACTGTAGTGAACTCACGATATTAAGAATTGTGGAAATGCCACATGCTGCTTCTTACTGGTTCATAAGCAACTAACATATCTTGATCTTCAAGTGTAGCCTCCGTCCATTTCCTGCCTGCCATTCTATTGACCTTGTTATTGACTGAAAATGACACCCTCTGTCTTTTCCATACACCCTAGTTAATAATTCATAGGTGCTATCACACAAAAAACACATGCTAAGGCTTAGTTATTGCCGAGGATAAACCTCTTTTGGTATGGTTATTAATATCTTGACTGTATTCAGAGCAGATTCTTCAGAGCTTCTGGCCAGCACATGGAAATGTTTTTTTTTTTGTTTTTTTTGCCAGGGGATTAGAGTACATGTATGAAGCTCTTCTCTAGTTGCTATGGAGCTTTTATTCTGCTCTTACCACTTATTGTTTTTTAAATGTATTCATCAGTTCTCTACATGATGGCACATAACCACATGCAGAGGTAAGTGGCAGTGGTAATAGTAAGTAGAGGGATTTTATTCAACGTTTAAGTGGATGCAGCTTTAAAAAGGACTTGAAGCTCATTAAAACTTGAACTGATTCTGCCCGGTTACTCAAGTGTTTTTTTTAGAGTCTGCTGTTGTTTACTGTAGACGCGATGTATACGCTGACGAATTGTGCTACATGTGTATTCATACGAAGCTAGGATGTGTGTGTGGACTCCCCTCCCCCACATGTCAGTATGTAGTGTCTTTTGAAGAACATGCCCCACAGGCTGGCTGGCAGACAAAGACAGGGGATGACAGCTCTCCCCCAAAGATGGTGGCACATGGTGACCAATTATGTTTGCTTTTGGTTATACCATACTGTACATACCACAAACACACACGCAGTGTGTGCATACACACAATGCGATGAAGAATGTAACTGTTGTGTATACAGCAGGAAATTTTAAAATTATACGAGTAAAAACAAAGGGTGATAAAGATACAGTCATACACCCATTTGTTTCATCAAAGCATAACTTGCCCCTGACATACATACATATATGTATATATATCTATGTATGTATATATATATATGTGTGTGTGTGTGTGTGTGTGTAAATATATTTACACACATATATATATATGTAAATTTACAGACATATTTTTGTTTTCTATTTAATAGATCATCTTTATATTTAACAACTTCAAAGTTCAATCCCTAACTGCTATGTAGCCTAGCTAGAATGTGGGGCAAGAAACAGTTAAGTGACTATACCTTATCAATTTTGTTGATAGGTGTAATCAAATTATCTCAAATGTTTACAAAAATGTTCAAACTCAGAGATTGTCTATGTTTGTTTACTTATTTTTAAAAAAAATTTAAAATGTGTTTGTTTATCTATTTATTTTATTCATTTATTTTTACCGTTACTTTCCTTTCCCTCTCCTTTCCTTATATTTACACATACACACACGCACACACACACACACACACACACACACACACTGACACTTAAACAGCCAGTGTCATTGCATTTCATTTGGGTTCGTCACCATCCAGGAACAACACAACCTGATGCCTGCTTTGAATAATTCATCAGTTACAGTATGCTGCCAGACATTGACTGGAACAGGGGACAACTTTAGAGCAGGAGGACTGTGCTGGCAGCGGCTGGGCAGAGCTGCAAATGAGGTCTAGTTTCTGCAACATTATACTTCAAGGTTCCTTCAACGAAGCCGCTCTCCTACTTAAGTTACACACAGCAGAGCATCAGCGCTTTTTTTGTATTCGGGCAATAACTGATAAAAAAAGGGGCTTTTTACTCCTGTCAAGGTTGTTGATAAGAACCCAAAGATAGTGTGTGCCTGAGAATATTCAACAAGGTGTTAAATTTAACTTTACTGGAGAAAAAAACAAAACATTGTGTGTCATTAAAAAAGGAAGTAATGATCTCGCTGTCCAACTGTATAAACTGATTTAACAACCATGAAATGCATGATGTGATTGTTACTGGTAGACTGATTTTACACGGCAAGTGCATTTTGTGTGTGCTCACTGACACAGTGGCCTTGATCCTTAAAGCTGATGATATGAGGCAAGGTGGTGTGTATGTGTGTGTGTGTGTGTGTGTGTGTGTGTGCCAATTTTAGTCCTGTCAGAGTAGAGAAGCCTCTGGACAGAATTTGAACAACTGACTCTGTAGCCCTCAACTTAAACCCTGGACGATAATACCGATTATCATCATATTATATTATTGCTGCCACTGCTAACACAACTACTAAAACCTATCCATTCATCTGGTCGAAATGACTAATGTCAAGTAAAGTGATATCGATCAGCTTTCTAAAGCATTCTAAAGTATGTTTCTATGTATAGTTCAAATTACCCAAGGAACGCAAACTCTGTCCAGCATTACTGACTGTCTCCACTCCTGGACAGGCAGAGGGGATCATTACACTACGTAATTACACGGCCTTACTGTCCACCATTAAAACACTGCATCAACCAAGCAGGACTTTCCCATCATTTACAAGCTAAATGATCCCTGTTTGTCAGCCTCTAGATGCCTGTCTTGGCAGAAGTCATCAAATACCATGTCCCAAAATATCAGGAAATTTTATTTTAATAACCTTATCTATGTAACTCCAGAGCCCCACCTTGCTGCTGTAAACCCTGCATTGAGATGTCTGGGTTCTGACTGAGTCATGATTAAAGAAGAATGTCCTGATGTTGTAATACATGACTACAGGTCAATAGAGAGAAGCAGGAGAGTGTACATGTGATTTCAAAGAGTATGCTATAGACCCACTCAATTTGGAGAGTGCCGATGATTGATTGATTTCTCTAGTATAAATAATGGTGGATTGATTGGTTGATTGATTGATTAATTGATTGACTGACTGACAAAGAGCCCAAGGTGTTGATCCATTCCCTAAATCCCCCATACCCATTCATCTGACAAGCATTTGTGAGATGGGCAGGAACAAGTCTGATCTACTGTATAGAGGTTCGGACCCCCAAATCCACTAAAAATGTCCCAGTGCCAGACAGCAAAGGACATAGGATACAGGATACAAGGCAGGTGGTTAAAATGCTGGGGCTGATTAGCGTATAAGGCCTTTGTATCTTTTCAACAATTCTATACAACATGGAATCTATGGAACATTAAATTGTTTTTAAATTACATTTTTTGTGTGTTTTTTTTTAAATCAATTAAATTAAAATGAAATTTAGTAAAATAAAAAAAATGTAAAAAAAATCCAGCTCCTGTAGTACAACTACTACATTTAGAACGAATTATAGTAGGCCTCAGTCACATGAGGAAAGAATCATATTTGCAATCAAATTTCACACACAGAGGAAACAGCCCAAGGGAGCATTAAGCAGAAGGAAAACACAAAATGATTTGTTTTCCCTCTTGTTAGGTAATAACCGATAGCCTGTCAAACATAAACAATGAAATATTCATACTTCAGGCCCTCTCAGCAGTCGCCTTTTCACACTTTCATTAATCAGTGGTGTTCAAAGAAAGTTAAAGGCTCCATCAGCTCCATCTTTACAAATCCTGTCATTGTTAGGTTGTTGAAGAAGTCTGACATACACCCGGAGAATCATGGAATTGTAAATGACTTCAAAGCACATTTCCATTCAGACACGCTCTTCACACTTGAAATGGCTGTTCCTGGTGTCGTATCTGAGCCCCTGGGTGCTGCTGCTCTCCACCCTTGCAGGGAATCCCCTCATATCATTGTCTCCACCCTGCTGTGCTCACTGCGCCAAACTGCCCTTACCTCCACCTTGCAGGCAGACGGGCTGCTCTGATGAATATTCAGAGCTTTTAAGGAGGGGTTTAATTTTGATTCAGAGCAACTAAGGCACAGCGGGCTCATTTTGGTGACCTTGTCGTACAGTAACTGATCATTAGTATTCAAAGCACAGAGGACGGACACTTCTATCTGCCTCATTGTTGACAGTTATAATAAACTCTTGTCAAGGGTTATCTCATTCACTACTTTCTTGATTTAAAATTAATAGTATTACTTTTCATTTTACTCTGTTGGAGCAGTAATTACACTCCACTTATTTATGATTTAATCTCTCGCCTTCTAAGATCATAATCATTGCAAATTCTCACAGAAAGCCAACCAGTGTGAGCTGAATCAAAATAAAGTGAGTTTACTCTTCTAACCTTGCTTACTAGTGACACTTGTGGAAATAATTCAGCTAGATAGGGATGTGGTTTTGTCTACTATTTCTCAATAATCAAGTAGAGATAATTTCTCTCAAGCCAACAGTGATATACTGTAGTGGTGATATGAACATTATGAACGCTTACTGCTCTGCATCAAACTGAAGAGGTGTTTGTCTACATCTTAATATAATTATGATAGACAGGGGGAAGACTTCTGTCTTAGCTAAGAGATTTTACAGCAAATTATCAAATTGGAGCAGCGTCTTCAAACTGATTTCCATCAGTCTTAGATGCTGTGTTCAGGGCCAGTCTGGTATCAAGCTGTGCTCATTCTCAGCCTGCTAAACCCGGTTGAGCTGAGCCTTGTTGCCCATGGTAACTTCCCCTGTGATCTAAAGTCTTTATCCATGCAAACTCTAATGCCACTCTATGGCTTACTGAGCCATGAGCTACTGAGCTAATGGTAGCTAGCTACAGCCAAGGATGGCGAGCAAAGACAAGCAGTAGTTGGTCACTCCGGTGATATGCTGGCCCCGGTACTACTATTAAGTCAGATTTTTGGTTAGTTTTTGATGGGATTTTAGTGGAAAACATCTGTAGGGGGGTGTTGAGTCTCAATGACCATTTATGTCTTTGTTCCAAACTGCCAGTGTACCAACTGTAGTGGCAACAGACTCCAAGAGCAACATGGAAAATAAATAGTGATTTCAGATTTCCTTAGAAGGTTTGCCATTAAAGGCAACATTACAGAGATCTTTTTAATCCTAGAGAATCCCTGATCCTGGTTTTATCTTGTTATGAGCTTTAATGATGGCCGCTCATGATCTCGCTAAAACCTTTGGCTTGAAAGATTGAGTAGTGTTCCAACTGGCCTCAATACTAGTCTTCTTTATCATGCTCTCTGAATGTCATGGAAGGGCTCTGGGATGATTAGAATATTTGAATTTAAGAAGAGTTTAGAAGTTTTAGAATAAATACTTCTCAGCAATGTCGTGAATCTTGCATGACCCAAATGAGCTCATACCTAAATAACAAACAAGGTCTTTGGCTGCCAAAAATCCACGTTTTGTGAACTGTCTCTTTTACGGTGTGATTGAGTTAGCACTTGGTTAAGGTTAGGTTAAAACCATGGTATAGAAATTAAGCAATGCATTGTCCCTCCAACCATCCACAACAACATCATTCCAAAGAAGTTTTCCATGTTATGTCATGCTAAGAGGGAACAGCCATTATTCACATAACCGCACAACTGTATCGCTAGAATAAACATTGATATTGGAAAATTCTGTACAATCCTGGATTGTGAAAAACATTGCATTTCACAGGTTTGTTCGTGCCCCATTGTGACAGTTGGCCCTATTTAGATGGTCTATAGTGTATGGTTTATAGCACAGCATGCTAATGCGTTTTGGGCGTGTCCAAGTCCATTTTGTTAGTTAAACGGCAGATAATCTCTGTGAAAAGTGCAGCGCGGCGCAAAGATGTGCTATTTTGACTCTGAATTAGTCATGGATGGGTTTTGGGCAGAACTTAAATGAAACCAATCCAAGTGTTGTCTCCAATTCCCCTTTAAACCCAGGTGTGCCAGGACCTGGCACATATTACAAAGTGTCACTGGTCTTGGCTGAGGGACTGTATGTGATCCTCGGCTGCTGGACACTCTGCCTTGTTAATTTGCAATAATCTGTTCCATCAACAACTCTGTTTGACTGCAGATAAAACAATACACTAATATTAAACTGAGGAGGAGGAGGAGCGTTGCTGCTTCCCTCTGTGTGTGCATGATTCTCAGCCTGTGGATCAGGTGGGAGGGGTCATCATCCTGATCAATAACAGGTGGGAGGAGTAACCACGTAGTTTTTGTAGTGAATATTAACCAGACAGAAACCATTTGATTAAACGATATTTGAAATTTTCAGCCACCTGCATATAAAGAAAGGGGGAGGTATTTCCCCTTTTCTCAAGGTTTAGTTCAAACCTTTTTTGAAAATGAGACTGCCCAGAGGAAAATTTTACTGCTCAAAGCTTGCTCCTTTATGGCTATGGAGCCGTAAAGGGGCTCAATGAAAGTTCTCATATCTCATATCGTTGTCGTCTTTTTTGGTCTCAAACATTTCTCATTTGTTTCTCCTAAAAATCCTTAGGAGCAATGGGTGAGACTTGAGACTTTACCGCTTAAACCTTGCTCCTTTCCAGCACTGGGGAGACATTCTGAAACTTCATTGAGAGCTTGATGAGATCTCCTTTGAAACTTACAGGGAGCCCAAGTTGAGATTTTCTGCACCTGTTTCTCAGGGGAAACAATTGAGAAACAGGAGAAATCAGCCACAGCCTCACTTTGGTCTCACATAGATCTCATAGTTGTCTAGGAGAAATGAATGAGACACTGCTGAGATCTCTTTTCCAATTTTGGTTTCCTCTGGGTGATATCTTATGATCTACACATGAAGCATTTGTGTATATAGTAAGTTTACTTTACAGCTCACTTATCTCAGCTTTAGCAACACCGCAGTACCTGGTAAGCAGTCACATCACACTAACGTTACAGTTTGCGTTGTCATTAGTTACACTAAAGATATGTTTTAGTAAATAGGCGATGCTTGATCTTACTTAGCGGTACATGCTGTGAGTTCATCTTTTAACTCATTCACAGTTGTCTCCAGTATTAGGAGACGGCCATCTCCAGTGTTGTTTTCAAATAGAAATGTGACAAAGAGTCGGTAGGATGGACAGGATGACAAACTTTTCCAGGTATAACTGCTGTATGTTTTTCCTCATATAAGTTGCCAAAGACACAACCAGTTACTTAGTTACTTTTTAATGTTTCTTTGTGGGTCATTTCTCTTTAATTGATAAGTGAAGGATCTGTTAAGTTGTCAGACTATGAACACCATCAGTGTGTCAAACTAAAATTATGTCCAGCTCTTACAATGATCACATTTAAGTCCACTGACCAAAAGTCTTTGCGGTTTTGCGGGAGAAAGTGTTTGACAGAAAGCAAACTCAGTCTCCTTGAAAGTCGTTGTGCTTCACATCCATCCACCAAGCTGATCACCACATTCTTACAATACACCACACAAAAAGTCCACAAGACTTCTGGACTATTTTGATTTCCTATTTGGTGTGTGATATGGGTGACAATTTACATACTTGACAGTATGGAACTGTATTTTAAAGTCTTGTTGGACTGTTTTATCAAATCTAATCTTATTTTAAGTCAGCTATAATACAAAATATTTGACAAAGGCCAATGTAAAACTTTTGGTCAAAAGGCACCATACTGTTAGCCCTTCTGACACAAAGCTTCATCTTGTTGTCTTTATCTACATCTTAAGGTTTAATCCATATTCGCATCCGATGTAGAGACGCTTATACTTAATCCCCTGCTGCTGATCCTACTAATCCTAGTCCTAATTTATGCCTTGTTAGTGCTACAAATTGTGAATTTGTATCGGAATTTTCTCTGTATCTTCTTGTCCTTTGGTTATAATTAAGGTTAAAAGGGACATTTTCATCCCACTTTGAAAGAACAATAATAAGGTCAGCTAAGCGTCATCAACAGATTAGTCAACACCTAGGTCTGATTTAAACTGATGTATTAAGATGTCTTTGTAGACTTGATCATCCCTGTCTTTTGATCCAAACAGACTTTCCCGGATTGCATCTCATCTGTTTGTGCCTTGCTGCGGCACCATCTGTACAATCCCTACAGCCAACAATGTATTATTCTTGCTGTGGGCTGGTGCTGATAGTTTAAATGCAACCATGTTTTATTATCTTCTTGCATCCTGACAGGGAGGAGGAGCAATTTCCTGGGCAATGCAGCTTGTCAGGATGAACGTAGTGGTGGCCATGAGTTAAATTAAAGAGGAGACAGATTCTGCTGACAGATAATGTAAAAACCTGAATGTGCTTTATTTACATACAAGTATGGCTTACATCCTGGTGAGATAAAGGAAAGAATGGATACCCCCTAAGTCTTACTGCTTATATTATTTGATATACAAGGTCCATGTTGTCAGATAACCTTGACCTTGCAATAATAAATCTGTAGTGAGCTGACGAACAGCAGTTTATCCAACTTCTCAATCTCTCTGTACAACATCTCTGACTTAAGCCTGGGAGGCCACATGGTTAGTGAGGACACATTTTTGTTTTGGTCTCTGTCTTGACAGGTAAGGTGACAACCTCACAAGGAAGACTTTAGAAAAGCCCTGCCTGGTTGTCATTTTGGATTGATTGTCTTTGTGGTGCGTTAGCAGTTTCATTAGGTTTTGGCAAGAAAACTACTTTGTAAGGTTTGGAAAACATTATGGCTTGGCTTAAGATAAGTGTGTTACCTACGCAACTTCAGTGGCAAATGTACATGCTATATAATGTACATTAATGCATTTACTGCAGTTACGTTACTGTATGCATATGATATATTTTTAGTCACATTTTTAAAAGCTGGCTTTTTTTTCTCTGCGCCCAGTTTTATGCTAAGCCAGGCAAAATACATCACAGATACAAGAAACAGATATGAATATCATGAGACACAGAATCAATCAATCTCACTCTCATAAAGAAAGCAAAATAAGCAAGTTTCACACATGTTGTGACTATTTCTTTGTCTTTAAGTTCTAAATTTTTAAGTGACGATTTGCTTGATTTGCTACCACTATGACACCACTCTCATGTATTCGTATTACCATAAAGACATTCTTTCTTTCTTTCTTTCTTTCTTTCTTTCTTTCTTACTTCCTAAGCAATCTGCCATACTCTGATGGTTGGTAAATGTTCAGCTCTTAAGAAACTCTTGGCTTCCAGTGATTCATGTTTGTTAAACTCATGAAGAGTTTATGCACACTAAAACAAGATGTGTGGAAGGTCTCTGAAAGGATCAATTTCCCCATTCCTTTGCACTTCCTGTAGATCTTGTGTCAGTGAAACAGTGTGTCTAGAGGAATAACAGCTTGGTTTTTCAGTTTGAGAGTATGTTGGTTTGTTCAACTATGGTTGTCACAATCTAGTTCTTTCAAACTGAAAATGTAAAACCAAATATGAAACCACAATGTTCAGATCAGCAAACAAGTATTAATTTTGAAGGACAATTAAGTTCATTACAAGCAACATTTGAGTTATTGAGTTATAAGCAATATTCATCATAATATGGTGTTTTCGAATCACAATTACCACATAATACCCGTTCTTGTCTGGCGATACAGTTGTGGTTTTCAGTTGAGACTGTGCTCCTCTAATCCAGAATTACCTCAGAACTCTTGTGTTTGACTACATGTTATGTTACCTCCATTTTATATTGAGCTGCACTCTGGCACTGCATTGAGGGAAGCTTTTTGCGTGCAGATTGACGGGTGAGAAAGAGCCGGAAGAGCAGGGCATGGACTGAAACCACTGTTGGCATTTCCAATGTAGCCAAGCAGAGTCTCATAATCAGATCAGGACAAGTGGATTAGTGCCAGTCCTGATTGCAAAGCTGGTGACAACAGCCTCAGCCACCAAGCTTCTCCAACACACACACACACACCCTGGCTCTCTTCTTCTGTCCGTTGTTTTCTTCACCACACCCCATCCTTTCTCCTCAGGGACTGTACTTCACCATGTTTCCAAACCAAATCCAATCATGTTAGCCTCTCCACTCCCTGGTCTTGGTTGACTAATGCCTTTTCATCTAAAGGGCAGATTTTCACGAAAAAGTCACCCTGCTGTCTCCTCTTCGATGCCATTCATCCTCTCCCACTCCACACACTGCCTGCATGCATCCTCATCCTCCTCCTTCTCTTCCCCCGAGGCCACTATTTCTTTTCAGATCAACCTCAGCATAGCCGGGCCCTCAGGTGTCTTGATAAGGTCAGGGACCACTCAAAGCATGATGGCTTCTTCATATTTCTTCACTGCTTGGCGATCATCTATCAGCACCACAACACCCTTTTCCCTTTTTTTGGCCAAAATATACCTAAAAAATGTCACACCAGGGAGGGGAGGGGAGATCAGCCTGCATTCACTGTTAGGATTTATTTATTTTTTTTATCAGCAGCTACTATTATTTCTTAGATTCCTACTGCAGGCAGGATGAATAATATTTCAGTTCCTTAGTATTGCTTCTTATAATTTATTTCTGCAACTTCAAGTTAAAGCGGGAGATGAAAAAATGAAGGATAATTTAATTTCCGAAAAGGAACCCCCAATAGGGGCTTTCTATTCACAACATTCCTTGGTCACAACACCTGTGTTTTCCTCCTGTGTTAACACTGTAATAAGAACAAACAGTTCCTGCCCACCTCAGTCGCACAGTCACCGCTCACTGAAGTATACAACAAACAAGAAATTCTTAACAGCTGGAGGACTGATGGTTTCTAGGGTAGCGGTGTAGGGTTGGAGAAGAGGTTGCATGGGCGGGTGAGATAGCAGTTGCTACCATTAGGGGAAACAAACAGGGAGTGATTGTTTTCAGTGGAGCTCAAGCTGTCACAGCAGGCATGGTCAGCTGGTGTGTTAATGGTGCACAGGCCTGAAAGTGGGGTTAGAGATGTAGTTGGAGCCTGTAATGGGGTGTTTTTACATGTGCTTACCACTATATAGCTGTGTCTGTGGCTGCATGGCTTAATCTAACCTGAAAAAAAAAACACTTAACACCCTGTCGACGTATAATCAGCAGCATGTTAATATACCAACCCTCTGTAACCTCTACCGAAGGGCCATTGATTATTCGTAGCAAATGGTTAGATGGTTTGAATATGTCCCTTGTGGGAGTACATTAGGATTCTGCTTTTAGAACTGATCAGTCCTTTATTAACAGAAACATCTACTTGAAATATGTGTAAATGCATCATTAAAAGCCCGACAAATACCAAGGAGCTTGGGGTGATGGTGTAGGCATGGCATCGATGGGGTGCCTTTAAAGCGTGAGTGACACGAGTTGTAGAAAGTTTTTACATAGTCCCTTATTGTCCTATAAGAGCATAAAGCTCTTTTCAGAGCGGGTATTAAGATCCGTCTGATCGCGGGTAGACAGCTCTAATTCTGTCAGTTCACACCTGGCTTTAACATGTGATGACAAGATTAGTTTTACAATGTTTATTAAGGTTCTCCTCAACATCTCAGTTGGACGATTTTTAAAAGGGAATCAGGGAACATTCTATATAAGACCTTTCTCTGTAATCCATCTGCCTGTTGTTGTGGTTTATTCTTGCTCAGAGGATATCAGTTGAGCGTGCAGTCCTTCAGTGTGGGTTAGGGTTAGGTTAGGTTCTATACTGCTTTTCTTAACCTTGGACCATGACTGTTGCCAAGTCTGTAAGCCCCTTTTCGCCTTATTGGTTTATGGAGTTCAAAGTCCTCATGTAATTCCTCAAAACCTTCAATCAGAAGAGTTACTCAAACTCAGGCAGTGTTGATCTTGGGCAAAGCAGGTCCAGGATTGTGCAACCAAAAGTTCAGGATGAGGGACAGAGCAAGCCCTGGAGATGACCAGGAAGAAGTGTTAAAGGTGGAAATCGTCTGGTTTCCAAGCAGGACATTGGCTGCAAAGACAG
Organism: Diplodus sargus; assembly: GCA_903131615.1. Taxonomy (NCBI): domain Eukaryota; kingdom Metazoa; phylum Chordata; class Actinopteri; order Spariformes; family Sparidae; genus Diplodus; species Diplodus sargus. The sequence goes on from CAEMYA010002128.1 coordinate 622,646, forward strand.
ACTGAAGGCTGGCAATGGAGGCTGGAGACCTCAGGAGGCGGGACACCAGGAGCACCGCCAAAGACTAGCAGCTGGACGCTAGGTTAGAACAGGTGGCGGCAAGGGAGCAGGACTGGTGCATGAAGCAGGGTTAAAGGTGGGTGGCTGGAGATTTAGCTGAGGGACACCACAATGTTTATGGATATGATTATTATAGTGTTGTATTCATGTTATTGTTACTATGCTGACTGTCCAGTCACCCTTTTACTGCCCCATTATGTGCTTTTCCTCTGAGACAGAAATATAAGTTTGGCAGGAAACCAAAATGTGTGTGTCGGTACTGGTTGAAACAATGGTAGAAAGCATGGACCTTTGAGTCATTGAAAAAATCTTTGTGGCCCTTTAAGATTTGTATTTGAGTACTGCTGCTATAGAACATTGTAGGAGCAGGGGATTCAGTTTATTTCTCCTGGGCCTACACCAAGACCGTTTGTCTTCCTTTTCTTGATTGCAAAACTAGTAGATTTTTACACAGCCTGAAATCATCTGCTGTTTTCTTGTGATTTAGATTGTGAATGTATTATTTATGTAGTATAGTTAATTCTCTGTGCATTTCAAGTCAATATAACACTCCTTTGCATTTTCACATATCCCGGTGAAAGTACTTGCACACTTAATTACCTCCACAGTTGAACTTTATTCTCCCTTCTTTCCTCTTAATCACTTTGTTATGGCACTGAAATTCTTAAAGGTCAGGGTAAGCCAAAAAGAAATTGATTTAAGACTGAAAGGGCTGTAACCAACAATTATTTAAAGTGCCTATAAAAAGTATAAAGTATAAAAGTATCTTCTCAATGAAAATTTGTCTTTTTGACAAATAAATGTACAAAAAAATTGCAACTTCAAAGTGAACGCAGATTTCTACAAAGCAATGTCAATTAATACAAAAAATGTAATGTAAAAAACGTTATTGTGTAAATATTAATCATCTTTAAAGTGATTCAACAGAGCTCAAGTTGATGTGGCAGTCTCACAGTTAGTAAAATGGAGATCACCTGATTGTAGTGAATGTGTCTCAAGTGATTGTAGTATAAAGACACCTGTGTCTGAAGGTCCAGACACTGTCAATCAGTACTACATTGACACCATGAGGACAAAAGAACTCTTCAGTTAAATCCATGATTAAGAAATGGAGGGAACATGGTACATGTGTAAAGGAGCAGGTTGTCCTCACAAACTGAGTGACTGTGCAAGAAGGAGACTAGTGAGGGAGGCCACCAAGACACCTATTGTATGACTCATGTGAAGGAGTTAAAAGCTGAGTTGTGAGAGACTCTGCATACAACACCTGTTGCCCCGGTTCTTCACCACTCAAAGGTTTATGGGAGAGTTGCACATATAAATCCACGGTTGAAGAAAGCTCATTAAATCTAATCTTGAGTTCACCCAGAGGCATGTGGGAGATTACGAGGTCAACTGGAAGAAGGTTATTTGGTCTGATGAGACCAAAATTGAGCTTTTCGGCCATCAGACACCAGACCCCATATAACCCCACCAGACCACATGGTGTTGACAGCACCATGCTGTGGGGATGCTTCTCTGCAGCAGGCCCCGGGAGGCTTGTAGATTAGATTAGATTAGATTAGATTAAACTTTATTGTCATTGTGCACAGTACAAGTACAGAGATGATGAAATGCAGTCCAAAGGGTAGAGGGTCAGATGAATGCAGCATAATGTAGGGAAATACTGGAGGACAACCTGATTCAGTCTGCAGTGGACCTATAATTTGGGAAAATATTTATTTTTTCAGCTAGACAGTGACCTGTTCTGGAGAGGTTGAGTCAAAGCCCAGATTTCAAACCAATAGAGAGTGTGTGGCTTGACTTGAAAAGGGCTGTTCATGCCAGATGCCCATGCAACCTGACAGAGACTGAGCAGTTTTGCAAAAAAGAATAGAATAAAATTGGAGTGCCCGGATGTGCAAGCCCAACTGAGATCTATCCAGACAGACTGCTGTGATTGCAGCCAAACGTGCATCTGTTAAATACTGACTTGAAGGGGGTGAATCCTAGTCACATCTGACAAACTTTTTACCATGAGTAAATAAACAGATCACTTTGGCCCATCCAAACTTGAAATCATGGCACCATGCCTTGTGCTAACTGAAAGGTCAACATCAGGAGTAATCATCCTGGGGCCAATATCTTTTCAGACCTTTTAGGCAATCCATCCAATAGTTAATTTTGGTCCGAACCAAAGTGGTTGACTTACTGACAACATTCTTATGTGCTGCAATGATATCTTGTAAATGTGAAAGCAGTGAGGTTCTAGATTGCAACACTCCTTCGATTGCCATTTTCAAGGTGTCACGTGCAAAAAAAACATTGTTAGTGACACATCTACAAAAAATAATGCCTGCATTTAAAAAAAAAAAAAAGGCCAGCAAATGGAGATTTTAAAGCAGTTGACAATACCTCAACGAACTCCAAAAATCCGATGTTTGGGAGAAATTTGGAGTTATCTTATGTGTCTAATTTTCCTTTGGGTGCAGGTTGGATGTGGGTATCAATTTATAGCAGGTCGGCTCGAGTTTGGAATGTAAGTTGTGCTACTGTCGGAAAACGGGTCGGATATGGTTTAAAGTATGGCAGGTAGAGGCGGGTGCGGGTTTGCAAAATATGACCCATGCAGGACTCTGACTTACGGCTATGCTCTGTCACTGTTCCCCCACTGCAGCGGAGATGATCGTTCTGTGTTTACTTCCACTGGCATTGCGTATCTGCTCCATCCCAACTCCGGCAGTCCAGTGCCGGAGCAGATAGGCAGGGCTTCTTAACATAAATACAAGAGAAAAATGCAAGCACTTATTCTAATCGTTCAGTTGGGAATACTTGTTGTGTTTATAATACATACCTAAAACTGTGGCTGCACGTGATTATATAATCATTGCGGGAACTCCTCAGTCTTGCAATTCTTACTGTCTGACAATGCTGAGAATTGGGGCGGCTAGTCGGGGTTGCGGGACGACGGATGAAGGAGCAAGACCGTACTGGAGCGGGAACATAATGGACATGCATCCAGGGGAATCTAAGAGTTAGACTGCATTGGCTATCAAGTATCAAACCAGACCCACAATTAGTCGATGACCACTCTACTTTCTGAGGCACAGCCATAAAATGTTTTACTAAAAAGGTCAAATACATAACTGATATAGAAGAGGTGTTCCCATCATAAACTTTCGAAATTGAACTGAACATTTAATACCCATTTGGATCTTTTGTGCATGAATGAACAGCGTACTTGATATCAGCAGATCCAAAATGGATTCAATCCACATGAATGTGTCAATAAAAAATGTCACAAATACAACAGGAGATGGCAGCCGCACATTCAGTAAATACGTCCTTCTTAAGATTCTAACCCAGGCAACAAAAACAAGACAGAATACAAGTCAATACCATCTGTTCATGTTTTGCCTCAGGTCTGTGTTACGATACCCAGAGCCAAACGCAGCATTTTACAAGCAGCATGGCCTGCTCTGTATTGCTGTTGTGAAGCTGTTTTCCATGTAGAAGCGCAACACTACAAATGAGCCACGTAATGTTCCTTCCTGAAAGGGATGGCTCCGCTACTCTATCAAACCTAATGAACAATGCAGGAACGCTGGTGCTGCTACATAACTTTATCTAATAACCCGAGCAAATCCTCACTGTTTTATTATTCCCGCAATGCTCTCAGGTCACAATCTAAATATTGTTAACGCCAAGTATTGTCTTTGGATGAGTGTTCACTGCTTTTGTGGATATACTGAAATGCTTCATAAAGCCCTCACTGTGTGAGGTCTGGTCTTACAAATCGACCAAATCCAGCCATATTGTACGACTGTGTTTGGAAGGCTGATAGCATGCAATCATGTAGAGATGGATCTGTTTTCTTGCTGTAGCTTCCATTTGGCCAGTAGGGGGTCTTTAGTGACCCTGCAAGCACAGACCTCCGTCCTGCATTTCCACACCAGCTCTTCCTTTGATCATGCCGTCTGCAGATCAAAGACCAGAGACACTCAGCCAGAGTCGAAAGCAATTCACCCTGAAACAAACAGGAAGGATTGGAAAGATGGGAGCCGACAAAGTGATGAAATATAACCTTGTTTCCCACAAGTGAGGCAATGTCGATAAAGTTAAAAAGAGGGTTCTGCTTTCATTCGGGCTCCTGTTTCTCGTCCTGAGTGACACATTGAAACCGTAGAAGTGTGTTCAATGTCTTCTCTTCCTTTCAAGTTTTTCTGATGACGTTTCACTTGGCTGTAAAATAGCAAATTACTATACTATGCTAGCGTACACATGTATAGAGCTAGAGACAAGAGACAGGCAGCATCTTAACTTGGTGAAATCCATATTTCTTTTGGGTATCAGGCAAATTTGGGGTGATCTACTAATAATTTAGCACTACATGGCCAGTCAAGCCCTGTGACACTGAGATGCACCACCTCTCTCGTTTTATCCAAATCTGATGGGGTAGAAAATTAAATTCAAGATTAATTCAAAATGTATCTAGCTGCCATTATGCTATACAAGATTGTCGAGTCAAAGTTCTGTTTGTATTTACCTATATGCACATTAGAAAACAAAAACTAATGAATAATACATCAAGTAAAATAAGAAAAACGTCATGTTGGAGTGTTGAGGATGAGTTCAGGAGGCTCACAGCCTCACAGGAGAGAAGCTGCTGTTAAGTCTGGTGTTACGCAGTGGATACTTCTGTATCTTTTGCCAGGCAGCAGCAGCAGCGTGTATGAACTGAGGCTGGGTGGTGAGGAAAAATAAAAGAAGGAAAGAAACAACGATGATGAAATCAACAATATGAGTGTGCAAGAAAAGTGTATCTGCACAAACAAAGTCATTATGAATGCACGAGAGTGGATGAAAGAACGGTGAAGAATAGCCCAGGGGCAGGAGAGACATGATAAGTGAGTTAGCTAGCTAAGTCTGCAGTGATATCAGTAACAGATTGCTTTCCCTTGAGCCTGTAGGGCTTGGCAATTCCAGTGCTGTGAAAGCTGCCAGGAAGAACTCTGTAATGCACATACTGGCACCACAGGCTTGGCTAGGTCCGTGCAGACACTCGGCCTGTCCGCTGTGAGCGAGAAGGAAGCAACGCAGACAGGCCTGTGCACGAGTAAAAAGGCTCATTATGGCATACGCCACTTGCGTAGGTAATGGCGCGTTTATTATAACATCAGAAACCAAACTTGGTGGAGAACCTGAGAGTCCCAGATTCTACTGTAGTCCATTCCATTTTTTTTTTTAGTTTAAGCACAGAATTAAGTTATTGGTCAGGAAAGACCATAACAATACCAAAACACACTGGAGTGGGGCTTCAAAGAACATTTAGATCGAACTGTTGACAAGAGCGCTGTTTTGTGCAACTTAATGAATTTTTGTACCATCTGAGTACTTCAAGCTTAAAATATCATCTCCTTTTAAAGTTTAGAATGTCCATTCATTCACTGATCAATTATCTAACAAAATACAATCGCGTTGAAATGTTTTTGAGTTCTTACAGCAAACACTAGTGTGTGCGATTAATCACGTCATAAAGCTTGTGATTAATTTGTTTTTTAAATTGCTTTACGACACTAGTTACTCAAAAAGTGTGGCACAAATCAATATGTTTAACATTTTCCCACACTTTTCCCCCTAAAACCACTTTGTGTGAAGCATCAGATAAGATCCATTCAAATTCAAGAACAATAGGGTTATGTTACTGAATGCCAGAGCCATTGAATAGGCAACTGGACAGACAAGCATCCAAAGATTATTGTGTTACGGTACGTGGCATCATACTGTGGCCCCATTGTGCAAAAACGATTGACAGACTTTTGATGATTTGATCTTTTTACAAATGCAGCGCATCGTAAGGACCTGAGATAATAGAAAAAGCACAACCCAGTGAAACAGTTTATGCATTTGTTTTGTTTTGTTTATAATGTCTAAATGTTAGTTGAAGTTACAAATAATAAAAAAAAAAAAACGTGATTTTTGTAAATGTAATAGATTAGGAGAGTGCTAATGACTTGTTTTAGGAATTGAAAGTTTAGGACTTTGGACTTGACTCTGGACTTGCTTTTCTTGACTTGGGAGTTGGCGCCGGACTTGAGAGCAAAGACTTGAGAATTACTGAGTGAATTACTTTGTCTCACCTCTGCTTTAAACTACTAAGTGCACCTTGAGTTAAGATTGTTATGTGTGAAAAATGTTTTCTTGGGCAAGAAATAACTTGATTTGTGTAAACTAATGAAATTATTATTTTTTTCCAAATCAAAGGTGAAAACCATATGAAGTTTCAGTTTTCACATTTTCAGTTTTCACTCAATGATGCAGTACATGTGTGATCCAAAAGCAGTTAAGGACTTTTGGAGCGTTGTTCCTAAATGAAACACATTTTCATTGTCTCTGGTACCAGAAAATTCAATCATTTGTTTGCTGTTTATTTTTGCAGTGGGCCTGTTATTGCATTTCCAGCCGGAATAATAATTCTTTATTTCACTGTGTAATGGAAATATTGGCTCCATATGAGGCAATCCAGTAGTTACTGGTAAATCCCTAACCTTTTCACAGTCTCTTTATGATAGACATGTGTTCAGCACATGAATACAGATTGACTGCCTGCTGTTGCTCTCATTTCTCTCGCCTTTGCATCCAAAAAGACACTGGTGGGCTGCACATCTCACACTGGTTTCCATTATCCCTGTAAATGCCATTGCCAATCTCCTGTTTGGCACCATGTGAAAAGTAGGAGGGGGATTTGGACGTCTCAGGGGCAGCAGCGTAGGGTGTGTCCAAAAAGAGCCATCCTGTAATTGAGGAATGAAATCATTTCACACAGATCTCAATTTTCTTGTGCTGGCAAGCTACAGAGGCCACAGGCCTGCTGAAAAACACCTTTTGCCCTCCGACTGTGGCCTGACAGCTATTATGTGGACTTATCTCTGATTAGTGGATATTAAAGGGATTTGAGGCAACTGTGAACATATTGCTCACTTGCTTCAAAGGGTTTTGACTTGATTCGCTCTATTTTTCGCTCTATTTATTTGCATCTATCTACTGAACTAATAATTTAAATAAAACCGAGATCAAAGACAATTGGATTTCTATGTGAAACTCTGAACTGAAGACTAAAGCATTGTTCCTGGGCCTCTAGTAAGACTCTCAGCATTTAAAGCTGCTACAAGGAACTGTTTGTTGAATCAGGTGGCCACCGTGGACAAAGCAAAGCAAAACAAAGTAATTTTTTTTTTAGTGCCATACCGTACCATCAGACAGAGCAGTTCCTTGAATCAGGCTGAGACCCCTCCAGTTACCCTTGTCCCACCACAATAAAAATAGTTTTCCTATTGCGTATGACATATCCCTTTTCCAATCCATTCAAAATTGGAATCTTCTTTCTTCTTCGTTTTCTTGCTTATGAAAGTCAGTGCCATCAGTATTAAACTGAGACTGCTTCACTATCAGTTAAAATTTTAGAAAGTTTAAAGAGTTTGGTCGGTTGTGTCTTCTTTAAAGCTTTCATTTGAAAGTCTTAAAGTAGGGGGGCACAGCTAGTATTTCAGCGTTTAGAGTACAGTAGCAGCTGTGTTCAACTGTAGCTAAACTTGCTACCTGTGATTGGATTAAAGGATCCAGTGTGTTTGAATAAGTTGCATAAGCTGCTCGAAATGCAAAAAACATGAGAGGCCCTCTGTAGAGCCAGTATTTGGTTTGTTTGTACTGGGCTACTGTAGAGGCATAAAGGTGCGACATGGCCTACTTTTTGGAAGATGAACCAGTCACTCTGTAGAAGTAAAGGGCTCCTTTTTAAGCAACATATACACAAAGAGTCTTTTTTAAGCGGTCTATGGCACGGAGTCTGAAGCACAAGCTGCTAGTGCATTTAGGGCGCATCCAAGTCCATTTTCCTTGTCAAGCAGTGGAGGATCTGGCCATAACTTAGGTGCATGGTGCAACTGGGTTGTAGTTAGACTCTGAATTAGTCATGGGTGTGATGTGGGTGCAAGGTAAACCATTCCAAGTGTTGTGTCCAATTCCCTTTAAGAGCCATGACGGGATGTGGCCCTCGACTGCTGGGCCCTCTGTCCGCTATTTCAGAATCCTTTGTACCATCAACAGCTCTCTTTGACTGCATATGAAGAAATACACGGACATTTTTCTGCGGAAGAGGAGTAGGGCTGCTTGTTCCTCTGTGTGTGCGTGCATCCCAGTTCATGGATCAGGCGGTACTGGTCACAAATTGTATCATAGTGCTCAATAACAGGTGGGACGAGAGGGGTGCGATATGTCCTTAATAAGGAAAGCGTTTGTGACATAACCAGCAGCAGTCCTTCAGCAGCAGTGACGATATCTGTATCTCTCCCTTAACATGCACATCTGTGCATGAGGCCCAGCTGATAAACTTAATTGACTAGTTTAAAATCCTGACTCGCTGACATGATCGTTCAGTATTTCATTAGTTAGTTAGTGTTCTGCATTCTTCTACACATGGACAGGTCACACGCACCTTCAGTAAAATAGATTGCCGTGAAGCAGCTGTCTTGATAAATTCTAAGATCCTGAATGCAAAAACCCTATCTATTTAAGAAGCTAAAACGTGCATACGTGGGAACGTTTTAAACAACTGAAAGCATCCTCTCTCATGAAATGCGTGTGCACGTTGTGAGCCTGCCTGTGTATGCGCATCTTAGCATCTGCATATTGCGCACTTTAAATAGCAGGGAACACACTATTTTTTTTCTTGGTCACTGTCGCTTTCTTGCTGCCTCAAGATAGCAGTCTGCCATCAGTACGCCTGACCACACCTAACTTTAAGACCAACACGCATAAAAGGACTACAACTTGACTACATTGAGTGCATCATGGTGCCCCAAAGGGCTTTAGTTAAACCAACCGATAAAGCTAACAAAAATAAGACAGCTAGCCACAGTCAATACAATCTGCTGCCAAAAGGTTATTGCCAGTTAGTTGATTAGAGGCTGGTTTTGTCTAAAATTGGCTAAAAAAATTCCCCCAAAAACGTGCTTGCTCAACACGGCATCATTATCATGGTAAACTGCATAACTGCCTGAATGGAGAGTCCGACAGGCGTACCCACAGTAACTAAAAGGGAGGGATAAACTGTTAACCATCACCTGAAAAGTGCGTTGCTGGAAGTGCGCACTTAAAACTTTACCAGTTGTCTCAGCAGAGGACACTCATACTTAATAATGGTGATGTGGGGAGGAGAGAGAAAGTCCGCTGAAAGACTGCTCGTTACTTGGAGTTTAAAATCCTGTTCACGCCTCACATCGCATTTACATGTATTAACGCAGTCTAGGGTTAGTTGATCATGCCGCCCACAGTTTGTGCTAAATTTGGCAGAGATTAGCGGTCAAACACTAGACAGCACACATTAAATTAAGATCATAGTCTAGTCAGTACACGTGTTTTGGTTCGATTTTGCTTTTATTCTGAAGCAATGATGATGATTTTGCAAAATAAAAAACAACTTTTTAATAAAGATAGGAAATTTCCTCATGATAAAGTCTCTCATCAGTGAAGTAGGGGTATTGCTGATGGGTGTTTGTAGTATAAGACAGGAGATGTGGTATGATAACATCCCGCCTTGAGTTTCAGCCATGTTGGCACAGTGCCCTCCATGCCTCCTTGCTCTTCGATGTAGACCGCTGTGAGTACAAAACAGCCTCCTTTAGCTTCTGAGCTCACTATCAGTCCTAATATAACCATGTCATTCAGCGGCATGTTCATGAATTATAGTGAACACCTGCGTGGATCTGAGACAGTACTGCCTGCCAAGAAGCTTATACTTTATGGCTATACACACTGGCCCATTTAGATTGCTGGATATAGATGAAAAACCCTGTCTAGTTAGCTACTTCTTGCAGAATATAGCCTTCTGTCTATATTCTTAAATAGAAAATCAATTTGTGGCTGTTTTATTGCTGAACTCACCATCTCATCACTGACACAACGTATGCCACATTAAATGTTACGTTAAATGAGCGGTGTGCCTCAGAAAACCTATTCTTCCTGCGGTGTATTTCCGCATCTCCAGTGAGAGGATAATGGCTGTCAGTGAGATCTGTGACCGTAGCTGTCTCTTGTGTCTGGGGCAGTTTTTTGCTACCTCTATTGATGTGTATTGATCCGGACCCTCTGCCTGCAGCTGTTAGCTAATTCAACATGCTCATTCTTCTGTTGACAGTTTTCATGGCTGTATTGTAACGTTATTGAGTGAAACCATAAAACACTTTTTAGTATAGCCTCTGACTGGTACTACATTGAAAATAACTGTATTATCTGGTGATAGCGCGCTATGGCCCAGGTGTATTTTTCATGGCTGCTCTGACAGGGAGTTTTATGCAGACAGTCAGTAAACAGTGGTTTAGATGAATTTCTACTTTTAAGCCACCACAGCAGCAGTCTGTGGGTTTGGTTCGATCCACCACTTTCAGTGGATTTATTGAGAGGATTGCCTTTCAAATTGTACAGACATTAAAAGATACAAAGAGGACGAATCCACCAATTTTACACATTCATTTTAAATGTGTTTACAGGTCTTGGGGAGTATTACTGCATATATAAAACAAAGTAATATAAGCCTATTGTGGCTCTAGAGGAAGCTGCATGTAATCTGATGAATTGCCTCCAGTGATGTCACTAAGTGGCTAATTGATGTTGGTAATTTAGGTTTGAAACCAGTCCACTGGTCTAGCATTGCACTACTACACTGTTAGACTCATAATGAACACTATAAAAACACATTATTTAAATTGATGCAGCAGAACCAAAGATATGTCCTTCTTTATTGCACATATTCTTCTCCGTAGCCACAATGCAACTCTGCCTCCAAATGACATCACTGGAGGGAATTTATCACATTAAATGCATATTCCGCTGTTGGCACACAATATTTAACAATTACAGAATAAGAAGAATAGAATAATACCCAAATTGTACCAATGATGTTCTTGACAATTTTTAATCAAAAGCTGTAAAGCCTTCCTGTCCTTGAACATGCGGGAACCATGACAGTTTGTGATGTCTTCAGTCGGGATTCTTTCTATTGCTCCTCTATAATTTACTGTTCGCCTTCATGTTTCCTTTTAATTGAAACTGGCTCAACTCAAGGCTTATTGGCTGACTTTTTGACTGTTATTTTTTCTTTCCTTGCTTTGTTTTAAACTCCTTTGTGATGTTCTCAGATCTGAGCTATTACTTTAATGACTACATGCTTGTAATGCACTGGAGCTAAATCTTACTGAAAAGTAGATAAGCATTAATTAATTATTTCTCCTAACAGAAATAATTCTGTTTTCAGTCTCAGTTGGACCTTTTCCCTGATCTCTGTTATCTTTACAGGTCCATGGGGTCGTTGTATGGGCAGTGAGTGTGGACCTGGTGGCAGCCAGAGCAGAGCAGTATGGTGTGCGCACTCTGAGGGCTGGACCACACTACACACCAACTGCGACCAGACGGAAAGGCCGGACAACCAGCAGAGCTGCTTCAGAGTGTGTGACTGGCACAAAGAAATGTACGACTGGCAGCTGGGCGCCTGGAACCAGTGTGTCCCAGTGTCAATGCGCAGTTCTGGGGTGCAGCGCCCTGCTGTGTGTACCCGGGGAGAGGAAGGCATCCAGACCCGGGAGGTGGGCTGCGTCCAGAAAGCAAATGGCGAGCCTGCGGAGGATGCAATCTGTGAATACTTTGAGCCTAGACCACGTCTTGAGCAGGCCTGTCTCATCCCTTGTCCTCGAGACTGTGTTGTGTCTGAGTTCAGTTTGTGGACTCCTTGCTCTAAATCCTGTGGAATGGGTTTACAAAACCGGATCCGTTTTGTTCTGGCTCCACCACTGTTTGGCGGGTCAGCCTGCCCAAACCTGACTGAGTTTCAGACATGCCAACCAGGGTCCTGTGAGGGAGAGGAGAGCCTCTACAGCCTCAGAGTGGGACCCTGGGGGCCCTGCTCTGTCCCGATGCCAAGGCAAGCAAGACAAGCCGACAAAGAACCCAGAGAGAGTGACAAACTATCCACAGAAAGTGATCAACTTTCCAAAGAGGGCGACAAACAGCCTAGAGAGGATGAGAAATCGTTCAAAGGAGATGAGAAGCAAACCACAGAGGGTCTCAGACAGCCCAGTGAGGGCGACAAACAGTCCAAAGGAGGGGACAAACAGACCAGAGAAGGTGTCAAACAGCATAAAGATGGAGACAAAAGGCCCAAGGAGGGTGGTAAACAGTCCAAAGATGGTGACAAACCATCCAGACTCAACAGAAAAGTGGACAGAGCACAAAGAAAACCAGACAGACCTTCCCGACAGGCCGACAGGCCAAAACGTCAAAAAAAGGCTAAAAACAAAGAGAAAAGACTGAAAATGCGAGAGAAAGTTCGAGAGAGGTTAAGGGAGAAGGGTAAGGTGAAGGATCCTGAGACGAAAGAACTGATCAAGAAGAAGAGGAACAGGAACCGCCAGAACCGCCAGGGAGGAAAGTTCTGGGATCTGCAGGTTGGCTACCAGACCAGAGAAGTGAACTGTGTGCATAAGAATGGGAATGTTGAGGCCCTCAGGTAACTATCCTCATGCATCATGTCACAGCCGTTATTCTTGTCCATGGTGTTATGTTTAATGATGTGTTTCTATATAATACCTTTGTGTGAGTATATGGAGCTGGGGTGGATAATAGTTTTGTGTCAGCATTAAGACTGGAATAATGGTTTTGCATATGTATCAAGGTTAAAGTAGGTAGTAAGTATTTTGGCATTAGACCTCTCAGGATTTTGTAATATTAGGATTAGGATTGGATTAAAGAGGATTGAATGTTGTCAGTGGGCGGGCTGTGATTTTAAAAGGTTAGGGTTAGGTGTCTAGGGGTTTTGTAGGGATTTTGCACCGCCTGTCTTGACTGCAGTTAATACAGACAAAAATCCCAAGGCACAAGCTTCTTCTTCTCATGGCATAATTGTTAGCAGTGCTAGTGAGAGAAAGTGACAGTGGGAAGCTCTCCCACACTGGAGGCTGACTACTATGTTGTCCCAGAATTTCAAGTGTATAAACCTCTAGCATGATTTGTGGCTCTAATCCCATTTAGCATCATATCAGACTGGTGGTTTTATCATGACAAGTCACAAGAACATATCAACAAATCCTCCAGATTAAATGACATAAGCAAGATCCTCCATGCACTCAAGGCCTATACATAACACAGAGGCTGTTATCTGATCTGACTGCCCTACTAGCAGGATGATGCTGTTTTTGTGTGCCCTCCTAAACCTTTTTGAAGTTTAGAATTTATATTTTATATTTAATTTATATTTATATTAATATAATTTATATTTATTAATTTAGAAGTTATTTTTAAGTTAAATTTTGAGTCTCATTCCCAATTCATCAAATTATGATGCTCTGGGTTTCCCAACTTGTCAAAAACTGACGCTTTGGTATGGACAATTATGTTGTCTTCTGAATGTCTGAAATGCTTTATTTGCTCTGCTCCAAGTCAGTGTTGTGTTATTTAAGTCAGGACATTGCTTACATATATATATATATATATATATATATCTTCATAATTTGGGTTAATTATTGAATGTTTTCAACTAAATTTGTTACATATTGCAGCTTTAATCATAACCCCAAACCCTGCCAAACCTGCCATGCACAGATGTTGCAGAAGGAAATAATAAAGAAAATGTTGCATTTGAACAATAAAAACATTGTCATTAAAGGCCCGTAGCAAAACACACACGATTTGCCAAATTATTAGATTTCTTTTTCTCTTATACTTTCCCTTACTCTTACTTTGCATAGCATTATTATTGCTTTTCTTATATGCATGTATATTTTTATATTTGGGTGATTTTTTTTATTGCCTGTTGAAGAGCTGTGTTGTTTTGCTTGTTGACATTTTCAGAGGGAGGGATGTGGTTTGTTTGTTGTGTGACACCACTGCATGTTCCAGCTCACTGCACTGTCTGTGCCACTTAGTAGCTTCAAATGTCAGGGTTCATAGCACTCAGTAACATGGTATTTGTTGTGAAACCCTGTATGAATTCAGTTTTAGTTCTGTTTCTTTATGCACCTTTGTCACCCTCATTGCTCATTTAAATCTAATATTTAGTCAAAGCTAGTTAAGATTATTCGAAATTCTAAAATTAGGAAAAAGGCAACAATTATGTTATGTATTCAGCTTCCTCAGAGTACATACAATACAGCCTCTCCCAGCTCAGTAACACTGGACACACCCATCAAAGCTCCATTATGAGATCCATCCAATAATGTATAGGCTCTATACATGTTTTTCTCAAGTGAGGTCAATGTCCATGTGGTGTCTGAGAGCCATGCTCTTTGTTGGAGATGAATAGCCTCATTCTGTCTGACTGCTTGGCTCAGCTATAATAGAGGCCTCTGAGCAGCTTCCATTACATCCGGAGAAAGTCAAGGCACTTGTGATACATTTGCTTTTAAAGCCTAGGAGAAGGTCACAATTCATAAATCATTCAAACCTCAAGCTAATGCCACTCTTCCTTTTGCAGTATTTATGTGGAATATTATATTTACATGACCCACACTAGGATTAATATCAGCTTTGCAATATAATTCCAAAAGGGACCAACAGATCTATACTAATCTTTTCCACAGATGGCTAGATGCTGCAGAGAGGCTTAATGGGTAGTGATGAGCATATTAATGTTGGTCCAAACTCAGGATCAAGTTTATTTACAGTTGGAGTCATCACTATGGGAATTTCCAGTTTTATCCTGTAGATAAAACTGCTAATTATCCCCATGGCTCCTAGCTTTAAAATGATGATGAACTGCAAAATCCACTGTGCCTCTATCAACAGTTCTGTTCACTAAAACTTATATATATATTGTATTTGCATGAATAAATATTACAAGGTTTTATTGTTTTTGACTCCAGGCATATGTTATTTATAGACCAAAGTTAGGAAGTTCAACCAGCTGCCAAAAGCTCACAGAACTGACTAACTCTCATTTCACATAACTGTATAACTGGATTTGTTCACCTTATTGTGATTTTTTCTGTGATGAGGTGACGGTCATGTTGGTGTTGTTGGTATATATTGTTGTGTTAATGGCAACTTACCATCACCAGTGGAGAAGAAAATATACAAACGAGCAGTAGTTGACCAAATTCCTTAAAATGCTTTGTAAGAACAATGGTCACCTTTAGCAGACAAGAATTATGGCTTCTGTTTATCAGAGAGAAAAGGTAGTGTGACATTGATAAAGCATTACATAAACAGTGGCCAGATTTATCTGCTAGGGGCAGACCTAACCCTTTGAGCAATGTGTTTGCATTTTATGCAGAGTAGCACATGGTCAGATTGTAAAAAACAAACAATAAACCTTGAATGTGAGCTCAATGAACATGAATATTTAGAACTGGATATGATGCCATCACTAAGCCTTGTTTCACATTTATGCTAGCATTGCAGTCCTATAACACTGTTGGACTCAATATGGAAGTTTTAAAAAAACAAATGATCAAAATCGTTACAGCAGAACCATTTAATTCTCAAAACCTGGCACCAACATTACCCACAATGCAATTTATCATAGGCATTTAATTAGATTACATACAGCTTCCTCTCAAGAGTTTATACTACTTTTTTAGGTTGCATTTGTACTCCTTACACACTTTAATGTGTAAAATTGGTGTGGTTACCCTTTAATCAAAAATTGGAATTGTTTTGGAAAGTACTGACAAATGATGTATTCTCTTGTGTACATTAGAGTTGTTGCAATGACTGAAATTTGAAATAGATATCATGGTCCACAGAGGATGGTTCCTAATCAACAGTGGACATATATTTGAATTTCCTGTATTGTCTGATTCATTTGTATGTATTTTTTTTTTATATGAGAAAACGGATGACTCATGACCCATCCTCTAACATCTAACTCAGGACAAGCTTTTTACTTTAAGATGACTGAGAATAAGATTATATGTTCACACTTCAATGACAAAATAGGTTGTCATTGCATTCAAAAACTACTTAAGCGAGTGTTACAAAAAACAATCATACGAGAACTGTGTTGCTACCTCTATGATTAAGGTGTGGTTGAGTCTTGTGACACAGTGACTGCCTCTGACACTACTGCTCTCGCTTCTGACAGTGAGCAGTTGTGTTCACACAACCACAAGAGTTTTTGAGAAAAACATCAATGCAGGCTATCAAAGGCCATCGTGAAACCGTTTCCCACTGATGTTGTAATTTGGTCCAATAATAATCTACTCTGTGAATTTAGAACCATTTTAATAGGGAAACAATTATTGATATTTTTTACTTTGTTTTTGCTGCCTTTAAATAATGTTGAATGTATGGCACTCTCCTGTGTTTCTAAGGTGAATTAGTGTATGCAAATGTGAAAAAAAGTATTTGGTGCTGGTGTATGACTAGCACAATACACAGATTCACTAGGCTACAACACACTTGTTGTTAGCAAAGAGCAGTTTACCGAATTAAGGTAGCAGTCCAAATTAAGATACTATATGTTGCTGTAAGAGTAACTTGAAAACAGGCCAACATTAAACTTGACTGTTGTCTTGTTAAAATGCCCTCTGCAAGCTGCTGTGTCAGCCAACATTCATGTGGTAGAAGAAGAGAAGCATCACTCTGTAACATGACAGTATACAGCTATGAGTGGCCTGAGTGTTTCTGTAGTTGTGAGATTGCTGCAGCAATCAACTTGAACAAAACCAGTGTGTCTTTTAAAATCACTTACTACTTTTCTGTAATTGATTACCAAAACATGAAGGAAGGACCTGATGCACTGAACAGACCATAGATCTTCAATGTTAAATTCGACTGAAACCATATATAGTAAAGTTGTTCATACTGCCACATTGCACCCATGTGTAAAATTACTACAGTGTTAATTTAACGTGACATTTTTGCAAATCTCTTGTCTTAAAGAATATGAAACCTTGTGCACAAGTGCTCTGTGAGCAATCAACCAATCAAAGATGATTCAATAAACACCAATTTTTCAGTGATATCATTTACATTATATAATTCATAATTTTATATTTTTAAGTTACATATATTTAATTGATGAGTAACATATCTATATAACAAATATGTTAAAGATACATTGTTTTTTAATCCCCAGAAAGATATTTTCTAATTAAAAAGTAAATGTATTTGATTGATGTCACTATTAGTTTTCAATTCATTTTTATCATCCAGCCCTCATATCTTGAAACTTTTGCAGTAATTACATAGGCATGACATTTATTTATGGAAAACATGTATCTCTATATGCAGTATTTGTAGTCTTCCTATCTTGTACTGCAAATACTGCACAACAATTTCTCTCAGGACAAACACAGTTGCTTTCGTATTTCATAATCAGTAAAACAACATTTCTCAGTTACATTAGCTTGGAGAGGTTATCGTTAATAAACTCTGTTTTAAAACTCTCTGCAACATTACAGTTATTATCTTGTCTTATGTTGTCTTTTTCCCTCATCTCCAGCCTGTGCTCTCAGGAGGTATTGCCAGTCACCTTCCAGGCCTGCGTCATGACCAAAGATTGCGATGTGACTGAATGGTCTGAATGGTCGGCTTGCTCCAAGGAGTGCTACGACCCCAACGGGCCCAATGGACAGCGCACTCGCACCAGAAAAGTGAGCCAGTTCCCAAGTGGTGGAGGAGGGGACTGTCCAGAGCTGGAGGAGAAGGAGCCCTGCAGCCCCCAGGGAGATGGAGTTCCACCCTGCATTGTGTAAGCACTGGACAAAGATAGAAAGAGTTATCTGTTTTTGATTTTTTTTTCTGTTGAAAATGTTGCTGAAAGGACATTTTTTAATGCTACCGAGCCAGTATAGACATGGGCTACAGTGGGTTAGCATGCTAACATGCTAAACTAAGATGCTAAACATGTGAAATATAACCCGCTAAACAACAGTATTTTAAGTAATCTCACTGAAATTATAGTATCAAGCTTATGTTAACATTTAGCTAAAGCAACATTGTGCCTAATGCCTAATTTATTTTACAAAAGATGACCCCACCACAATAATGTGACCAGATTTCCTTAAATTAAAACCAGGGACATTGGATTGTTGGACATGCAAGTAGAGGAATGACTGGGCATGATATGACTGCGAGCACGAGCAGCCCCCCCCCCGGTATCTAAAACTAGCACAATGTGATTGAGACTTGAATGGGTAGGCTCTGCTACCTGGTCCTCTTTTGCCACATAATATTATTTCACTTAGCGGTCTGTCTTTAAGCTACAGTAAAAAAATGGGGACACTTTTGGGGAAAGCTCAAGCTTTAGACAGGACAGCATAACAGGGACTTGGTCACTAGACATCACAAAGACTAGCTTTTTTGCACTGGGGCTTAAAATCTACTGTTTATCCAACAGTCTGTGTGTGTTTTATCAGAAAACAGTGAGAGTTACATTAGCCAGTAGCCTGAAATGGAATAAAATGGCTTAAAGCGTATGCCGCGTTAAATCATGTTAAGGGTGTGGGGTGAGAAAATGACAAACTCATTGCTGCCAAGTACTGCAGGTTTAATAATCCTAGACAGAGTGAGGCCGGTTGGGTGATGTGGGTGAGGTCAGTGGAAGGAGCTTGTTGGGGTTTCTGTGTATAAGTAGAGGAAATGCTTGTGTCTGGCTCAGTGCCAGAAGGAACACATAAATGGAGTTTTCCATACAATTATTATTGTAAGAGAAAGCCGCTGCACTGTTGGACATCTATCCACCATGTTGTCCCACCCTGACACCCCCACCATGCTGCCACTAAACCCAGAAGGGAATATCAGTTACCTTTAAGTTCTCTCAGAGCGAAGTTCAATAGCCAATGAAATACGGTGGGTTATGTAGCTAGAGAAAGGCTGCTAATCTGCTAAACTCCCATATAACCATTCAAGAAATAATCTGCCCATTGTATTGGTCTGTTTTATGGGCAGAGTAGAATGAGTCATAATTTGAAACAGTAAATCAATGTCCATCGACTCTTGCTGCTGTCTGTACAGACCGGAAGTGAGGCGGGGGCTCTGTCCATGGTCCTGAAGTACTATGCTGTTTGTACGTATGTCCCCATCTGGGCAATTTAAAGCCCCAAAATGCATTGCTCTCCCAGGGGCCTCATTGTCCTGCAGCATTGCAGAAGCAACTGAGAGAGGGGGACAGAGACAGGGGGACTCTTCTCATGAATATGGAGCCTTTCATTGGCAACCTCAAATGAATTCCATTATCAGTAGAGATGGAGGCAGGGTTAACATTTTCTGACCTCAGGGTGAAAACACACTGCTGCCAATTCACTAACCAGATACAGACCCATCTATGAATGAAAAGCACAATCCCCTTCGGCTTAAAAAAATCAAGTCTTAGAGAACGCTCACTGAACCCTCTGGTTTAAATTGCAATTCTGAGGTGTATCGTAAATAGAGATCTAAGGTCAAAACATAAAAAGTCTTTCTTACAATGAGAAATGTGTACGCCAGCCCTGGTCTCACTCAGGCACACACAATCTTTTTCAGTGCCAGCAAAAAGCCAGGCACACAATGTATGGTCATTTTATTTTCCGTTATCCAAAATCCTTTAGGGGTTTACAGATACTTTCATTATTTATAAGAAAACAGGTACGATGTGCCAATTTGTCATTTTTTACTTTTAGTGTCATTTAATCATGTCATAAAATCTAAGTCATAACATAAATATATCAGAATTCAGAATCAGAATTCCTTTATTTATCCCGCAAACAGGGACATTTCTATGTCACCAAAGGACAGTAATATTACAATGATCAATAATTATAGTAAAACATAAACAATACAATAAAAAGGTAAGAAATACACTAATATATA
>CAEMYA010002128.1:647655-679412 GCA_903131615.1 Diplodus sargus
AAACAATCCATCGTCTCTGGCAGCGACAGGGCTGTAAAAACTACCCGTCAACTTTAGCACCACAGTCTATTCACCACACTCCTGTGGCGTAGTGAGCTCATTGTTTAGGGACACGAATGGCAGAGAAAGTACAGCCACACTTTTCATTCGTGGGTGTTGGACTGCCATGCTTGTCCCCTGTCTCCAATCCTGTTTGTGATAGGATCCCGAGGTGCAGCTGTGGGGAGGAACGTGTCCGGTTCGGGAACTTTAAAATTGAGTCGCTGCTCTTTCCAGATTATGTGTTTCTTTTGGCTTCTTCGGCCCCGTGAC
This sequence comes from Diplodus sargus, assembly GCA_903131615.1. Taxonomy (NCBI): domain Eukaryota; kingdom Metazoa; phylum Chordata; class Actinopteri; order Spariformes; family Sparidae; genus Diplodus; species Diplodus sargus. Next base: position 647,968 of record CAEMYA010002128.1, read on the forward strand.
CTCCAGCAGGCACTGGGCCAGTGTGCAGTCGAGTGTGAAGTGGTGGGGATGAGGGTCAGCACGTCATGGTTCTCTGCCAGAAAATGGTGGATTGTTCCTTATTCTAAATGTCTCTTTTCAGTAGTGGAAACCAATCGCCTTACTAATACAAAAACAAAAAGAAAACACAAAAACCATGTAGAATAATGACAATTAATGTAATCAAAACCAAGAGTCTGCCACAGAAGCTTGAAAACTATGAAGACTCTGACTTGTGGAAAAAACAAAAACAAAAAAACCCCATTGACCTTGTATTTCAAGAGAACAGGTGGATGATTTTGTCGCTCACTTCAGTTGAGCCAGTTATGAGTCTTTGGAGTCAGCAGATACAGAGGAGCTACATCTTAAGCCACCTATAGCATTGACTTCGACTGTCATCTTTTCAAGGCATTCTACATATATGGCGGCCTTTTACCATGACCACCCCGACTTGTTAATTTCCTGGTTCTTGTGTGCCAGGATGCTGTGGATGATGTCATTGTGATGAGCCAAGCATTTCTATGGAGGGATTCCGTAGCCTAATTATGCTGATGTAATCTTATCATTTGCTTTCATGGATGATCAGCGTATCCCACAGTGTCTGAGATAGGACAGTCTGGCAGCATTATCTGTGAACACACATCACTCAAAGTTCGATTAGTGGGAGCTACCACCATCCAGATCAGTACCCGTTCTTGATGTGATACACTCACAGTTGGAGAGCGATGGATTTACTCAATCCTGAACTGTTTCACATCCATGCAATAATTACTGCTGACATCATCACTGTTTATTACAAGGTGTTGTTGGTTTACTATAACATCTTTTTATATATTTTTATACATCTTTTTATTCTCCCTGATGTCACATATTTCACAGGCAGTTTCCCAGGTTCTTCTGAAGATTACTTATGTTTATTAAAGATGTTTCTGCTATAAGGCTTATCAGCTGTTTTTCCTCTACTGGTTCTGGTGAATGTTAAACCAATTGGAGAACAAATAGTGGCATGTTGTACAACAGCTGTGCCAATGTGAAAGCCATGAATCCTTGGCCAGAAATGAACTGGGAGACAGGTTATTGATGGCAGCTGGCACTTAGCAGCACAGGGTGGCGGTCTCTGAGGTTTCTAAATTGGTGGCTGGGAGAGCAGTACGAAGACTGGACCATCTGGCACAGAGATACCTGGGCAAGGGCAGTCTGTGTGGAGAATTCCATTAATCAGCCTTTGTTATGGCTGTGGAGAGCTGCTCAGACTAGACAAGGAAGGAGGAGAACAAAGAGGCTATTGTCCTCGAAAAGTTCTTACTTGATAATGTGAATGGAAAGCTTTTTATAGGAATCAGGATGTCTGACTGTTCTGCTACCCTGACAACACGTGAACATGTTGGAATTAAAATCATCAACAGGTCATTTGGATGATCTAATTCGGCATCTGTTAGTGCAGTGGCATATTTACCGATCATCTGTTTTATAGCTCAGAAAATGATGCGGCATATTCATAACCAGCACTGACAATTTGGTGTTCGATGTCCTTTGCCAGTATTATCAGCATTTTTCATAAGCCCTTATTTGACTGGCCAAACTAAATTGATTTGATTCCCTTGTCCAAATATTCAGCCATTTATTGGTGTGGTTTTAGAGATGGCAATGTCGGTTGGTTGGCCAAGACTGAAGCATTCTGAAAAGGATTAAATGGAATGTCATGACATTTTGTAGATATTCATGGTTTCGTGCCATCAATGACAGTAAAGCCTACCGTTGAGTGTAATTTTGTGATTGTACAACTGTTACCAACAAAATAAGCCGGCATGGTTTAGAGATTAATTGAAATCCAAAGGATCATAAAGTGTATCGTTAGCAGGATTGGAAATGACAACAGTCTGTGATTTGAGTTCTCAGCTGGCGATGAACGAAAAAGTGCACAAAATGTTGGCGTTTGCCCCCTGACTGTGTAAGGGAAAATCTCCCTGTTGAAGTTTGAGAATTGCTAATTCTCTGAAGATTTTTTAGACTTGGTGTGATGAATCAGATCTCTTTAATACATGCAGCAAAATACATGCAGCATGGAGAGAAGACCCAGTGTTCTCTGCAGTCGTCCGAATCCAAATGACCCTGTTTGTGTTGATCAGGCCTTACCCAGGGCAGTAACCCTTAGATGTTTTAGTGGACAGTAAGTGTCATCTTATGTACTTTTATGTTGTACCTCAGCTAAAGAGAATTCTAAATCATATGAATCCCTGACCTGTTCTAACTCACAAACTCCCCACACCTCAGATGAAGGGGCTCTCCCCTCCTCTCACATCCAGATATGTTTAAATACACAGTCATTTCTGAATCTAAAACTGTTATTTCTCACATTCCTCCCTTTTGACACAAAGAATCAACAAGTGTTTGGAAATTACATCAAATTAAAAAAATTGTATGACATTACAGTAAATAGAAAAATACAACAACACACATTAAAACAAATCATACTTGTGGTTCTGTGTATTCCTTTGGAGTGGAAAACGGTGATCAATAAATTCGAGAAGTCACACTTTTAGACATCTGACTGATAACTTAAGAAACTATTGATTTGATTTCAGCATTCCTCTCAGGAGATGGTGCCCCCTAAAACAAGTGCCAAATCATTGACATTTCACTACAATTGGTAATGTGGTGAATTTTAGGAGGGCAGAGGTATTGAGAGATAGGTGGCAAAATAACAAAAAATTGAATTAGAGAGTGATCAGATAGTGATGGAGTGGAGGAGGAGACAGAAAGGTCAGTGACAGAAAGGCTATGGTGTAAAAATAGATCGATGGTATGGCCTTCTGCATTGTTTCTTAGACAACCTGAGTAAAAACAAAAGTGTCAATAATTGTTGAGATGGTTCTCTTAGGTGCTGGAAACCAGTCTGTCACTTGGACTCATGTTATTAAATCTGATTTACTGGTCCAGCAAGTAGGCCAACCCAAAGTAGTAATCGCGCAACACAGCCTATTATTAGTTTTTCCCTGTTAAGTTCCCTGTTTCCCCGTCAGCCCCGAGCCGATGTTAATGCTTTCCATAGGTTGTGGGATTTCCCAAAATGAAAAGATACCACACAGAACTGCTTAGCTAGCTCAGTCTTATCATACAGTAACTGAGATATCTTCTAAAAAATGTTTTGCCACAATCAGATCTAAAATCAATTGATTTAATAAAAAAAAAGACAAAACTATTTAGTGCGATAAATCCATCCATCCATCCATCCATTTTCTTCCGCTTATCCGGGGCCGGGTCGCGGGGGCAGCTGCCTGAGCAGGGACACCCAGACTTCCCTCTCTATTTAGTGCGATAAATCATTTATATGTATGTAAATATGTTTGAGAGCATCTGCAAATGCAGAAGTTCTGAAATAGTTTTTCATAATTATTATAAAAATCTAAGTCAACAGGTGATAGAAATAGCCTACCAGGAGGTAATATACAAGCCCACAAAATGCATCCTATGTATACGATAAATCTAAGTTAAAATTGTCTTCTGTTCCAGCTCTGACAGCTAAAATGTCATGGAAATGGTGACATAATATTTTCTTATTCTAATGTAGATCTAACCAATCACATTGCTTGGTTGGAACCACTTGTTGTTCTTTACACTAATGACTTTGGTGATCTCAAACACACTGTTCAAGTGTGCAAAATGCACTAATGTGTAGCATACAGTGGAATGTTCTGAGGAGCAGCTGTAACAGTAAGAACGGGACATGAAATGATTAATAAAATGCAGAGCAGGGTGCAGAAAGTAGAAAAATAATAATGTTGTTCTGAAGGTTCAGAGTGGCAATGTCGGGACATGTGTGACCGGGAGCCAGAGGGACATGGTTTTTATATAATATTTTTGGGTTGTGGACAACACAAGACATTTGAGGCTTCTTGGGCTTAAGAAAATACTGATGCACATTTTATATCATTAATCAAACATGACAGTAACTGGCAGTTGCAGGCCCAAATTCAGTTTAATTGATAATATCTGTTTAGAATGAACATAAGATGGCAATACAATGTTGACATTTAATGTTATTCATTCCCTTTGAGCAACTTCAGCACTCCTGTTCCAACAAATCATACAGGTCACTCTCGGCCCTTGGATTCCCAGTCAGATCCTGTTTGATAGAATGAAAGTATTCCTGTATCAGTAAATTCAATGTGTAAAAGGCTCTTAAAATGATTTGATATTGATATAGATGGAATTGCACCTACTCACGCACTTTCGACATATCACCCACTATTGTTTTACATGGGCTCTCAAGGGCGTGCCATGTGCACACACATTTAAGCGACACATTAAAAGATCCATGTTTGGCCACCCGGGGGCATCTTGCATGTGAAGTAGGCTCTGTCCTGCTCTGGTGCTGGGAAAATGATTCATCAGCCTGATGACCTTGCAGAGAGTCACCTACAGCTGTTTGGAGCTGAGCTCCTTGGAGAATCAAGCCAAATAGAAGGCTTGCCTGCCCTACTGGGAAAATCACTTTGTAAGATGCACTTAAACCATGTATCACCAGTACACACCAAAGCACCTATCACACCAGTCTGTTTAAATGAATTAAAATAGAAATACTCTGCAGTATCATTTTTCTGATATGATTTTTCCACAAAAAAAGGAGAATTTCCACATTAAAATAGCTTGAAGCTTGAAAAATAACTGAAATAACTTAAAATAAAGTCAGCACTTAAAGAGTTCATTCTGTGCTGTCTTAGATGTTCCTTTAAACAGTAGCACCCTGCAGAGGTTCTTGCACTGCTGCATCGGGTGATGCTACAAAATCCACCATTCCTCTGAAAACACCTGGATTTTCTTCCTGCTTCCGGCAGGGAAAGCAAAATAAAGCACCAACCTCATTGCAAGTATTTAGCCATGACGGGATGTACTGTCTTACTCAGTCTTGCTTGCATGTTTTTTTTTTTACGATGCCAGGCTGGTCGGACCAAGCTCTTCCACTCTCAGCTTTTCCTGCAGTGTTCACCTCCCAAACAGGGTTGTTTTCAGTGACTTAACCCTTGTGTGGTTTTCATAGTTGTGTTATTCAGCCAGTGTTCGTGGGTCTGGTGGACCTGCTGCATTTTTAGGTATTTAATTCAATACAATCAAACAATTTTATGTTGAATACTCAACAGATGTTTTAATATTTGCCCTTTGTTTGATCACATTTCTGAATTAAAGTGCTACTGATTTTTAAATTTTTTTTATTTATCTTGTAAAATGTAATAAAACAAGAAAATCTATTATAATCAAAAGTGGAGGGAATTCAGCAACTTTACAAATGAAGCAAGGTTCTTCATAACTATTGATTTTTATTTATTTGAACTTCCTTAGAAATGTAACCCATTCAGGTCAGTTTACACATCACAAGCTGACGGTGATGTGGGTCGAGTGGATGGGGGACCATTCTCCTCCTGAATCATCCTCATGATGGCTGCAGAGCCTGGGGTTCTCCGAACATGATTGTGTTCTCTAGATTTGAGGTCTCACCAATGCCTTTCCCACTGGCATTGTACGCTGAGATGTCCAATATGTCAAAGAATATCACCAGTGGCCAGTGTAGGGTCCTCCTATTGCAGCTGTAGGCAGTCACCAGCTTGTCCATGTTGTCCACCCCTCCTTTAGTGACAACACAATCCATGATGGTCTCTGGTTTTTGATGCTCCTGGCCACATATTCTCTCATCCCTGTGCAGTGTACTCATAAGTACCACATTCTAGCCTGCCTTTGATGGGCTGGTCCTGAGGTTGGCTGCTGACAGGCTGGTTCTGTGGCTCATTTTCATTTTGGAACTAGCTCATGCTCAATCTCATCCTCTTCTTCAAAGTCACTGTCAGAAATGTGATGTTCACATTCTGAAACCTCTTCCTCTACATCATTATCAGAAGCTTCTCTGTCTTCCAAAATCAAGGCCCTCTGAGCACTGTCCTCTGGATTTTTTGGCCATATTGATCAGTTGTAATAAGGAACCACACTGGCAAAGCTATATTTATTGTGTCCCACCCCCAATTTGCAGAGAGAGTATGATAAAATAATAATAATGTAGTATAAATGAGTATCATACAAGGTTCCTCCAACTCTCTACAAACTTCTCTGTCATCTGCTCCACAGTCAACTCATTTTCATGCCATTCATCCTCAGCCCAGCAAGCTCCTATCTCTTGTATTACAAAGAGAGAAGCATGCACAACTTGCAACAAGGAGCTATGACCAACATTTTTTGCTCCCGCTGGAAATATGTCACCTCCCAGTAACTTTACACAACGTAGAACATTTTTAATCAACATTTTTATTGCAGATTGTATGACTGAAACCTCATAAACTTATGTGGGGCGGAATAGTAAAGCCCCTTACCCCAACGTGTGGAAACTAGTTTATCTACCCACCAGGCCGAGCAGTGAGGATGGAAGCTGAAGCATCACTTCAGCGCGAAGTCAGCTGTTTTTCCTGTATCATAGGCATACTGTATTTGACGTGTGTGGAGAGTGTGATTCCCACACAGACCATATTTATTTATTATTAGACTACCATATCACAAGGTCGTCAATATTATGCTTCAGCTCTTTGTTTTTCAAAAGTACTGCATGAAAGTAAAAGTAATATGGCTGGGGAATGAATGATTTAACAGGATGGAAAAACTGCGTGTGCAGCACTCGTCTGAGTGGCTGACCCAGACATGCTTCAATTTCTTGAAGACGTCTCACCTCTCATCCAAGAGGCTTCTTCAGTTCTTACTAACTGGAGCCGAGACAGAGTCGTTGAGGACGTGTGAGCTCCGAATTTCAGTCGATATGGCCACTTGTGGGTCGTTGACCCAATCAGCGTTCATGTGGGTTGCTAGGGCTAGGTGAGCTCAGGTGTGAATGGTTGTTAAGCTGTCTGGTGAGGGAACTCAGTACTGCATTGTAGTTGAGTGATAAGCAATGTCGTGGGCCACCTCCGCTGTTAAAAGACGGTAGATCCAGTTTGATACAAATGGGTTCCTTTACTCCTCTTTCAAACCATCTCTCCTCTCTGGCCAGGATGTTCACATTGTTGTCCTCAAAGGAATTACTTTTTGTTTTCAGATGTGAGTGGACGGCAGAATCTTGAACTCGGGGTTAGGCCCACCTGTGTTGTGCCATACGTTTCATTCACACCTGGGCTTTGTGGAATAAATGTTTAATTTCTCTTGGGAGTTGACGGGAGGCAGGTTGATGACACACAGCAAGAGACCACGGGTCAGGCTCGAACCCTGGGACTCTGCAGAGTATCTATATATGAGTCACACACTCTACCAACTAAGCTACTGGTGTGCATTGGGGAGAGATATTTTGATCAGGGTAGAAAGATCTTCATTGACTGATTTCATGCGCTAAAACACATTAAATAATTAACAAAAAACTTTGTTGTGATGACTGAATGAACTGAATAAACAAATGGTTCCTCTCAGAATAATATATAGTATATTCTTGAATTATGATGCATTAATGTTTCCATAACTTTAGGGCTGCAGCAGGTAAAGTATGAACTAATTTTAATAACTGTACATATACTGCTGGATGGCTTAACCTATAATAATATAACCTAACTACAACTTTAGATTATTGATATAAAATATAAATAAAGGAAGTAAAGTAACCAGTAGGGCTAATGCTAACTAAACTAACTAAAGCTTTAAGATAAATGTAATTGGATAAAAGTGTAATATTTGCCACTGAGATGTAATGGGGTAGAAGAATATTGTTTAAGTTTAAAGGGTATCGATACTGTATATGTTTTTTTTGTGAGGGAAGCAGCATCTCTGTTGACACCCTCCAACTGAATTACTGGCGTGTCTATAGTTGAATCTCGGGAGACCCCAAGGTGGTGTGGAGGGGAGGGGAAATGGAGGCCTCTGTAACTGTATATGCTACTCACTAACTGTATAATATTTAAACTTTCTTATTTGAAAATGTGAAGTCTCATTCAATGAAGATCCATATGGTTCCTATTCATATATCCGTAGTTTTTCTGTTTTCATTGATTTTATTGTCTTCTATTTCATTTTGCTGCCATGATTTTTCACAACATAACCTGCAGTATGCCATTGACATTTGTTTGTGTCCCCAAAGAATTGCGACCAATGGACAATGATCTGTGTCTGAGTATCCCCCCGAACACCACCCAGCTCTGCCACATCAGCTGTCCAGTTGAGTGTGAGGTGTCTTCATGGAGTGCCTGGGGACCCTGCACCTATGAAAACTGCCAGGACCAGGCAGCCAAAAAAGGTAAGACCTCACTTTGAGAATCCTAATGCCACTGTGCCATAACGTAGAGTTCAACAAGCACATCCAGCTCTGAGTCTAACCTTAACCCAGGTTGAATAAGTCATAAAAGGAAAACATTTTTCATGGTGGCGTGAAAGAAAGAAAGAAAGAAGCTGCTCTGTTGGCTGTTGGTATGCTACAGCACTACAAACAGCTTGTTTTGTCTGTCCACAGAGGCTACCAGAATCAACACGTTCCTTGTAGCAGCTTTAAATGCGGAGAATCTCTGTGTGTTCTAACTGGCCAGGGGTGTCCAGCTGGTTGCACCACACCACAGATGTTACTAAATCTTACACATAGGCCCTTAAAGGTCGTGCCTGTTGAGCTGCTACTTCCTGTGATGACGCCTCTTTTTGACTGTTGGTACCGAAACAATAGCATGTGGTGTGTTAGCTAATGCGACCAATCCTCCTGATTTTTTAGCGTACTGGGCTGTCACTTAACGGTTATACAGTTTATATTGTTATTATTTTGCCCAGTCCTTTATATTTCCAACATGTTAACATGCAAGTCAACTGTGTACATATGCAACTATAAAAAAATACTGTTAATACACTGTTACTTTGTGATATTGAAGGATGTGTTTGCTTGATTTGTCTGTAGTATCTGTCTTTTTGACAGCATGAGGAGGGCATATGTTTAAAGCAGGAGCCAAAACATTATCAACTTGTCTATCTGTTTGTTGACTGTTGTGGCAGGCTTTGCTAGTTGAGCAGCAGAGTTGACATGGTTGACCCTTAATTATCCCTGGAACAGTGGCGTCCACCATGACTAATGCCGGTTGACTCTGCCTTAATGAAGTGCCTCAAATGAAATTCTCCTCCTTGCATCTTAATGATGGAGTCGCTCTCACTAGCTCGCTCTTTGCTCACTGCACTGCTTCTGGTCCCCCTGTCGCCTGTTGTGCATAATGGAAAGTGAACACAATCACACACATTGACTTTGACGTTGAAGTGTGTGTAGCCTGGCTTTCAATATCCAGAGGTCCATGGAATCAAGGTGTGCCCTCCTGGCTTCAAATGTTTTCATCCTCCTGACATGGAACAGGGGAATCATTTGGCTGTGATTAGCACATGTAACTTGCTGAATGTTAGTGATCAGCAACATGCAGAGGAATGCATTGTTCTTATATTTAAACAAGCTAGACCTGAAAATATGTTCAAATAAAATTTTCTCTGAGCAAAATTGAACTCCACATTTACATTCACTTAGTTTCTAGGTGAGTCAGGAGTCGCACAGATTTGTATATTGGGGAGACAAAACAACGTCTCCGCAAACGAATGGCACAACACGGATGGGCCAACTCCTCAGGTCAAGACTCTGCTGTCCACTTTCATCTGAAGGAGAAAAATCATTCCTTAAAGAGCAGCAATGTAAACATCTTCGCCAGAGAAGGCAGATGGTTTGAAAGAGGGGTAAAGGAATCCATCTATGTCAAACTGGAACGACCATCTATAGACAGGGGAGGTGGCCTAAAACATTACTTATCGCCCACTTTCAATACTGTAATGAGTTCTCTGAAACTCAGAGCTCACACGTGTCCTTAACAACTTTGTAATAACGCAACCAAACAGATTTTAAAAGCCAGCCAACTCCTCTCCAGTTAGTTAGAACTAAAGAAGCCTCTTGGATGAGAGATGAAACGTCTTCAAGAAACTGAAACGAGTCCAGTTGCCTACCATACAGCACCTAGATTTACCATGACCTGGATGACAGAGAACCTTCATCAACATTCACTTCTAAAATAAAATACATTTCCCACTGAGCATAGACCTGTCCAAAATACAACATCTAATGTATTTGTCAAACATTCAGAAGACATCCAATAAAGACCAGAATGAAAGTCTTTTTTAGACATGTTTTCAATGTTAACATGATATACTTCTAAGGTTTCTAATGAACATTTTTGCAACGTGTTAGACGTGACTTTCAAACTGCCAGCTGCAATTGATTCTGCCTATGGGACAGGCACTTCAAGGGATATTTGACCTGTTACACATGTCAGACTATATGTTAATTTGCATCTAGACAGGCAACAAGTAAGTTAAAATGTGCGATGCTACATACATTTAGTAATACCATGACACTTTGCTGCAACACATTAAGAAAAAAAAACGCTGCCATGTCCAAGGATTGCTCGCAGCTAAAGATCACGTCTCTGCTAGCTGGGGGGAGAAAGTGTGATGTGCTGGTCTGAGGATATATGCTGCCAATTAGTGAGGTAGGGAGCAAGGCAAGAGCTAGTATGTGGTGCCTTGAACCCGATTACATCCAGTGATGTTAAAGGGAACTGCCTGCGCTTATCAGTGCTGACTGGGAAGTTGAGTCCAGTGTGCTTCTTTCTCTCGTGCTGGCACAAAACCAAACCAAATATAGAGTCCAGATATGGCAGACTACTGTGCTCCTTTCTCAGAGCCTCTCCAGCTGGTACATCTCAGACAGCCTTGCTTAAAGCTGACCTGGTGCATCCACTCATTGAGTCAATGGAGCGCCAGACCAAAATGAAAGCGCAATTTCACATAATTTTGATTTTTTTTCAAATGATTTGAATTGGATTGAATTTCAACTGAATTAACTGGTTAGTTACTGGGTAATGGTTGTTGGGCTACCCATTACTGACATCTCCACAAGGTGTACCTAAATACAGAGGCTGATGAGTGTATTTTGCATGACTCTGTGGTATTTAAATAAGACTATATCATATTAAATATTATTGGTGAAAGTGTCCTTATTTTTAGTGATAACAACCACCAAATGTCTCCAGTTTTGATGCTCCTCTGGATAGATGATACTATATGTTAAATAATTAATTCAAAAGCTTCAACTTGATCCCAGAAGGTAAATTCAGCATTACAAGACCAGATGTTTAAAGATAAGAAAAAAAAAATATATATACAGATATATAAATGGAAATATGTTTAGTGTTAATGATACGATGTATGATAATCATGCTTTAAGTTTTTAAAACAGTTAATTGTACATTACATACAATGGATTACATGTAAGTGTGTCTTCAGTTGAAATGAAGCGTCAGTGCTTCACTGCCAATGCTGCGCTGCTGTCCTGCAGCAATGCCATTCATAATACACCCTGTAGATAGCAGGTGATGCCTGATAGCATTGAGTTTCCCTCACCCCTCTCATCTTCCATGATACAACCCATCCCCTTCCTCTTCAGATAAAACGTCCATCAATGGTTCTAGACACATGGCGGTGCATGTTCTATTGACCAGCCTGAGTAAAAAAAAGGTTTGGAGGAGAAGAGAGAGACAAAAATGTAATAGAAATGTGGTTTTCTGTCGGCACTCCAGGGCTCTGCTGCCTTATCGGGCTGGAGCAGGAGTGTGGATTAGGGGTTGGGTGACCTTGGCTTGGCAGGAGTTAACATCCCCCCTTCCCAGTACCTGGGTCATCGAATCCCATGCCCTTGAGCAGAGCAGATGACACACATGAGAACAAACCCCAGTTGAATTAATGGGCACCTGCATGCATTAGTCACTTTGGATAAAAGCTACTGTAATGAGAGGAGAGCAACTGTCACATTAAATGCAATATTACAGTTATCATCAAAGGCACACTCTGCCCACATGTGCTTATAGTTACACATTAGATCCTGTCAAATTGCAGCAAGATTTTACAGAGCATAATTAGTTCCTTGTTGTTCCTCGACAGGCTTCAAACTGAGGAAGAGGAAGATCGTCAATGAGCCAACGGGCGGGACAGGGAACTGCCCCCACCTGGTGGAGGCAATACCATGTGAAGAGCCGAGCTGCTATGACTGGCTGGTGGTAAAACTGGAGGAGTGCATCCCTGATAATGAGAGGGAATGTGGACCAGGAACACAGAACCCACAAGTGCAGTGTGTCAACAGTGATGGTGAGTAGACAGCATTTTACAAACATTTTCACAGAAAGCACCCCATTATGTTGAGGAATTACTTTTATCTCAAACACTTTTTTGGTTCAAAACAACGACTACTGCAGTGTTTTGGCACTCCATTTCCAAGAGATCCCCTGTCAGTCTTCTGTAGTCATGGCACCGTGAGTCTCTTGCAGGCAAAATCTTGTCAATTGTGACCATCAATGTGACCAATCACTGTAGGCTTTCACCTTACATTTTCCCAAGAAATTAAAATGGGAATTTGGCTTAATTTGCCTAAGAAATGCCATCCAAAATAACATTCTCTCCACTCCAGCCTTTCTCCATCTGTCCGGCTCCCCCCTCTCCCTGTCTCTTCCTCTCCCCCTGAAAATTGTGGAGCTGTGTGTAACTTGTGAGTCCTATACTTCATCTCCTTTTGGATTACCATCGATTGGTGTATTGCCTTTTAAAGCATTTATAATTAGGCAATGCTGAAGATTATTATGTGATCATTATATTGGCTTGGTGAAGTCAATTTACAATGAGGCATAACTAGATGTAGGTGGTGTAGGAGATTTTGCTGACCTGGTCAGGGGCAAAATGATATTATAATTATAAGTCACTGGAGCAGATTTTCATCTGTTTGTCAGAATTCATCTGTGAGGTCAAAGTTTGCGTGCAGGCTCACATAGGATGGGTGTGGGTGTGTGTTGACGTCATGCATTGGCAGTGTGCGGTGCTGTTAACTGAGTGGTCGGGGCTGTGCTTGCCTGTTTCTTCTGATTTACTGCTGATGACCCCTAAGTTTCTCTAGGATCCCTGTCCTTTCTTTGTCTAATCAAAATTGATTGCCAACCGCACAGCTGTTTGTCTGTTTATTCTTGGCAAACACCATCACAAGATGTGACGATGTATATTGGCAGACAATAGAAATACATTGCTGTACCGTTTATACTGTGCTATTCCCTTAGCATCTGTGGGTGTAATAGAAAGTGGGACAGTGTTGAAAATGAAAACAACTGTTCATTGTCATAATTGAATGTTGTTAAATGAATAATATATAATGAGTAAGATGATGTGCTTTGTTTTGTCATATATTTAATTTGCTAGACAGCTGACTCTAAGCACACAGGGAGAGAGAGGGAGAGAGAGCCTGCAGCTTTGCTTGAGTTAGAACCATATTCATGCTGGCTCTCTTTATATTTATGCTGCCATCCTCAAATACAGATGTTCATGTAAAGAAACGTTAGAGAGAAATCTCAAACAGAGAGCTATGAGGCTCAGGCATTCAGTGTTTGGATCTGTAAATGTAACAGCAGTTCCACCACATGGTGGGCCCTATAGCCCTGGCTCACTGCCCAACATTGTAATTGCTGTGTTTGTTGGAGGGAGATATTCCTCTATTGTTTGTGCTATTCTAGGCAATTTTAGTGTGTGTGCGTGTGTGTGTGTGTGTGTAGCTTCTTTCCCATGGGTTCCAGCTCAGGCGACTGGCTAAAACTGGGCTGGTAGACTGCTGGCACTGCCTGAGGGAGCGCTCTCTCATATACAAACTTACACACCCTCTGAGCAAATGACTATGCACCTGTTTTCTTGTTGATACCACACCATACTAGGGAGACTACAGGCAGATCAATACATTATTTTGCTTGCAAACAATAGTGCCTGTTCTGCTGTTTAGAATTAAAAAGAGCAGTTACATTACCGATGTTGGCCTTTGTCTCTTTGGCACTTATCTTTTCAAACCATGCACCCAACTCAGTGTTTGCAAAGATAAAATCTCTTGAGGGACTCACAAGCTTGCAGTTTCATCACATGGGAAGAAGTTAGACAGCAGCGAAGCTGCCCTCAAGAGAAATGCAGAGTTTGTTTAACTGAAGTCACTGAGCGGAACTAAGTTACCTCTGACTTTATACATCACGTCAGCAAAAATAGCAGTACCCAATTCTTAAGCTGATAAAGTGGAAGGGTCTCTTGCCGTGTTTTTCAAAACCATATATCTATTGCTGTGGAATGACTATGTTTCTTTATTTAAAAGTTGTGGTGGAATGTCACATCAGAATTCCACTTATTCTGAAACTAATGAAGCTGGATACAAGGATGGGTCTGTAAGTGAAAAAGTAAATGAGACAAGATAAATGCACATCGGTAAATCCATTCTAGAGTAGTGGTTCCCAACTGGTCTGGCCTCAGAGTTGTTGATTTTTTTTTTTTCTGGCAACCATTAGTCCATTTTTGAACCATTCAGAGGTTCAAACTCCAGTTTCATCATTTGCCCAGTGAGCATAAAGAAAACCAATACACTTCAAAAGGTGTGCCTTGACATCAAACCAGTCAAATTCCATTTCCCACCTTTGCCATCCATATTGCTAGATGTTGTCCTGAGGCTTTGGGTTACCTGCTTCCCTAAAACTAACATTAGAGATCCTGGATAACCAGTAACATGACACTGGTTGTCAGGTGGTTGTTAGCTGCTGTACTGCAGTCCAAATAATTAGAATTGACAATTAAGTACTGAGATAAAATGGTGATTGGTCACATCGACAATTAAGTGATATTCATTAAAGTGTAATGTAAACAATAAATTACACAAGAGGCTTTAGAAAAAACTACAAATAAAAATACAAATAGGACCTAGTACAGGCACAGATGTTCAGTTTTGCAGTTAAATTTCATATACATTTCTGATCCAAGTCAAATTATGCCCTCACATACATTTCCAGCAGCCAAATTATTCCCGACCTCTATGAAAAGAAGCACAAAGCCATTGAAGACGAATTGACAGTTGATAATTATTTTTCTTTTTATTATACCATAATCAAGGCCAAGAGGCACTTTTCACATTTAAAAGTGTTTTTTTATTTTTAAATAGGTTTATTTATTTGAGATTATACAATACACCAGAAGTGTAAAACACTTTTCATTGCTGCTAATAAGCAAAATAAAGAGAGAATTTTGAATAGCAATATTGTAGCTTTTTTTCCTGCTTACAAAAAATGTGTATTGAACTGAACCACAGAGCTAATGAGGGCTCTGGGGAGAATGAGCTAGAAAGAGATTGTAAGACAGAGATGGGGGTTGTTCATCAGTTTCCATATTATGCTCATAATCAAGGTCCCCATTCACAGGCTACGCTGCATGCTGTTGTAGCTGCAGCAATTACCATCTCCCTGCTTACCAAGCTGACCTATTCTCGACAACTAGAATTATTTTCTTTACTCCTTTTACCCTGAAAAATTAAGAAAAAAGTGTCCTTGAAAGATGTTTTATTATGAAGCAGGATGACATCTCAGCCTGGCTGAGAAGTATATTTTAGTTTTAAACATGCTTGATGTTCAGATTTACAGTTCTTAGGAATAAAATTAAAACTGCTGAATAAAATAATTGAGCCCAGCTGTTTCATTACAGTATGTTATAGTTTCACTATGTTTCATGTTTAAGATAAAAATATGAGCCGACTCAAGCAAACACATTGTAATGCATTGTAATGCAACATCATGTAACATTTTTACTTTAAAATAGCAGCTTCAGAATCATTTTGATTGTACAGTGTCTTGTAATAGGGTGCATGGGGTTTCTGTCACAGCTTCCTGTCACAGGGTGACCGTGTTACATACATGTTTACTTCAAGATGCAAGCTTTCAAGACATAACACTGCTGAGACCTAATGAGTGTTGTTTGCAGTTAGCTCCTACATTATATCTGCCTAATGATTTCAGACTGGAAATTTGTATTTGCGACTGTGGTATTGTACCCAGAAACGGCCAGGGGTGCCAATTGCACAAACTGCCAATTTCTACATAATGTTGCTTTAAATTGAGTTCAAATTGACATCATTGGTATTGTCATGGTTATAAATATAGCTACGGCTATGGCAACTGTGTCTAAATATCTAAATACTCCTAACAGCTCCTAGATTTCTAACAAAATTTGAGAAAATGTTTGAAATCCAGACACAGTTCAGGAATATAGCCTCACTATAATTTTCCACAAACACAACAATGTGAAGT
This sequence comes from Diplodus sargus, assembly GCA_903131615.1. Lineage (NCBI taxonomy): Eukaryota > Metazoa > Chordata > Actinopteri > Spariformes > Sparidae > Diplodus > Diplodus sargus. The sequence continues at coordinate 664,149 of CAEMYA010002128.1, forward strand.
CGCAGCACATGCACAGCCCTTAGATTTTTAGATGGAGATAACTGTTTATTGAAGCCTTGGTGATAATAATAACCGGAGCCACAGCTGTGGCTAAGACCATAGTGATAATTGTCTAAAAATCAATAACAAGGCTAATGCTCTTGTCAGCACAAGTACAGACACAGTACAGGCACCAGAATAAAATGATGGCACATTTCTGAAAACCAAACATACGTTCACATTTATTTTATGTCATATGTACAATACTTACATTGCTTCAGTACAGGTTCAGTATTTTTCTGTATAAAGTATAAACCCACTGGATTTTAAGATAGGTGAGTTTGTGTCAACAAAACCAGGTGCTCTGAGCCACGAGATGGGGTATTCCTAATCCTATTCAAGTGTTTTGTGCAGAGAACAGAATATTTGCTATAAAGACTTGTGACTCAGTTACTTTTACAATAGTAATTTCCAGCAACAGTAGAGGTATGCCCACATTTGCTGTGGCCAATGATTTGTAGCTCCTCTTATGGCTGCTCGCATACTGTACACTTTATGTCATTTGTCAATGCAGAAAAACATACCAAAACATTTTTTTATGATTTTGTTCAATCAGTTATCATTACTATAGACTGTGGTGTCAACGTTTTTTTAGATCAAGAGGAAATATTCTACAGTATCACTTATCCTTGAACCCACCCTCACATACTCATCGCTTCATCTTTTATCTATCCCCATCTATCCCTCATTCCTTGGGGCACTCTGTATTACCTGAATCCATTCAAATTAATTCAGGGTACATCCAAATAAGTAGTTTCAGCTTCAGTTATAAAAGATGATATTTTTTCTTTCTTCCTCTCCTTTCCTTCTTCTAAAAGGCACTCAGCTAACGAGGAGGTACCTTTTATGGCACCCTGTTGAATCAGAGTTATTGGCAAATTAGATTAACACAGCCTTCTCAACCCAGTCAGCTTGGATTTACTCTGACTTTCTTCCCTATTACCTCTGACTGTGTGAGAGCCAATACCCCCGGATGTGTCAGAATTGAATAGAGGAGATGTCAGCCTATGTCTGATACATTTCCATCAACAGAGGTTCCAACAGTGGTTTGACTTAACATTAATAGGGAATTCTGGGTTGAATTTGGCTATCAATGAAGTAATAAAAAATACTTGGTGAAATAATAACATCCAATTTACATTAGATGGTAGATTAGGTTAAACAAATATTTCATTTAACACATAATGAAAAATATCTAACAACAATCTAGCTAACATATACAGGTGTGAAAGCACATTATCATGACCTATTCATGTTTCTTGTTCAGCAGTGAACTCTAGTGGCTATAGTAATTATTACAGCAGCAAAGGAGGAATTCAGGTGACATGGTATAAAGAGTGAAGAAAAATGAGCATGGAGAGGTGGCTGGGGTAAACTCACTGGTCAAACAAACACAGGAATTTCAACCAGGACATCGCTGTTGTTACAGAAATCATGCAAGTTTGACAAGATGTCAGGTCATCTGACGTATATCATGCAAGTATGTCACTTATGTAATGTAAGTTACTTGATCTCAGTACTTTAGCTTACTTATATAACATAACTTAAAAACAAATTACTCTTGACTCTTGGTCATCTGGACACAAACTAGGGCTAAGTAGTTAAGCACCACTGACCAGACCACTGTATTTGACATGTTGGGAGTGAGAACAGACTGTAATGTGGACAGTGGATTGTGGTCACAGCGGTTACCATATTTTGAGACATTGGTGTCAGCACTCTGGGGTCCCCTAGAGGCTTGCTAAGCAATGGATTGTGTCCTTAAGGCAGGCCAATCCTGCTTTCTCCTGATCATCTTATTGGCTCTAGAAAGGGTGGTTTGAGGGAGTGATGATGCACTGCCTTTATGGAAGGTTTAACAGGGTTTCTAGTTGTCATTAAGAATGCCTTATCGTAGCGAACTATGTCAGAGTGGAGTATGTTTAAGCATCAATGTCCAGTTAAATGGTATTATGCATTAAAGATATGGAAATCATTCATAAGGACCAATAGAATTAATGATGCATTACAGTGAAAAAGTAAGCAAACACATTTTATACTACATTAGCATAATATGTCAAATACTCCAAAAGCTTTTGTCAACCTTTTAAGATGTCTAAGTATCTGCATGTCGATTTTCAGGACTGAAACATAGTGCTGTGCACCAAAGGAAAAAGAAATAATGTATAGACTCATCAAATTATGCTCCTCAATCATCCCGTATGTACCTGTCATATTTTCTTATCTTGTTATTATTTTGTTGTGTTCAGGACATTACCATGTGTTCATATTGGAGAAAGACAGCTGATTATTAGGGTTTCAAATTACCATTTTGGGAAAAGACAACATTTGGGATAAATAGAATTATGTCAGCAATAAAACTTCCAGTATTAGTTGTATTAAGCCAGCTCACTTCAAAGTTATCTTGGGAAGATTTAAATTCTGTCAATTAAAACCCTAAATAAAATGGATACTGTACTTGATCCTAGTCTCTTGGCTGGATACTTACCTTTAACACTTACTCATTACTTTGATTCATACTTTATTTTGTGACTCATTTTCAGTATTGTAAATCTTCTTTTGTCAAACTAGGTGAATATTTGGAAAGACAGCTCTGCCGTGATGCCATCCTGCCCATGCCAGCAATCTGCGAGGTGCCTTGCCCAAAGGACTGTGCCCTGAGTCCCTGGACCCCCTGGTCTATGTGCTCCCACACTTGTTCTGGAAAAAACACAGAGGGCAAACAAACCAGAGCTCGCTCTATCCTTGCCTACAACGCAGGAGAAGGTAAGAACTCATAGGTCCTGCTTTGGGAAAACAAGGCAGCAACCAGACTCCCTGAATCTGTAGAGCTGTGAACCATTACATAATGGAGACCTTTAACTTTTTCCAAATTACCCTTAACTTACAGAACTAATTACCTATCCATAGCCTAGCCGATGAATAGGCAGTGAGTATGTGACTGTAGCCAACTGTGATAGGCTGCCTTTGTTTCCCTTATCCACTAACACTCATCTCCTGACCCCCTACCTTCTTGACCCATCCCATCTCGGTAGCAGCCTCAATTAGTCTCCTGGTGGCCACTCGCCCCTATGCAATCTCTTGGTAAGGGTCTTTAACCTGGTCCTTGGATGGTTAGAGTGTTACCCTACGTACCATACTACCAATTTTGGTGGTATGGTAGGTAGATTTCTACTGTACAGAATCTATCCTTTATTAAAACTAGGAGGGCATCATGCTCAAGCCTGCTTCTAGACTTCATGGGTTGAGCTATCTAGTCAGAAAAAGGTTTTACATATGTACCCAATCTGTACCATCCAAAAACTCTCTTAGATCAGTAGGCCTGCTCACCAAAGCTCAATGGTGGCCTGTTATCCATAACTCACCCTGACCCTGACCCAGCCATCCACGGAGATCAGGACCCTTGTAGTACAAGTCTCAAAAACATTTAGCCATCTAATTTGCCTCTCGTCTCTGTAAACCCAAGTGAGTTGTCAAAGTGAAATTAATTATTCTGTGTTCCTTTACAGCAACTGCTAAAGTTGTGGCATGGGTTACAGTGATGCAGGGTAAGAAGAGTAAAGAAGGATGAGTCCATAAAAATAAAAATCACTGTGCTGTAGTCTTGCAACAGTTCAGCATTGTCAAACTTCCTTTTACAAAGTGTTCATGCCTTTTACAAATTCACAAGGATTTTTCCTTTACTTCTGTTCAAGGTCCTTCCCTGCTGTCGTGGGTCAATCCAGTCTTCGGTACATTCATATTTGATGTTCCTAGATGACAGTGAGAGATTTTTGCTGATGTAGTATGTAGTCTCCATGTGTTTAACTGGAGGGAAATAGAAATGTGGCTACCTTGATCTAATCTCTCCTGACTGATTTGCTTACCCAGCAAAATCCTACTACTCGTGTGTATGAGCTTTCTAAATGCATAGGCTTTTAGAGTGCTCTTATGCACAAGTAGGGGCTTTGAGTATTCCTTAGCATTAAGTAGTTTAAGCCCCAAGGTGTGTAGTGGATATTAAAATGGTGTTGGAATGATGCTGAACTGAGTGCCTCTGGGTTAATACACAATCCCCCAAACTGCCAGTCACTCTGTGAGAACTGAGCCTTTCTCACCAAACCTCGTTATGAGGTAACTAGAGGCTGCACAGATGGTGATCTTGTGGCTTGGCAGCACATCAGAATGTTATCTTCAACGCTCCTGCTGTCAATTTTAACAGCTCTTGCAGTCAGCCATTTTTTAGCAATGCAGTCTCTGGCATATTCAAAACAATGCAACATCCATGCTGGAGTATTGCAGGGCCTCACACATAATAGATTTTACTTATGAATGGACACTCCTGTTCCATTTATGCATGCTTGGTTTCAGAAGGTCCTCCACGCCAGAACATGATGCTGTAACCTGTTTATTAGCTAAGTGGCCTTTGAGGGGCTGGTACTGCTCGATGGATGCCAGTCGTCAGATTATGGAGCCAGACAGGTTGATGTGGTTTGTGCTGAATGAAGAGTCAAATCACATAGATGAAACCTAGAAAAACAGCTACACAGTAGAAGATTGAAACCTCTTAATCTTTCTGATAAACAGTTCCGATAACATTTTACTTATCAGGTTTTCTCACTTAAGCTTTGATTGCTATGGAAATTACTTTAAAGCAGAATAGTGAGGAGACGAAATATTTTTTTTTAGAAAATTACATCGAAATATGTCAAAATGTCAAAAAAGAAATTGCCTGAATGTAATACAGTGTTGGTGGTAATGCGCTACGAAAGGATAAGCAGTAGTATTGTCACAGTAACTGTGTCCAGAAAAGCGTTATCATCTGAAATCAAGTGTTTGTAAACGTTTTTCTACCTGGTCAGGGGCTCATAATGATATCCTTTTTTCAACTTTTGTCAGTATGGATAAGCCATTCATGCTTAGATTGGTTAGGTTCTCCATAGTTTGGTCTTTCAGTTAATTTAACCAAATCCATAAGAACTACAGAATAATTCATAAGAGTTGCCAGCATAGTAAGCGAAAGAGACTCCCTACATTTGAAGTGGTCATCAAGTCCTAATTGTGTCCATTCCACAGTAGTAACTTACAGTAATACGTACAGTAACATATTATTTACAAATGGAAGTAACTGGTAATATGTAATACATTACATTTTGGAGGTATTTGCCCAACACTGACGTATAGTCATGAAGAATTATCACGTACTTTATATTTACTATGTAGCCTACTGACTGTTTTCAATTAACAATTAGCTGCATACTGTAATCACAATGACACACTCACACGGAAGAAAAATATAATTATTAGGGTAGTGTGCACTGGTGTTGGCTTAACCTAATTATTCAGATCAGGACAAATATTCAACAGAAGGGATTATTGCCTGGAAAGGTGGCATGAGTAAATAGTTTTGTTACACTCACAGCAGATAATATGTGGAGATGATACCGTATACACTGTTAAAGAATTGTTAACTTGACAACACAATGCAACTCAATCTGCAACCATTTGAGCAGTGCATACATGTTGAATTTAATTGGTAGCACTTAAATATTTATCAGTCAACTAAATAATTAGCTGGTGCAGCAATTAAGATGTGTCCTTCTTTGTGCTAATGAGCTGCAGGCCTGATGAATTATTGCCCTGATGAAATCCATAATATCTTTTATAAATGACCCTGTGAAGGACATTTGCCCCTGTGCTGTTACACAGGTCAGCCATATCTCCTATGTGAGGCACCTTCACATTTCCAATTCTGACGTTTCGTCTCTGACTGAAAGATGTTGTTCACTGCCTTCTGAGGCGCTAATGGCTGACCTTTTCCCCAGGAATTCTCCTCTCCCAAGGTGATGGTGGCTACTAATGACAAGGTTTTGTGGTAAAGAGGGTCACATGGTGTACACACCCCACCTGGGTCCATATCCACTTTTCTGGCTATGTACAGACACTATGCCCCCTGGGTCACCTTATCTCTGTCAATCCTCGTGGCCAGCTGTCCCCTAGAGATAATGTTATTTTTCATGCTGCTTCAGCCCTATATTGTCTTTCAACAATCAGATATCCAAGCTAAAAGCTAATATATAACACTGCACAAAGGCACAAATGGCAAAGTATAGCCAGCAGCTTATTGTGAGTCTGTTACTGTCAACGTTTTGGGGCTTTAACATGACAAATATTTCCATTATTCAAGATCACTGTGGCTGTAGATTCATCCTGTTTTATGCCTGAGCATACTGTAGGTCTACTGAGGCATTTATGGGTTGAGAAAATCGTTTGAAAGGGAACAAGCAGTAAACACTTTAAATGCAGTCATGCAGTTTTTAAAGTAGCAATGTAAATATTTTTCTTACAGCAAATGTTCCCATCTCTTTCAAATCCAGCATCATTATCAGGCCCTGACCAACAATGCGAGGACACTATAGAAACTGTTATTATTTTCCTTCTTCTGCTGATACTATCACATTTTTGAAGAGTAAACATGCCAGAAAACTCACCGAACTTGGCACAAATGTCAGTTATGGTGAAAATGTACACCTTATCTAGGGGCATGGCTTAATGGCTTGAACATTCCCCTCAAACAGCAGCTCCCAAGGCTTGTTTGATATACATGCATGAAATGTGAAAATGTATTATACCCAGACATACCAAAAAGCCTCTTGGAGCCATTGCCTAAACCCAACAGCAAATCTGCCCAGTAATTCTTCTCCCAAAATCCCATTAGACAGTAGCTGTATTACATTTAGGTGTGCCAGACATGCTGTCTCTTTGTCTTTTTACTTCATGGGGACCTTAACCATTTCAGTGCCTTTCATTAAGGTTAAAAACAAAGCAGTCTAATTAAAATGCCAAATATGACAGCAAGATCAATTATATGAGCTCTACATGAGAATATTAACGAGAGACAGTGTTTACATACAAGGTCTGCCAAAGATATCTTTTATAGTTTTTTGAAACAGGCAATGTAGTTTGTCTCTAAGAAGTTTGTTGACATACATACATTTTCCTGTGATGGGTGATACAAATAAAGGATTGGCACAAGGCAATCTCAGTGATGGGGCATCAAAATGTTTGAGAATATGCAATATGAAGTGGTCCCCAGTTTAGAACTTTATACAAAACTAGCCAAACTTTATCATCAATTCAAAAGGTACTGGAATCCAATGAATCCTGGGGTGTTTGCATGTACCAGTATATATTGCACCTCTTGGTGAACTCAGCCTGCAGGGGGAGATTAATATTTTGACTGTCAAGGTATGCTCCTTGTCAAGTCTCCCCATTGAAGACAAATTAACCAACTTAGAATAAGGGAGTACATAGGCTTACTGTTCTCCAGGCACACTTGAACTCAGACAAGTTCGACTGTGCCAAAACTAATTATTTTTAGGGCATATCAGAGTAAAAATAATTAAACGGATTCATGAATATGACATTCTTGGTGCCTACGTGCTTCCTTTTTTAAGTTTATCATTTTACTTCGAGAGCACCTGATATTCGCTTGAAGTTTACTTAGTCACACCAAAAGCACCTGGCGTCATCTCCTCTTGCCCCTGCAAATCATTTTGCCTACCTGGCATTTATGTAAACATCATGGTCATTACACATTATTGCGACAACATGTTCTGACTTCCAAATACAGAAACTCAGTCAGTGGGCCTAATCTTTGAAATGTAATGTTCTACCTATCACTCTGGTGTCAGTTTTGCATGTGAAGAGCTCAGCAGTCAAGTTGGCAATAGTAATATGGAACCTCTGGTTAGACATTCAAAATAAAGCTTGCTTACAACATTTCACATATAATGGACTGTTGGACTGTTATTGACTCAAAACTACTTGACTGGGTTTAGAAAAAGATTATACTTTGCATTAAAATAACTACGTTCACACTTGTAAGTGAAGTAACTCACATTATGTTAGTGTGGTGCCACTGACCAGGCTGCTGTATTTGACGCATTAGAAGTAAGAACGGGCTGATTTTGCACAAAATGCCAGTGCGAGTTTATATCTAATCTTAACATTGATAGTCACCTTTAAAAATCAAAACTTCACATAGAATCATTGTTTGTAGGCTATAGTACTAAGTTCTGGTTTTCATTGGTTGTATATTTATACAGTAAAATTAAATACTCGCTTTGAAGGACTATGGGGGAAAGAAAATCTTAAATGCTAGTAGTTCTGCTGCTACTTACCAATACAGCAGCAAACCTGATATCTTCATTGTTTCTTATTAAAGAGAGATTCAAGGAACTATACTCAAGGGGCCAAAACAAGATGGACAATGTTTTATCACAGCTCTGACAGGCCAAATACATCCAAAAGTCTAAGTCAGAGTTATCTAGAGATTGAGTCAAGATCGAGTGTAAATTGGTTCCAGACTGGCTCGACAAAGACTTTTTGAGTCCCTTGGATTTGTTTTTGCCCTGTATGATTCTAGACTGCCCATTTATACACAAATGATTCCAACATGTTTCCCATCTTCCCGTATAAGTGCTGATGTAATGTTTGTATTTTGTCTACAGTACAGCTATGACATTGACAAGGGTTTTTTATAAAATTATTTCTCAGGTGGAATCCAGTGCCCCAACATCAGTTCTCTGCAGGAGGTGAGGAACTGCAATGACCATCCCTGCACTGTGTACCACTGGCAGACCAGCGCGTGGGGGCAATGCATAGAGGACTCCTCCATCCCAGCCACCAACACATCTGTGGGCCAAACGCGTCACGACGAAGCATCCTGCTCAGTGGGGATGCAAACCCGCAAGGTCATCTGTGTGAGGGTCAATGTGGGCCAGGTTCCTCCAAAAAAGTGAGACTCCACATAATTGCATATACATGGATTTAAGCTGTGACTAAAGGCTGTGCATGAATGCCGTTTCACCACTGGTGTATACACTGTAAGGCAGCACCACTGCTATTTAATTGGTGTTCAGTGATTAACTTGTGAACAATGAGGCCTTTATGCGGGCTGGCTTGATAACACACATAAGAAAGCTTATTCGCAACTACAAAGACATATTTCAGTCGGAAACATCCAATCACCAAACATGATTGCCAGCTATAGCTTATATTTAGACAGTTGTATTTTAGATTCAGGGAGGATTTGGCAACTTTTGTGCAATGTTTCGTATCAAGAAAGCATTCTTAATTTGCAACAGCTCTGATTTTTGCACCTGACTGGTTATTTAAGTGCTGTATCCTAGGCAACTGGACTTGTTTGAGTATCTTGAAAAGGGGACTGTCTTCAAGAAACTGAAACATATTCAGTTGCCTACGATACAGCACTTAGATTTTTGCCATGACCTGACCATGAACCTTCATCAGCATCTGTCTGGTTTATACTCTAATGGCAGTCATGAAGAAGACTCATGGGTATCATAGTATCTGGAGTTTACCTTTGTTTTATGAGAAACAAAACGTTGTTTTCTCATTATGTCTAAAAAAATTGAGTTGAGTTGACTGCACCCAGCAACCCCTACCACCAATTTTGTGTTGACACAAAGTCATATTCGCTGGGCAGATACATCAGTGCTTAGAGTAGAACATAGTAATAACTCCTAAATAAAAGAAATCAGCTAACTTGATACAATGTCATGCTGAATGAAGTGAAACAAAATGTCAATTTAGTTTAGAAAGCAGTTTCTGAAGAAATCTGAGTTTGGAAAAATATATAATGCTGAAAGCTTTAGATATGTTTAGCATGACTGCATAGTTTTCCTACACAGTTACCAGTAACTCCTCAAGTGATGACATAATTTACAGTGCTCTGTGTCTGTGTACGTAAACGGCAGCCTTTGTTTTTGGTTGCAGACTGTTTGCACATGGCATGTTGTGCTATTTCGCCTCCTGGTTAGCCTGTTGTTGCTTGTATCTGGCAGAGGTGTAGAGCTGATGAGCTGATGAGCTGCTGGTAGACTGTTTTTAGGCATCGGGGTCTGTTTCCCCCTCAAGGCATCTGCTGGGAACATGAATTATTTATTTATTTATTCAACTGAATGGAAGCATTATTCTGGCAGCAAAGCAGCACTACTTAGGCAAACCCTGCTATCCCCCATGCTGCGTATGGAAATAACTATCGCTTTTCATCCACACGCTCACTCCCAAACCTACTGTTACATGCTCAGCAGTGAGCCTGCTGCCTTGGGACACACATTTCACATCAATGGAGAGAGGGGCAACAGCTTTCACCAGCAGCACCAGCTGTGGCCAGTATGTGAGAACTGCCACTAGTAAAAACAAAGTGGCATTAGCATGATGGCAAAGATGAAAAATGTATCAGGCGATTATTTCGGGTCATTGTTCAAATATGGTAAAATGTGGGTTGAGTTGTAAATTTTTTCTCGGTGTAAAACGTGTGCGTGTATCATATGTCTTTGTTATAGAGCTTCTTTTCATGAAAAATTTAATTGGCAATCTGCCATGGGAATTCTTGGCAGTGCTCATGATCTGGCTGGCTCTATAGAGAAGAGTTAAGTTTCGGTGCAGCTATGCAAATACCTACTGATTAGGTAGTCATAATTTTCAGTTTTCAGTACTTTTAAGTGCAGCCCATCAAAAACAATTCTGAAACAAGATAGCAAGTGTGTCCTTGGAAAAACACATTGGACATGTGTATTACTAATGTATTCAAGGTGTTGCCAAAGGGACATTAGCATTGATGGGCTTACACTGAGATTTTCATCTAAAATTCTACGTGCCCACAATCATAAGGACCAGGAGAATGTGACTTTCCAAAGGGCATAACAAGGACAAATCATACAGACCTGGATGCACCTCTTTCCATCTTGTGTGTAATAAAGACAGCTAAAGTTGTGGTGTATAGCAACACTTTATCATGATTGTGACATGAGGGATAATTTCCATAAAAATTATCTTTCGCACAACAACAATGTTGTGCTTGCAGCTTTTCTCTCCTTTCAGTCATTCTGCTGGTGCACAATTTTGACAGCTATATTTGCACTAGAACAAAATGCATCCTCTTACATGATGAAACATCACATCTAATCCAAACAGAGTACTAGTCCTCTCAGTAAGAGTAAGTAAAAAAAAAAAGAAAAAAAGAAAAAAACAATTTCACACACTTTCTGGGTGATCTGGTCTAGTTTTAAGTGTAATGAAATTTTCAGTAGAAATCAGCCAATTATACTTGGTTAGAGTTTAAGTTTTTTTCATTGGTGGTCTTTGTTGTAAATGGCCCTGCAACTGTTAACTACGTTTCAAAATTAAAGTGGTATTGATGCTAAAGAGACATAAAATGCTGTCCGTGCGCACTGGTCCAATTTGTTTTTGGCTCTGTACTTTAGTTTTGGACTTTAAGTATCAAGGAACCATTACGTTGGGTGTGGGTATTCAGTTTCAAGTGTTCAAGTATTGATATCCAAATCCAATAAATCTGTGGCATTATTATTATGAATCCCTTTATTACCCCTTTCACAGTGAAAAAATAAAACAAAAAAATAAAACATACCATCTGGCTGCCTAGCTCCGTATGTTATTGATTTACAAGGTTTACAAGGTTTTGCGGCTCTATCACAACATTACACTGCTTTAGTCTTCCTTCTTCATTTTTCCCACCCAATTTCCTGTCTTCCTTTCTTAACTCTGTTATTCCCTTCTAAGCTTTTTTTTCGATCCTCTCTGCTTTCCCTCTTCCTTCCATTTCATTCTTGTTCTTTAAACAAAATAAACAGTCGTTCTTACTAGTACTGTCAGTGTTTTTTTAACCTTAAAACATTACAGTCTGTTTCATTTCAAATCTTTTAATGCTCCTTTAAATTTCCAAGGGTACTCTGTGTCTGTTTGTGTGTGTGTCTGAGCATGTCAATGATGTATTTGCAGGTGTCCGGAGAGTCTGCGCCCAGACACCGTCAGGCCCTGCTTACTGCCATGTAAGAGAGACTGCATCGTCACCCCATACAGCGAGTGGAGCCCTTGCCCATCAACATGTCAAGCAGGTAGCTTTGGCTCTTTGTTGGCTTTATTTTACACAATGAGGCGATGCAGAGTTTTAAATGGGCCCAACGCAGCAATGTTAAAAGAGTTAACTCATCAAAGCACCTGTGTGACTGTGTCTCTCATTTAATGAAGTATTCCAAATGTGCTCATCATTCTATCAGCACCAGCAGACAGACAATAAAACCATCATGCACATGGAGACAGAATACCAAAATTCAAACTCTGGGTTGTAGTATGTTTTAGAATGTTATGGAAAGGCTGTTGTGCCAATCAGTCTTAATATCATGGTTTCTATCAGGAGATGGGTTAGTGGAGATGGGAGGCCTTTTATTCTTTGTATGAATAAGACATATAGTGACTCTGCCATGAGTGCAGGATGGAAGCGAAAATCCATCCAAACTGCCAAGGGCTAAGAGACTCATGATGAGTTGCAAGCAGGTAATTCTGTTGGTAGGTAATGTTAAACCTTTCATGCATGAATTATTTAATCACAAAGTAAGGACGTTTTTAGTGTTTGCTTTTTTTTTCAATCGAAGCTATTTTGAAGGAGCTACGTGAATGTCCACTGCAGTGAATACCAGATAGACTGTTCAATGTTTTTATTCTCAGAGAACCAGACAAGTGAAAAAACTACATTTATTTCTAAAGATGTGAGAAATGCTACAATAATATTTTTCTTAATATCTTTTTTTGCTATACAACTGAAAATCACACATAAGTCCTCTCCAGTAGACATTATGCACAACATATTTTTTGCAGATTGGAGCTATATTTAGATACAATCTGAATATTTATATTCTTCTTCAATCAAACTATTCAGGTGTAAATTACATCATCGTTTTAAATAAAACACAAGAGCGATTTTTCTTTTTTAAAATCTGACTTAAATGATTTATTATGTAGTATAACATTTTACACACACACAGACACAGTGTATATATATATTTATATATATAATAAATGCTATGAAGAGAGACTGAGAGACTTACAATGCACATGCAAATGTATAGTTAAAAGCAAGTATATCAGAGGACTTCGATGACTGTAATAGACAGGTGGCAGGCCCAATGAACTTTAATACGATAGGCCACTTTATGTTCAAGATTTGTATCTTCAATATGACAGGCATAGTAATCTGCATCTCTTGCCCTTTGCTATCTGCACACTCTACATTTCTGTACGATGTGATGAAACAGCAATATGATCAGTATAATCGTCACCGTCATCCGTAAACGATTGTCCAACAGGAACCACTAGGCTTATGTGAACGGTAATCTGATCTAATAGTACTGATATGGATCGTAGCTTCCTGTTAAGTCAATTACCTCTACCACCAGTGGAGTTGTACTGGATACCACAGAGGAGATGATGGAGGTGGTATTCAATATTTCACTTGATTGTATTAGCCTCCCCTTGAAGTGGTCATCACAGTACAAGGTGAGCAAATCAGTGACAATAGATATAAATTGCAAATTAAAGACCAACTGGGCTTCAGTATATTTGTCTACATTGACATTTAGTAAAATACAGCCATGAACACACAGAAGAGATCTCTTTTTCAAGTACATTTTTTCAAATCTTGGACATGCTTAAACCACAGCCATCAACCATCAGCTAGAATAATTTTTTTCACATTTATACTGAGTTGCAGGTTTATTACACTCACTTAGCAATGCATGTGTGTTTTCTTGTGTGTTTGCTTAGGTGGTAAAACCAAGAAGAAGCAGTCCAGGAAACGTATCATCATACAGTCACCAGCCAACGGAGGACAAGACTGTCCTGAGGTGCTGACTCAGGAGAGAGAGTGTGAATCTCCATCTGTCTGTCAAGGATATAGGTAACAACAAAAGGACCTAACCCTAACCCTAACCCTAGCCCTTGCAATGTATGTATATATAGAAGGTGAGAAAATAATCATGGATCTGTCCCTTTGCAGCCAATAAAGGGACAGATCCATGATATTTCTTAACGGTAGGGTGAGTGATAGAAAAAGATATCCAACAATGAGCCTCATTCCCTGGTCATCTGTGCTTGAAAACTGGGAATGAGACCCAACAGTAACATTTTGCAAGCAAGCCACAAACCCAAAGCATCAATATTTGACAAAGGTTCTTCCAAGGTGAACCCTACAGAATTTCCTGACCCTTTTATCAACCTATATTGTAGTGCCACTTTTGAGTCTAAATGAATCAAAGCCTATGAGTTAGTTCAGGGAGTTGACTCGAGTCCACCGCTACACTCACATGACATATTATGACACCTTTTTATTAATGGCTGGCTCATCTGAAATCAATGCTGAAATTTTGCCGTTACTGGTGCTGTTCGGTCATAAAACATGCCATAGCCCACCGTGACTTCAGGCTTCTCCTGCAGGCATTCACTATGTTTCCGTAGATGCGCGGGAAATATAATATTTCTTACTCCCCCACTGCTTGCAGCATCATGGAGTAACAAAATCGGAGCTTAGATGTCAAATGTCAACGCTGTATATTTATATTATAATCAATATTGCATAGATTTTGCAGACTGAACTTTAAATTGTTGTCCTCCTAGCAGCTATGATCTAGGAACAGCACAGCACATGACTTTCAGCGTGTTGTTGGCTCAATTCAAGGCTGCTGTGAAAGATGTAGTGAACAGTGAGTCTTCCATAGTTTTACTTAGCAAGGCATCGAACCGTCAGTCTCACTTTCCATCTGGTTCAGGGATTTCGAAGTAGCGACTGTTCACCCTCCACATGTTAGAATTCAAGACGCCTCTAATTTTTATGCTTCGCTTTTAGATGGAAAACCCACAAGTGGCGGCGATGCCAGCTGGTTCCATGGTCTGTTCGTCAAGACAGTCCTGGGGCTCAAGAGATCTGTGGGCCGGGCATGCAGGTTCGGGGTAAGGACAACCACACACACACACACACACACACACACACACACACACACACCGATTACACAAACATTCGCATCATACTGTCCTCCCTAAATGAACACATTAGATAAACAGAGCACTGATCAGATACTTTAATCTAAATGCTAAATGCTGATTTTAGTTTCATCTTAGTTTCTTGCATCGAAATACCCAAACTGTCCCTTTAACACCAGCAGGAAAGTCTTATAACAACAATGCACTGTTGTTTTAAGATTACTTGCCTTGTGACTTGGCCTGAGTGAGAATTCAGGCAGATAGCTGACTTGTTATCAGTGCACACACTCAGCCTCCCATTAAAGTCTGAGAGAAAGAGACATTATCTGATTCCAATGATGAGCATCCTGCATCTTGGGAGGCTCTTGTCATTATGGTACCATT
>CAEMYA010002128.1:679478-744075 GCA_903131615.1 Diplodus sargus
TGTGTGTGTGTGTGTGTGTGTGTGTGTGTGTGTGTGTGTGTGTGTGTGTGTGTGTGTGTGTGTGTGTGTGTGTGTGTGTGTGTGTGTGTGTGTGTGTGTGTGTGTGTTTGAGTTTGTTTATGTGTATGGCAGTGGTATGGTGTTGGTATAAGAGGGTGACTGAGGATGACAATTGGTGTTTTTCATTGTTAGCATATTACTATGGGGAAGATTTACTAAGAAACTATTTAAGACATAGTCAATGGTATTAACCACACTGATAAGACTCGAGTCAGTGTTAACTGTCATATTTCACTGTATAGGAATGGGTAAAATAATTGATTCACCTATGATATTCACATGAGATTCGTATCACCTATGATTCAGAATCAATGGTCAAAAATTGATTTTCTAAGTGTTAATTGGTAGCGTGATGGTGATGGAAAAAAACTGGGAAGTGGAGCACCCAGACACCCAGGCACAGAGTTATCTTGAAGTTCTTATTCAAACAAGGCAGCTCTCTCAAACATTTATTTTATTTAATAACTGGACAATTAGATTTTCAGGGCAACATTAAGCAGGCCCCATGTTTTTGAACATTTTATACTACACAAGGTAGCGTTAACAGAGCAGAGCGATGGTCAGCAGTAGGAAAACAAGACCAGCTGACAAATTTTGATTGTGATATTTCAAGAATGCCTTGAGGGAATTACTTCAAATGAAGTTCAAATATTAACTAGAATGCAAGGATGAACTGATTAGGTTTTGGTGGCCAAAGGGTCAGAGGTCAAGGTCATTGTGACATCATGGTGCCCAAGCTGCACTATAGCCTGGTGTCATGGCAGCGGATACTTCTGTATCTTTTGCCAGATGACAGCAGGGTGAACAGACTGTGCAGACATCTTACCTCACTAATGTCACTGATGCTCTGTAGACAATGTTCGTGACGCTTTGAACCACCCACTGTAGAGCCATCTTGCTCTGGGTCATGCACGAACCATGCCAGTTTGTAATGTTTCCAGTCAGGATGCTTTCTTGCTACAGAATTTAGCTTTTCTACATGATGACCGAAGTTCTCACTGATGGAAATTCCAAGAGACCTATATCTGTTCACCTGCTACACCTCAGTTCCACTGATGTACACAGGGCTGTGTTTCTTTGCCTCCTTTATTCTAAATTAACAATCAGCTTATTGGTCTTGCTGATATTGAGCAGCAGATTGTTCTGTCCTCCAGATATGAACTTTCATTGTTGTTTATAATGCAGCTGATGATGGTGATGTCGTCCTCATACTTCACAATAGTTCCCCTGATGTCTGGGAGTGAAGTCGTGGATGTGCAGTCGGGGGAGGGTGCTGAGCAGACAGCCGTGGGGAGTGTCCGATGTTGAACACTATCGTAGAGAAGCTGTGACTGCCAATCGAAACCTTCTTAAGCTCACCCAGTTTGTGAGGAAGTTCAGTATCCAGTTGAAGAGTGTTGTACTTAAGTCCAGTGTGTTAAGTTTACCAATCCGCTTCATGGCTGAGATTGTGTTGAATGCTGAGCTGAAGTCAACAAACAACATCCTGTTGTAGTTTTTGTAATTCTCAAGGTGTGTAAAGACTGAGTGAAGGGCAGTAGAAGGGCAATAAAGCATACTGGTCAGCATCCAAGCGGGCAGGGATGTTGTCTTTAATGTGCCAGAGAACCAGTTTCTCAAAGCACTTCGTCAGGATGGGGGTCAGAGTAACATGGTGGTAGTCATTAAGTACAGGAATGATGATGGCTGTTTTGTCTTAATTTGAAATTTGATATGCAGATGTCTAACAGGACAGAATGGTGAAGATGTGACATAATAATATCCTGCAAAAAATGTTCTGGCCATACTTCAGCACCATAGCCCCTGGAACAGCAATTTGACATGTGCGTAGAGGCATTCCAGATAGCAACATTTACCAGACATCCTCACTGGTCGCAAGTATCAGATGACCAGACACCATCATCTGGCCAACATACTGCTATGGCTTGCCACAATCAGCATAGAATCACCAGATGTCAGCCAAAAAGTGAACCAAATCATTCTGTCTGGTGTGGGCCAGATCTGGGCATACAGTAATACTAATATACTGCTACTCTAGTCTACATCTTACAGCATGACTTGCAATGTATAGTGCTGGACTGTACAGCTAACACTCACTTACGAGCTTACACTACACTACGTTGAGAGTCAACCAACATCATTTACAAGTGAGAAAGCAGTTCAGCTGTTCATATTTGGAAACTCCTGAATCTAGGCTGTATTTACCACCATTTACAAGTTGTTGTTTTTTTTATTTCAGACCAGTGTTTGGATAGTACTATGTGTGCCAGAATGCGTCAGACCCTAAAATCTACCATGGACACATGGATGACTATTCTACTCATGCACATATTGACAATGACCCACCAAATGTCTCCATCCTCATAAAAACTCAATGTGCTTCTTTACGCTATAGCTGTTTCATGCCGGAAGCAGGATGGTGGGCAGGCAGACATTGAGACTTGTCTTAAGTCTGCCAGCTCCATGCCGCCTATCACACAGCCCTGCCAGCTACCCTGCCAGGAAGACTGTCAACTCAGCACTTGGTCCAAGTTCTCCCCCTGCACAGCTGATTGTGTGGGCGTCAGGACTCGCAAGAGGATGCTAGTTGGTGAGTGACAGACTTTAAATTGTACGCAATGTCCAGACTGCCTTTGGAGTAAGATGCATTAAAGGATGTGAAAAACTGTTTACTTAGAGGGCTCAAAACTGTTCTTTAATTGGTTGTGAATGCTCGAAGCAACAGATTGACTCCATTCAAACATCAACTACTTATCTCAATTTAGGTCGATGCTTATCTCATTGAAATCATTCATAATTTCAGAGATATTTTATGGTTTTATGTTTTTTTATTTGTTTTCCAGCCGCATTTTTGACGATAAGCACACCCACATTTCACAACCAATAACAATTGGGCCAATAAAGAGACATATTTGTTAAGTTTAGGTGCAGTTTAAAACATGCAGTGACACACACACAGATAACCACACACACACACACACACACACACACACAAACACACACAGACAAATATGCATGCATAAGCGTGCACACATGACCAAACAGTCATTTCAGTCCCATTCGGAGTATTCGACTCATTGTCACTGTTACATCTTTTCATACTCCATCAGCTGCTTCTTGACAGCATTGCAGTTTGTCTCACAGGTTATAGTATATTTGTATCCCTTGTCCTACTATTAGGACACTTCATACTCTTCAGACATGACTTTTCAATAAACCCTAAAATATTTCACATCTTCATAGTCTCCGGTAGACATTCAAAGTTATTAAAGCCAGCAATGCACATTTAGCATCAGCTTTTCAATTAACCTTAAAACATTTCACTTTTTTCATATATTCTTGCCATTATTCAAAGATTTTACAGCGCCACCTTTTCAACAGCCAGCATTCATAATCACTGGTTCTTCAGAAAATGACTTCTCTAGTTTCATCTAAACAGAAAGCTGCAAATCCAAACGACTTCGACTGAGCAGCTCTTGAGCATCAGCTGAGGGTTCCATGATACAGCTACATTTTAATCAATTACATTTAATATGTTTTTTTTGTTTTTTTTTTCAGGGAAGAGCAAAAAGCGGGACCAGTGTAAAAACAACCAGGTGTATCCCTTGAGTGAGACACAGTACTGCCCATGTAACAAATACAACGCCCAGCCTCTGGGCAACTGGTCTGACTGCGTTCTCCCTGAGGGTGGCCGCATGGAGGGTCAACTGGGCATGAGGGTCCAAGGTGACATCAAGGAGTGTGGCCAAGGTTATCGTTATCAGGCCATGGTATGCTATGACCAGGACAACCGCATAGTGGAGACCTCTCGCTGTAACAGCCATGGTGAGATTCCCTTTTTTAAGTTACCCACCATCTTTTTTTATGTTTTAGAAACAGCTACAGTAATCAAAAACACTGATTTAAGATCAGGAAGTTTACCTCAAAATGCTGACAGTAAATTAACAACCAGTGGTAAATTCAAACCAAAAAATTAAGGAAATCCTGTTTCTTTGAATAGAATTTCCCATCATAAATACTTGAAATGAACATATTACATGTCGAGGCAAAATGGAAATAGCAGGGATCACTGACCATCTGAATGCCAACACCTGGTGAATATGACTTTGTCTAACCCATTTTTCCTGTTTCAAGTGAGATTATGTGTCTTTTGGAAGAAAAAATGAAACAATTTCCTCTTGAAAATTAAACTCAGTTGAATCAAACACTCCTGAGAATAGACAAGCTTCCCTTTAAAAAAACAAACAAACAAAAAAACTATAGGTATTCCTCATGAACTAATTGTTCGGTTCTTGCTTTAGGCCGTCCTTACTATGTGAGGGGCACCATGTCACAGGACAGCTGTCAATCAAAGACAGCTGCTTGATTCCCTCAGAGAAATTAACAATCATTTGCACAGGATTCATCATAAATTGAGGTTATTGTATCATTGAAATGTCAAATTGAAGTAAATTGGCATAATACAATAAGGTGGTGATGCAAATTATTTTTATTTTTAGAAAAAAAGTATATATAGTAACATCAATAATTGGAGCAATACATAAAAAGATCAAATCAAATCAAATCAAATCACTTTGATTTATATAGCCCAAAATCACAATCACATTGCCTCAACGGGCTTTACAGTCTCTACCATGAATGACATTCTCTGTCCTTAGAACCTCGATTCAAGTGAGGAAAAATGTGCCCTTTTTTTGAAAAAAAAGGCCCTTTTAACTGGGTAAAAAAAAATACAAAATAGCTAACTGGTCTCTGGCAAACACCCAGTGGATATAAATGGTTACTTAGCGGGTGATAGGGGTCACACATCACATAGGCATATATTCCCATGGGGATAGGTCAACCCCCATCCTGGAAAAAATGTGTCCCCCTACATTGCTGTAAACACAACCTCCAGTGTTTGCAGTAGCAATGTAGCTTTCCCTAGCTGGCAGGATGACAGAGTGTTTGTTTAACAGAGTTACAGCACTACATTTGGTGACCTCTTCAATCTGCTCTTTCATGTAGTTATCCCTCCAAAGCTAATATTAGATTTTTGCTACTGCCGATTTATATTTTCAGATTTTAAAAGACTGGTTCGTCAAACCTCATATGTACCTAATGTACTCAGAGACCCTCTGCTGCCGACAGACACATTGACACCTCCCATACAATGCACTTTGGTAATGTACAAAAACAAATGTGGAAACACTGTAAATACATAATGCAAACTACATGATTTGTTTTTTTTCTAATAAACTGCTTTAGAGCATCAGGAACAACAGAGAGAACTCTGCCTGTACTGCTACGCTCTCTACACTCCAGTTGTTGGCAATAATGAACTTGTAAGCTGGTTTACAAAGTCCATTAAAACTGAAAGACGAACTTGAAGAAGTAACTTTTTTGCCAGCAGTCCAAATCTGTCAGGCCATTTTGTGGTGAGCTGTATTAACATTCCCCAGTATATTCTAGTAAAGGGAGAAAAGGGTATTAAGAAATCAAAGTGCTGTTGTATTCTACATCTTTGTCCTGGCAAAATACAGAGCACATCAAAACATGTATGAGTGATGAGTGTGTTTGTGTTTGCTCATTGAGAATCCTGTCTCATTGTGATTTAAAGCCTTCCTCCAAATATCAGGCTTCTTGATGGTAACTGGCTGTAACTGAAAAGATAGTGGACTCAGTGTTGGTTGTGCTCCTTGCTTATTCTCTGATTCAGGAGTTTTCGATTGGCTCTCTAATGGCAGAGTACTGTTAGAGTAAGATTGTAACTGCTTGGTCCTCCCTGTTGATATTTGCCCTCTGGCTACAGCTGGAGATTAGCGGTGCTGGGTTGCTTTATGGCAGAAGTCAGAGTGAACTGCATTGGTGAATCTGGAATCAGCACCATGAATAACAGCGAGAATGCTTAAGAAAGATGATAAGAAAGTCCAACTGTTCCTTCCTTACCCTTCGTATCTGTTATCTGCCTGGCATTTCCTCACAATAGGTTAGATCAATATGCAGTCACAAATCCTACCCCGGATGCTCTCATACAGCACTTTTTACAGATTACAGATCCTGCAATTACATGTGAAGTGTGTTTACATTTCCCTTATTTGCTTTTGACAGCCTTTAGAGTAAATGTTTGCCTTCAATCTAAATTGTGTTAATAGACACACCTATAGAGCTAACTTGGGGCAACTTGCTACCATGCAACATGTGGCAGTAACATATTACTCTGAGCACTAAAGGGGAATAATATAGTGTGTTTCTAATAGGATTTTGTGTTACAGAAACAGATATCCATCACTACATGAAATTACGTTTTTATCGATGGTTTTTACACACGATGCCACTACCATGTTTGCGGAGCCTGATTAATATCTCCTGAAGAAAAAACATGTTGACAGCAGGCACCAAGTGTGTTCGTGTTCAGGAATTCCTGCGATGAAGTTCACCAGAGCCTTTCTGTTATTCTGCAGCGCCTTCTTGGTCAAATATTACCATTACAATGTGATTTTGGCAGCTTGTTACTGTAGACAAGTTGACAAGTAATAGTGAATATAAATCTTTTTAATCCCAAAAGTTAACCAAATAAAGGGTGCTCTCCTCGACTCCTGGTGTTTATTCCTCAAGGCTCTGCCCATAGCTGTCTCGGTGCTGATTGCTTGTGCCATAGTCTTATCACCACATGGTCCAGCCAGGTAAAAACTGGTCATTCTATTCCTCTATTTTGCAACATGGACTGGCCACAACATGCAGACATGCCACTCCACCCATGAAACAGAGATCTAATTTAGCCTTGATTAGTGATTTGTTTAAATGTATTATTTAGTATCTAAGTTCAATTTTTCATCAAGATCATTGTGTGGATGTTTTCTTATTTATCTGATAGGATGCAGCATAGTTAAACATGCACTGTACAGGAATAAGTTACAATAGGTGTAGCTCAGGGATTGGTTTTAGGCCCCATCTACAGCAAGGGTCTAACAACAGTTCTAAACTATAGTTTAATTGTTTAAAGTGTCCCATTTTTGCACCAATGAAAGAAATAACCAAATAAAGGCAATGTTGCATCCTCACATATATACCAAAACATTTCCAGCTCTGCTAAAATTTCATTGACAGTTCTGTTCTTTCCTTGTTTGTAGTGAATCATGGATCTGTACTGAAGCGTTTCTGTTATTATGTGATTGGTTACAGGGTACATTGAGGAGGCTTGCATCATCCCCTGTCCATCTGACTGCAAACTGAGTGAGTGGTCAAACTGGTCACGCTGCAGTAAGTCGTGTGGCAGTGGGGTCAAAGTGCGCTCCAAGTGGCTCAGAGAAAAGCCATACAATGGGGGAAGACCGTGTCCTAAACTTGACCATGTCAACCAGGTGAGAGAGATCTCATTTAAAGCTTTGTTTCAAAAGATTACAATGTAGTGTTTGTCTGTTTGAGGTTGCTTATTTGTCACTTTTGATAATACCATCTAATTAAATATATTTTTCTGTCTGATTCCTGAGTACAATTATCTGAATAACCCTTTATTTTGTTACTCTTTTCTCTTCTTTGATGAATGGATTCCATCCACAGGCTCAGGTAAGAACACATTTTTATTTACATCTATCTGTCGTAATACCTTTGGAACTTGTCTTTCCCTTTCCTGAAATATTTTTTTTCCTCTTTTTTGAAGTCAAAGCGTTTTTTTTAATCCAATAAATCCAATAAGTAATAGTCTATTTTAGATTGGATTTCAATCCCAGGAATCATCGGTAATCTCAATAAATGTTCTTGCTCATAACTGTGGATCAGTCCCAGAGCTTAAGGACATCCACAATATTCAGTTTACATTTTTGGGTTGTATTTCCTGTTCAAGCTCAGACAAGTAACTGCTGTGTTCATATGTTTCAGGTGTATGAGGTGGTGCCGTGCCTCAGTGACTGTGGCCAGTATATCTGGGTGGCGGAACCCTGGAGTGTGTGGAGGGTCAGCAATGTGGACCTGAGGGATAACTGTGGTGAAGGTGTTCAGACCAGGAAAGTCAGGTAAGATGGGACAAACCATGTCTACAGTGCCAGACCCCAGGCTAGCCTCAATCTGTATTCTTGTGTTCTCATGGGCTTTTGTAATGTCATCAGTCACACAAGATTTCATTCAGAGTCTGCATTAAGCCATTTTTGTTTAACACCCATACATGTTTATCCTATATCAAGCATAAACTGGCTTGTGTAGACGCACTTTGCATCAAACATCAATGATGATAGAGGACAGCCTAACTCAAAACTGCTATAACTATCTCTTAAACAGATTTGTATTATTTCATTGTGAACCCATCTATGTCATACAGATAAGACAAAGCAAAAAAAACAACAAAAAAACAAACATAATTTACATAAATACATGCAATCGTGGTCAAAAGTTTACATATGCTCGTAAAGAACATGTACATCATGGAGGTCTTCAGTTACAATGGTTTCTACAGCTGTTGTTTTTCTGTAATGGAATGAGAGGAACATAAACTACTTTGTCACAAAAACATTCATGAAGTTTGGTTCAATAATTAATTTATTGTGGGTTTTCTGATGATGTGACCAAAATATACACACACTAATTCTGATAATTGGTTAAATGTCCCTTGGCCATTTTCACCTTAATTTGGTTGGCCTGTGGCTGAATTCTTTTGCATCCTGCAAATAGATTATTTCTGAACTCAGAATAAAGTCATTCAGTCTGCTTGCTTATTGCAGGTCATAAGAGGTACTGAGACAGAGCGTTTTCAATTGTGCTTTGTCCTGTTTCTTAAATGTTTCTTGCGGTTGATACAGTCTATAACCTCTTTAGTTATATATGTTTTGTTGTTGGGATACACGGTCACATCTTTCTGAAGTATTAAATTGTCCATACAGAATTGTATATAATCATGGTTCTACTCACATAAGCACCGTTCACATTACCATAGCATTTATCCAGTGCTCTCTCCTCTCTTGTCTCACATTTGATGTATTGGTGAAAACCTGGGAGTGACAGTTCTAGTCTGCAGTTATTTACATATCCTCATCCTCGTCCCTGAAGCTGGAGGTTTTGCTCAATGATATGTTTTGTTACATCATACAAAAACGCCAGATCACATACTTGGACAGGGCTCATTTTGCATGGATCACTGCATCAGTGCAGCATGGCGGCGATCAGCCTGTGGCACTCCTGAGATATTATGGAAGACCAGGTTGCTTTGTTAGCATCCTTCAGCTCATCTGTATTGTTGGGTCTAGTGTCTCTCATCTTGCTCTTGACAATACGACATAGATTCTCAGTGGGGTTCAGGTCAAGCGTGTTGGCTGGGTAATCAAACACAGAAATATGCCATAATGAATCTATGGGGTATTATCAAGAGCAACATGAGAGACACTAGACCCAACAATACAGACAAGGTGAAGCAAATCAAAATCAATGCTACCTGGGCTCCCATAATATGGCATTTTTCGTGTCCACTATTGCACTGATATTTTTGTACAACTTTAGCTACAGTGCACCTGAGGAATGGTGAATATACTGTATGGGTAAATGAAAACATACATAGCTTTAATTATGTCAGTCTTTGCAGTAACAAATAACAAGAAAGGTTTGAACTAAACATTAAAAAGTAGGGAAAATACTGCCCCCCAATCGTTTGAAGCAGGTGGCTGGGAATTACAAATAGGTCCTTCAGTGGTGCCAATAAAGTAAGTAACAGAGATGGCGTATTTAGGGAAATTGTTAGATCCTAAGTTAAATTTGAATATCCTGTTAAAATCATTTGTAACATGATTTTGGCTGTTTTAAGATGATATATTACTTTAAAATTTGACTGTCTTGCAGTTTCTAAATTCAATGTTATTCTCATGTCCTATCGTTCCATTACCTGGTCCCAGGCCAATCAGTCTGTAATTAAATCTATAAGGGTCTATACAGTCAGGCTCTGAAACTTCCTCTCCAAATGCATCAAGATGACCCTTAGTTATAAAAGCCTCCCAGGGTTGGGTGTTACAAATTACCATCCTCTACTCAAACTGTAATACTTCCATTGGACAACTTTTTTCAGTTTGTCTATGTATATCGTGTCTGTCCCTATCATACACATAACTAATAAAAGAAATAACAAGAACTGAATGACGGAACGTTAAATTAGGACTTTGGTTTAAATCCTGTTTGCTCACTTGCTGCATTCTTTGTCCATAAATAGAGAGCAGTGGTCAATAATGGTCAATAATCGCAACCCCTGTTTCTCCAGATGTATGCTGAACACTATAGATGGGCCCTCTGAGCAGGTGGAGGACTACCTATGTGATCCAGAAGATATGCCTCTGGGGGCTCGCAACAGCCAGCTGCCCTGTCCTGAGGACTGTGTGTTATCAGACTGGGGAGCCTGGAGCCCATGTCCACTGGTAAGAATGATGCATCATCTAATATTACTATGCTACTCCTCCATACAGTGCTTTATGTTAGCAAAAGACGTAGATAGTCATCAGACTGTGAGTATTTTTTAGGCAATTTTGCCTCATGGATAGATGACAGGAAACATGAACAGTGAGATGGTCGTCGAAATGCAACAAAAGTACCAAGCCATATCATCACAGTATATGAAGAGCATCTTCACCAGTAGCCATCATTCATTTAATTAATTTACTCAAGCCATCCGTTGCTTTTGTTTGGTGATAAAAGAGGCAGAAATTCATTCAAGATTTATTTTAATCCTGCAGGCAGCTTACTAAATTTACAGCAATTTTGTGGTCCTGGACGTTTGACCTTTTCCTTAATTTCTATTATTTTTGGACACACAACAAAATGTGGTCTTTCATCATTACCCACCATTGTATTGTCAAGTTAAGGGCAATATGTTCCTTGTCACATTTCTTTTTTGTCCTTGTTTTGCCTTGCCTTATTTCATTTTCACAGTGAAATAACTTGCCCTTGCCATTTACATTTCAGGGCATTTAGAAGATGCTTTTGTTCAAAGTGACTTCATACATGCATTCATACACTGATGGTGGTGGCTGCCATGCAAGGTGCCGACCAGCACATCAGGAGCAGTTTGGGGTTCAATATCTTGCCCAAGGACACTTCAACATGCAGACCAAGGGAATCAAACCAGCGACCTTCCGATAACAAGATGCTGGCGCTACCCCTGAGCCACAGTTGGCATGCTTGTCTTAGCTGTTCCCCAGCCCCCACACACCTGAGTCAAAAGAATGGCTCATTTATCAAGCTTCAGCAGAGCTTGATGTCGAGTTGATCATTTGAATCAGGTGTGTTGGACCAGGAAAACATCTAAAACATGCAGGACAGAGAGCGCCAACCACTATGTTTAAAAAACACTAAACTATGGTTTAGATCACAAGTAGATCTTTATTGGGCTTGTGACCTGTTGTTGGGCGTTGCTATGCAGACATGTCATTAAAAACTTTAAACACCACAGCATCATGACTAGGCACACAGCAGGAAACTTAGAATTCTAGGCGAAATGTTATGACTGTTTTTTTTAAATAGGACATTAACACAGGCTGTTTGCTTGTCATTTGTGCTGATGCTGTAACAGTATGGATGAATAAGTCACGGTTCCTTTTTCTGTTCCTCAGCCCTGCAATGGGAACACTACACGGGAGAGGAGTTCTTACCCACTTCGCCAGCCTGGAGAAGGGAAGGAATGTCCTCCGACTAAAGAGACAGAGCCATGCAAACTCAACAGCAATTGCTTCCATTATTCCTACAACATCACCGGTGAGACTGAGAACAAGTGTTTACTACATGCAATTATCAGAGGCAGTAGAAGTTACAGGAGACCAATAAATAATTCATTAATGTTGTTGGTGCGTGAGGTTGAGTGACTTTGTATGCTGTTCTTGCTGATGAAATCTCCCTGCAGATTGGAGCACCTGTCAACTCAGTGACAGAGCAGTGTGTGGAAATGGAATCAAAACACGCATGTTGGACTGTGTGCGGAGCGATGGCAAATCTGTTGACCTCAAGTTCTGCAAAGAGGTGGGTAGTGTAGCATTTCCTGTTAAAGCCCTCCTATACTTTTCTTTGAGAAATACTGTGTAAATAGCACCCTCTTTTCTCTTGCAGCTGGGCCTAGAGAGGAAGTGGCAGATGAATGCTTCCTGTGTGGTGGAATGTCCCGTCAACTGCCAACTGTCTGATTGGTCACCATGGTCCGAGTGCACCCATACCTGTGGGCTGGCAGGTACTGTGATGTGCTTGTAGTTCTAGTCATGTGTTTCCATGCCAAAGTAACCAACTTTTGATAAGGTTGATATTGAAGTGTCTCAGAACAAATTAATGCCTCTGCATCTCCTGAAAATGTGGGTTTCAGTTTGCGTCCAACTCTGACGCAATGTCATGCGGGTGAAAATACAATAAACATAACCACAGGGTGATTTTATTCTGTGTGACGCTAGATAAAGTCAACTGTGTTATCCTCTGATGATAACGACCATTTCCCATTATGGCTTTAATGCAGAACACGTCATTTTACAGCACAGTCTTGGCTAAGTTGCTCGGTTAACATGATCGATTTTCTCCGGGGGACGTTCATGATGCAGGACGACACAACTCCAATCAATTTAGTGAATGAGTTATTTGCCAGTTCATGGGACCTAATGTTTGCAGCTGTTGTGTTTCATTGGAATCCTTTACATATCTGGAACAGCTGATCATTGTCTGGTTTGATAAGAAGACACTGTTATAGTCTCTTGCAGGAAACAGTAGTCAAAAGCATTCAAGATTATTCGAACAATTTAGTTTGGTACTAAGGTTGTCAAAAATTTGGAAATTTTGACATCTATAATTCCAATACTTTCATCCACTGAGGAAAATTGTGATTCGATCAAAATCTAAGATGAAGTCTCTGGGGTTATTTGACAAAGCTCTTTCGGAAAAACACAACACAATACACGGGCTGAGTGTATCCTCCTTTCCCATACTGCAGTAACTCTTTAACAGCAAACTTGACAGGAGAAGGACCAAGATGCTGGCTGCTGTTCGGGCTTCAGATATCAAATCCTTAGACTGAGGAATCAAAGTCAACACTGGGTCCATGCTGTGGCTGTTCTTGAGCGTTCACATGATCTCTATCTGCAGATGTCATTTGCCCAGTTTCAAACCTGCCATCATTAGGCTGTAAAAAGAAGGGATATTTTCTAGGGGAACTGAAAAATGCCCATGCCCCCATGCAACCCTACACCACAAGGATGTGAATGTAAAGCGACTTTTAACTCTTAAATTCAACTGAAGTCTTAAATTCATAGCTCACAGTAAGATAAATATAGTGCTTCTTGCTGTGTTGTGTACGGAGGCTTGCTGACATTTTTGTGGTGTACCAACCCCCTTTGGTGGGGAAGGGGGTTGGTGGTTGTCAGTATGGATGCTTGGGGGTCGCCCCACCAGTCATATATGAAGAACAATCATATAGACGTTCATTGAATATATATTTAAATCAGCAATCTAAATAGTAAGCGGTTAGTGAATAACATGTATAATCTGCAATAAAAACGTAGATAAAAACTGTTCTAAATTGTGTAAAGTTACTGAGAGATGACATATATAAAGTCTTCGGCAATAGTAGTTGTACGTGCACACTTCACTCGCTGTAATACAAGAGATACGAGCCTGCTGTGCGCTGACTTTCACCTTCTCAAGGCTGTGATAAACAGCAGGAGAAGGAACCGATGTAGGAGCAGATGATGTAGAAGTTTGTAGAAAGTTGGAGGAGCCTTGTATGATAGAGTGGGATGCAGAGTATAGATCACAATGGAGAGGTTCAGTTCAATCACTGATTGAGAGGTGAAAGAGGTGGGACTCGACCAGCCAGACAACACAATAATGCAACAAGCACAAGACGGAGTGCACCCTGTCTTTGCAAAAAAAAAGTGCACCCTGTCTTTTTCATGAGGCTGTTCCCATCAAACAGCAGTAACCAAACCAGCATGGGTTCAGTCAGGTATGACCGATTTAAAGCACTTTGCATAAGAAGTGAAAAGGCATGAACAAGCTGTGAGTCACATGGAAAATGCTATGTGTTTGGTAGAGCTCAGCTTGATGAGCTAGCCATGCATGGCCATGATGAAAGACAACACGCAGAAAGTCCAGGTGTTTTCAGAGGACTGGTGAATTTTGTAGCATCACTAGATGCTGCAGTTAAAGAACATCTGCAGGGTGCTACTGTGTTTAAAGGAACATCTAAGACAGTACAGAATGAATTCTTTGACTGCATGTTCAGTTTTGAGAGAGCACATCATCTCATCTGAGAGCCTGGCCTTTCCCACAGTCGTGGGGCTGGGCTTCATGAGTCTCAGTTGGCTGCAAATGGATATGGGGCAGAAATTGTATTGGTTCAGGAGTGACAGCAGTAAAAAAATATTGTTTCAAAGGGCCTGGGAAGGGCCTGTTTTCCTTTTATTCAGCTATTGACACCCAAAGAGTGGCTCATCCTACTCTCTCCAGCCTGGATGTGGAAGGGAAAGCGGCGGTTTTTTGACCTGATCCAGAGAAATGGAGCGTCTAATGGATGAGAGCAGCTGGGACAAAACTGCCTTTACATCCATCCATCCATCTATTTTCGTCCGCTTATCCGGGGCCTGGTCGCGGGGGCAGCTGCCTGAGCAGGGACACCCAGACTTCCTTCTCCCCGGACACTTACTCCAGCTCTGCCTTTACATGTACATTCAAACTCAACCAGTTTGGGGTCATGACTTTTGGTCACAAAAACACATCAGCAACTCACAGAGGCTGATGGAAATTACCTTGGGAGAAATGAGACACAGCATTTTTTTGTGTACCCTATACTCTCAATAGCACATTATCGTCGTACGATGTTACAGTCCATAGCTTGCTGCTAAATCTAGCTTGTTAGCTTGTATGCTAACTCCGGTGTTAAGCTTTGTCTTTATGGGTACTGGTTAGCAAAAGTGTCTTCCAAGTGACCGGGCATTTATTACATTTGTGTTCAGGTTGCTCTCAGGTGGTTGAATTGGTTTAATAACTTTTAAATAACGTTATTTATACTTTAGAAAGGCAGCATGGTGATGATGATTACCTGAATGCTTACCTGGTAAGTCTACCGTGATGTGAGGAATATTGTCTGTTACTCGGGTTACGACAGTGACTCGTCATGAGCCACTCGTCATTGTAATTTAGTTGTATTGATCAGAAGTAGAACAATCAGGGTTTATGTTGTTGTTGTTATTTTGAACAAGCTTCAGACTGCAGCTTTAAAGCTGTCCAACGTTTTCCTAGTCATGTCTGGCTGGTACAATCAGTTTGTCCCGAACTGCTATCCTGCCAACCCCCTGGTGCCAAAAAAATCTGCAATTTCATGTCTAGATCACCTGTTCTCCTGATGCGGATCATGTGTTCTCCTTCATGTACTCTCTCCAAAAACCGCAGCACATCACTTGGTAGTCTAATCCCAAGAGCCTGTCTTGCCTGCACTGCAGGAGTGGAGGTAACGCCTAAGCATCTGGCTAAAAAACAGGGCTGATTGTCTGATTGAAGAGGCCTTTGGAGGACACTGTGTAGAACTGGGGATCCCTGAGGGAGGACTGCTGACTGTTATACTGGTATACAAAATGCACAAACAACAGAGTCGTGGAGGTAACGCCAGACACACAGAGAGTGAGTGGTGTGGTCAAAAGGGCCTCCCTCTTTTTAGAACTGGGGATTGGGGAATACACTGACAGCTACTGACTGTGAAAATGACTTGTTTGAGGGTTTTTTGCACTGTATATTCTTTTACACTGCTACTTCTGAAACACTAAGGAGATCATTTAATTGCACTGTATTTGGTGCTTTCTTGATGTGTTGTATACTGAGGCTTGCTGATTTTTGAGGGGTTTACTCTAGTGGTAGGAAAGGGGGGTTGGTATGAGTATCAGTCCCTTGTAGGGTTGCTGGTTTAACTATTGACTTGATTCTGTCAGACTAAGTCTCGAACCCCGCCATTAAAGCCAGTGACTGCCACAGGCTTTAATATCTTAATACCCTCTCAAATGTGGTTGATCCATCACTGCTGTAGGCTGGCAGCGCTCTTCCGTCAGCTGTGTGCTAAGGAAAGTCAGCCTCTCCTAAGGTAACGGTGGAAGCTACAAATGCTTTATGATGTGAGAAACAATGGTACCGTAACCCTAAACCAACTGAGAGGAAGATAATAATCTCCATGCATGTAATTCCATAGGATCAGGTCATTGATTGTCGGTCCTTAAAGTGTGTGCTCTGGGGCTCAGGGAGCACTCTCCTCTTCACGAGTCCTTGAAAAGAGCAGCAGCCAGAGGCAACACGAGCAAATAGTATGCAACAAATACAGGCTTTAGTCATGGTAGTAACCTTAATCTGTCCCCAGGCAACAAGGATTTTTTATTTTATTTTTTTTGTGGACAAACAGCAGGTAGGCCACAGGAAGAGACGCCTCTTCTCTTTCCTTTATGTGTTTGTCTTTATCTCCAGGCTGGCTGCGAGGACGTACTTTCCCGGAGAAGCGAATTTCTGTTCTGGAGCCAGGAATAGCAATGAGCTGGATTTTTTATTTCAAGCAAATGGACATACATGAAAGCAGCAAGGTGCTGTTATCAATGAGGTGGTGTGAAAGCACATCTTGTTTCCTGGATGTGTCCATCCTGTGTGCATTGATAAAAATGGTATTGTGTGTTCTTTTACCAAACACTGATAGTGACAGCTGGCACAGGCCGTCTTTTTCCCAGCGGCCATCACTGCCACCCACCGCTCGACCCCAACCAATGCCATGTTCCCTGCAAGGCGAGCACCGTAAGCATGGGAGTTGTAATAGATGGTGATTACTAGTTTCTGTGGGCAAAAGGTGCAAGCATGTTCTGCAAAGCACCCAGTCATGATGCTGAAGGTGGTTAACTTTGATTAGAGGGTTCCTTTGAGGTTTGCACAGGAGAGTAAATGGCCGAACTGTTTTTTTATTTTTAAATGTTTTTAAATCAAGGGTGAGAAAAGCATCTATCAGGCATTTCATTTTGATTTATTTTGTTTTTTGATGACAAAACCCCCCTTTATTAATTTGTTACTCAGCCAAGCTGTGATTTTTTCGTTCCAATAAAACATAATTGTAGGCAAACATTGGATCCAATCATAGGCAATTTTAGGCTGTCATTAGTTGTGCTCGAGCACATCTTGATTTCATCTCAGCACCTAACATTTTAGAATAATTAGCCTATTATCATTTTTTTATTTTTTCATATTCCCTGCCCCCTGAAAGAAACCGGATACATGTATATGAATATATGTTATATACCTCATCAATGTGCGTTCATTTCAACAGTGTGTGTCCAGTTTTGTAGTAACTCTGGCACTACTGTCTCTCCTCCTCTGTATGTTACTGTGGATATACAGCTGAGACCCAGGGAGAGACAGGTGAAGTTAAGATGACTCAAGTAAATGATGACTCAGTATGTTACGTCTCGTTATTTCTGCCTTTGTTTTGTTATGTATGAAGCAACATGAATTTGAAAGCAGAAAAGTAAAAGTAAAAATGGCTGGGAACGTTTAAAATTTCAGACTCCGAAGAAATGTTTGTTTTTCCATAGATTGAAAATTGTTTCCCCTGCAAAACAGCCAGGTTCAGGTGAAAAAAAGGTTTTGATGTTAACTGACTATGTTGCCCTGGAGGAGGCTAGAGACTAAGTGTGAAGCTGACATAGTTAGAATGTCAGCTACAGTTTTTGCCACATTCATTGCAGTAGACTCCACAATGATTTCACATGATTAAGCAAGTTATTAAAAATGGAACCTCCCCTTACATTTATTTGTGTCGTTATGCTCTGTTTGCTGTATTTATTATCAGATTTTATGTCACCTAGCTGCATACAGTGGGTTTGTGTGTAATTGTCAGTGAAAAAAGGGAAAGACAAGGATTGAGAGTAAGAACAGCGATAGAGCTTGAGCAGAAAGAACTAGATGAGAAAGAGGACTGATAGGGAAAATTTTAAAGATTCTAAATCTATGGGAGCTGAGCACCCCTATAAGTTTGATCCAATAATTGCCCCTTGATCCAATGGCAATTTGTAATTTGTGTATCATTTGTCGTGACAAAAGCCTCTGTAAGCTAATGGTTTTGGTTTAACAGCATACTAAGAATAAGATGAAAAGCATTCATGTTCCCCAAGGGGAGTTCTCATTTCACTTTGCACTTTAAACACAAGGTGCATCTATTACAGTACATGTTAGCAGGTTATGTAACATGACTGTCATGGTTCTTTTGGCGAGGAATATGCCATACTTGACACTAATCTGCCGTGGGTGGATTACCGTGTATTATCAACCCTCTCATCAATGGATGACGACAGTGAACGGTGAATCACCACAACCGAGAGGAAGATGAAGAAAGTGCATATTTCTGGCACGGAAAACAGGTTGTAGGTGTCTGAGATGGAGACTGGAAATGTTTTTTTCAATTCTTCCATTCGCATTGTCCCTTAGCAGTGCAAGGGCAGTGAAAGTCCATGCATCTGCCCATTGCCACTGCAGTATTTGTATATTTACAACGTTCAGACTGACTGCTTTACGTGCCCAAATTATGCACAGTGTTTGACCCCTCATCCAAGAGGGTTCTTCAGCTCTAACTAGCTGGAGGGGAGTTTACAGGCTTTTAAACCCTGTGTGGGATTATCCTTGCAGAGTTGTTAAGGACACATGTGAGCTCTGAGTTTCAGGTTTGTTAGGGCCACTTGTGGGTCGTTTACCCAACCGGCCCTCATGTGGGTTGCTAGTACTAGGTGAGCCCAGGTGTGAATGGTTGTTAAGCTGTCTGGGGAGGGAAATCAGCACTGCATTGTAGGTGAGTGATCAGTAATGTCTTAGGCCACCTTCTCTGTTCAAAGACGGTCATTCCACTTTGACAGAGATGGATTCCTTTACTCCTCTTTCAAACCATCTGTCAGATGTTCACATTGTTGTCCTCATAGGAATGATTTTGCTCCTTCAGATGTAAGTGGACAGCAGAGTCTTGACCTGAGGAGTTGACCTTCCTGTGTTGTGCCATTTGTTTATGGAGAGGTTGTTTTGTCTCCTCAAAGTACAGATCTGTGCAGTCCTGGCTGCACTGAACACAACATTACTCTGTTTATGCCTGGGTATTTTGTGGATGGACGAGGTTCTTCCTCAGCATGTTGGTAGGTTTGAAGTGAATTGGGATATGATGTTCATCCAAGATCCTCCTGAGTTTCTCAGATATTCCCGCGACATTGGGAATGACGATATTGTTACGTTTTCTCGTCTCCCCCTCTCTGTCTGCTCTGGATCTTTTATAGAGGTGAAACATTTCTCCCCCCACTTTCACAGTTTCATCAGTATTTTTAGCCCCTGCTTTCATAGTACATTAACAAAATGGCGGGGACTTCTTGTTGACGAGCTTTCTCTATTTTAGCTAAGTACTACCTGAAAAATGTTACTCATGAAAAGGCAGTATAGTAACAGATTCCTTATTTATGTGTTATCAACACAGCCAGGTTTAGACAGTCTGATCAGAGTTTAGAGAGCAAGCGTGACAGCTCCTATACTGTTAGTGGTTTTTGTGTCTGTAGACGCACGCTGACAAAATTCGCTCGTTGATTTAACATTCAACAGGCCGCCAGATGAGTTTGGGGGGCTGGGAGACCTGTTGGGATGACCACTGAATAAGAACAAAGAAATGCACTGTAATTCTAGTAATGTGTTTGGCCTCTGTCACCTCCCAAGACAAACAGAGGATGTTTGTGAACACACTTTTAAACTGAATTTCTTTTATCAACCACCACTGCGTGACGAATTGGTAAAAATTTCAGAAAAATTATGTATTATTATTCAGCACAATGACACGACCATTTCTGCTGAAAATGTGTCACCTAAGCATAACAGTTAATGGGTCTTGTAAGCAGCCACAGCCAGTGAGTTTTTTGTTTTTTTTCTAGTTTGCTATTGCAGTTATTTAAACGTAATTCCTCATGCTGTTAGATAACTGCTAGACCGTGCTATCAGGTATGTGCTGAAATTCAAGAGCAAACTTTGTTTTGCCTCAGTGAACCTTTTGTTTTTGTGATTAAACACATATTGAAGCAGAATTGAAAAAATAAGTTGTGGATTTTGGAAATTGTTACATCGATATTTTTTCAAAACATTTCAGCTTTTGGAATTTTTAGCACTATGAAGTCACTTAACGTGAAGTCTGCAGATATGTAGTAGCCTACCTAAAGCTGTCCGTGGAAAATATTATTCTTCAGCAGGTATTTTTAGTTATAACAACCTCAAGCATTTCTGTGTTTATATGTGCAGTATTTATTCAGTTTGGAAATCGCACATTCTCTGGAGCATTCAAGGCGGACTCAACAGGGATTAGATTCACCATTGCTTCACCAAATGTGTTGCTCTAATGGGCCTTCCACATTCACTGAAATTTTCACTGTGGCAAAAAAAAACATTTATGCTTTTGGATTTCCACACACACCTGGCAGTGTGTGCCAGCAGTAATCTAACAGCATGAGAAACTACATTTAGATAACTGCAATGAAAAACAAGAAAATGGCTCTGACACTGTAATAGTTTGTCCCAGCACCACTGAGATGACTGCTGCTGTTTTTTCATCCTGTTAAATCACAAATTCCCCAGTCATATTACTTTCACTTTGATGCAGTACTGTTGAAAAATGAAAAGCTAAAGCATATTATTGATGACCTCATCATATGGTAGCCTAATAATTATTAAACATGCTTTGTGTGGGAATCACATTCTCTCACACACATGAAATACTGCCCTGTGTTCACTACATCATCACAGGGAATATCCTTCCATGCACAGACTCCTCTGGGTCTCAGCACGGGCCCATCACAGACCCTTTAGGACCCGGTCACGGAGGTTTTAAGAAACTTCATCTGTATTTGATTTAATCTTTAATTTTTTACCATCATTTATGATGACTGGATCAGTCAATACACCTCTCTGCCGCACTGCAGGGCAGGTAATGTGATAATGTCAGAGCGCTGATTGAGGATGTATGGATTTAAGATTTGAGTTGGCCAATTTTTTCTACAACTGAATAGTGTTTATGGAATAATTATTGCACACACCACATGCACAAATAAGGAATTGCAAATACACATGCTTCCAGTAAAGTGACCTTGTTGTGTAATTTTGGTGGATTTTGTCAGTGCTATGGACATTTTTAGTGTGCTGAATTTACTTTGTGAGCCAGGGGGATTTTTCATCCCTCAGTGTTTTTACCAGGCCTTTGTTAGCATTTGAGCCAGCCAGCTTATATTTGACAATCTCCAGTGGTGAAAAGCCCGGAGGTCACCTTGACAGAAAATGTAACATTCAAATCCTTTTACACATCCACATTCTTCTCACTGCTCTAACCTGACTGTGTTCCTGATCTTAACAAGGCTTGAACTATGGACAGGTCAAATTCAGCATTCCAGTCCTCATGAATACATTTTTCATTTTTTTCCTCTTTTTTTTATCTGCCTTTCTGCAGGCAAGCTGTGGAGGAGGCGGACAGTAATCCAGGCACCCCAGGGCGACGGGAGGCCATGTCCATCCCAGATGGAGCAGTGGAAGCCCTGCCTGGTGAAGCCCTGTTACAGCTGGAGATACAGCAGCTGGTCTGAGTGCAAGACTGAGGTCAGTAATCCTCCATCCTACCGTCTGCCAGGAGACTGCTTCAAATTTCACTGTATATTCTCCAAGCTTCTCTACAATAATGAAACAGTTATATATATTATTAAGAATAAATAGATTCATAAAATCTAAAACAGTTAAGGCCACTGCCTGCCTAGAGAGGCTTTTAAATTTCTCCTTTAAAACCTGTTTGCATGCGTTCAGCAAGCCCAGCTAGTCAGCCAAGATCTGAGGAGGCACTGTTAACTTTGCAGTCCAACTCTGAGGGAGGTGTGAACAGCAGAGTCAATAAATGCCTTATCTTAAAGCTGCCATGTGAAAACAATATTATTGGAGATTACAACAAACGTGAAAGGCACTGCAGATGGATACATGTTTTGTTTTTGTAATGTTTATGAATTGAAAAGATGCAGTTTTTTCTTGTAGACTGCTGTAGTCTGACTATTGGAAGGACTTTCAAAAAGTAGCCACCTGCAGATCATACCTGCAATCATTTTCATATTGGAATCATTGACAGCTGAATTCAGTCGAACCGTGAGGCCAGTGAAGATTCACACCTTTGCTAAATATAAAGGCTAGCATTGACCCATACATATATTTGTTTTCTGTTCTCTCAGGGGGCGAGGTGTGGAGAAGGTCTGCACTTCAGGAATGTCTCGTGCTTCGTGTCGGATGGTTCCGGTGAGCAGGATAGCAGCCTGGTGGATGACGAGCTGTGTGGAGACCTGGAGCCCTCAGTAGACGGAGATACACACATGATTCTGCAGGAACCTTGTACTGCTCCATGTCCAGGTGAGAAGACAAAACAGACTCTGACAGTAGGGAGAGAGGCTGGTCCCAGACCAGTGAAATGCTAGCAGAAAAAAAAGATGTACAGGTACAGAATGATCCCTGCAATAATCCTCACACCAAACAAGCCATGCTTATTTTAAAATATATTTTCAAATGATTAAAATGTATTCACTGGAGCAACAATTAAATTGCACTCATGGAGAATAGTCATCCAGTTAATTTGTAACATGGGTAAAGATAAGTCTAACAGCAATCAAAAGGTCAGACAGGGTAACCCAAAGCATTTTGAAGAAAGAAGAAAAAGAAGGCACTGACGCAAACTACCGTCAATTTTGTTTAGCCCAGGCTTTGACAGCGATGACAAAGACCTTCCAGTTGGAAGCAATTACTGTTGAGTGTGTTTGATTGAATGAGCTTCAAGAGCTCCAAAGTGCGTCACACAATGCAGCACTGATGTTAACAGGTAGGAGGAGGGAGACGGGCAACTCGAGAAGCTCTCACAAAGCTGATAATGAATGCCTGTGGCAGCAGTCTGCAATTGTCCCTCTGTGAAAGGCATTCAGTTTCTTGCAAGTTGCTGAGAAAATAAAACTGTGGCTTTGGCTACAGTAGCGTAGTGTTGTGTACAATATTTGTTCAAGCATATCTGCACGTTACAGTGAATGCTCAAGTTTTGATTGTGTTTTCGTGCAATCACCCCCTTTATCAAGTTACACAATATTATGCAATAATTTCAATTAATTTTGCAATTTGACCCCCGTTAAGTTTCCCACTGCAATTTACGTTACATTTACGGCATTTATCAGACGCTTTTGTGCAACGAGACTTACAGTAATTCATACATATATTCATATACTGATGGCGGCGGCTGGCATGCAAGGTGCCGACCAGCATATCAGTTTGAGCTTCAGTATCTTACCTAAGGACACTTCAGCCTGCAGACCAGGGGAATCGAATCAGTGACCTTCTGACACCAAGATGATGGCGCTCACGAAATCACAAAAGTAGCCAAAATTTCACGTCTGTCACAATTTACGTAGAGGGTGCTGAGGCCGGTTTCATCACCTGCTCACTGAACTGTACAGCTAACTAAGGAAACAAGCTCACAGCAGCTACAGTAAACAACAGTTAACAGCTACTTCAAGTCAAGCTGTCCAGTAACAAACACTGTAAATCACAGAGAGTAAAAGCAGAGCAGCCGGAGGACAGCAGAGGGAAAAACTGAAAATATTTTCACAATAAATATGATCCATTTTCTCTGAAATAGTTATGCCCTTCTTACAGGAGCTGGAACCTGTTTACACAAGTAACATTATGCAAGAACAGGCGTTTGGGGAGGAAGAGTGGGGATAATAGAGGCACCCTTCTTATTATTACTATCAAACTATTTTATATAATTAATGGTGCTTTAAATGGCTCAGTGGGGACCAAAAGGTCAAAGAAGGACTCTCCGATCTGGTTTCTGGTTTGTGTCAGTCCTAACTTCTAAAAACAAAACATTCACTCGGAAACCTATTTAATAGAAATGAGAGAGAAAATGTAATTATACACTAATCTTAATTACCATCATTCTTTTTTTTTTAAGATGGGCGGTTTCATGATTAATTGAATGTGTAGAAATGTGCAGAATGATCTATTTAATAGAGAATGATATCATGCACATAATTATAATCAAAAGTGGGTCAGGATTTTGGTGGGAAAATATCTTAGAGTAGTTGTTTTGATTTCGACTTCCCTTTAGCGTGTTCTATTGACCTTTGTCTATCACAATCTGGTAGATAACCTGTCTAGCACAGTCATTGTGCTAACTTGAATGCAGCACAATGATGCTTAGTTTTGGTTGCTGAACTCCCTTTGTGTTTTTTAGGAGAGTGCTACCTGACAGACTGGACTGTTTGGAGTCCATGCCAACTAAGCTGTGTGGGCGGGGATGACCTGGGTTTCGGCTCAGTCCAGGTCCGATCCCGAGCCGTTGTGGCCCAGGATCCAGAGAACCTGTTGCAGTGTCCAGAACAGGAGCTGGAGGCTCGACCATGTACAGGTCAGTCTGGCAGAGTCCCGCTGGAATTTATATGATACTGAACTGATATATTGTGCAGAGCACAGCTGTTATACTTACAGCATAAGCATTGTGATTACATTTTTGCTCTTCCCATAGAGGGCCAGTGTTTTGAATACAAGTGGAGGACGGGACCATGGAGGGGTTCATCTCGCCAAGTCTGGTGTCAGCGCTTTGATGGACTAAATGTCACTGGTAAGCATAACAAAATGTGTTGATAGTTATAGTGTAGACTGCTTTGTAGTGTTACACATTCTTTTTGTAGTCCAGCAGGTCAAACGCCACCCCTCTTACAGGAGTGCTCAGGATGAGGAGCAGTGTTGTGTCCTAACAATCATAGTCAACTGGCACAGTTTATCACCAAAATCAGACATAAATTGTCACCAAATATCTTCAGCACATTGGATGAAGGTACAGATTTAACTAGCTTTAACTAGCCTTACAAGAACGTGACAGCCTGTTGGATGCACTCAGAGTAGGGCAGTCGAGAATCAGGTTCAATACAAACAATACAGAGATTCATATCCTCTGTGTGCAAGTAATGTAGCTGAACACCAATGACATCAACTACCACAGCAAGGCAATACTGATTTAGCAATGATCAGTTTTTCATTTAGACTAAATCTGTAAATGGTACACACATTTTTACATACTCACCAAATCAAAGATAAGAAACAATCTCACACATGGGTTTTTGTTAAAACATTGGGGCCCAATTAATAGACATTTTAACTCTCCCGATTTTAGAGGAAGTCCCTGCTTTGTGATGTCTGGCTGGGCCACTCTTTGCCATAAGTTCAGTTTAGGCTGAATCTTTGGTGTATATATTTCTGTCTGGTCTCGCTTTCCGTGGTTGAGTTTAGTTTAGTTTTGTTTTTGAATGTGTGTTTAGTATATGGCTTGAAGTTGTAATTTTGTTTTGTCTATATGATGAAATATGAGTATAATTAGGGCTTGCAAAGATATCACGATAATAATACCCTAATGCAAATTCCTCTTAAACCATACATGTTTCTGACGTTATAAACGTCATGACCCTCAGCCCACCCCGTAGTTTGGGAAATCAGGAAGCCATGCAGCAGTAAAGGTGTTGATTTCAAGCAGAAACAAACCTCCCTGAGCAGAAATGGATAAAGAAAAGTTTTTTTTTTGAATGGCCAATTCAGCTTCAAAGCCCTGCCAGATGGTTCTCTCAACAAGAACAACGTTATTAACATATACTGTTGATGTGGATTGAGGTACCACAGGAGTAAGTCGAGTCTCAAATACCACTTGAGCTGAACAGCCCTGGGAACAAAGGTTGCTCCCCTCCTCTGTGTCCTGCAGCCCGGGCAGCGGCACCGGCCGGCGTCCCGAGAGGATCCACTCAAACACTGGGAACAGAGCGTGGGAGGGGTCCTGAAGGATCCTGCATACTGTCCTCAGTGTTTGCTGCTCACACACAGTGGAAAGTGCACTGACTGGCAGGCCAATGATTTTAAAGCAGACTGTAGAGGAGACTGAGACGTCATGGAACATGTTATTGACCAGCACCTTCTGCGATCTGTTGGCATGAAGTCTGTAATCCACAGGATCAGCTGGTCGTCCAGGTGGAAGCGAGTGGAGAGTTTCTCTGCCAGGATGTGTGGCTGTAGGGTGTTGAATGCGAAGGAGAAGTAGTCGGGCTGTGGTGTTTCAGGTGTTTCTGTACCGTGTCCATGATGAGTGTTTTGGCATCATCAACCCCTCTGCCTGCACAGTGCGCGAACTGGAGAGGGTCCGTTAGTGGGTCAGTTACTATGATGATGTGTTTCTGTATGACCCTCTCCATAGCTTTCATCACGAGAGAGCTGAGAGCCACAGGCCTGACGTTGTTCATAGCTTTACCAGGTAGCTGGTAGCTAAATGCAGGCAGATTAACATTATTTATTTAACCTTTACAGGTGTAAAGTTGGATACTACATTGTGTTAGGATTACTAAAGAATTTTACATTCAGGTCAATATGCCCATCAGTTGTTACTTGTGGGCTTGTGGTTGCCATGTTATGCTTTCAGCATATTGTTTGAGCATGCAGTACCTTTGAAGTTATTCTGGAGAATATTCTGGACAGTATTTGTCATTGTGGATTGTTGCCATAATCCAAAACATACATTTGCATAAAGTAAGCATATTTGTCTGATCCCAAGTGTAGTAAAGAGTAGAGAGTGGCACAGCTGCCAGAGCTTAAACTGCTATGAGATGTCAGATTCTCCCAGCACCTTTCCTGTTCTCCAGAAAAAAAAAAAAAAAATTGGACTATCCTTCATTTAACCTTCATTCTAACCCTAACACAAAAAACCCCTCCCCCTTAATTGATCCCTCCAATAATTTTTGCACTATCCCATATTGAATGTTTTAGGTTAAATGCTATTTTACATTTATCTCTTGAATGTTTGTTTTTTCTCTTTGCTTTGACAGACTCATCAAAGTAGCTCAACACAAGAATGAAGAACTAGACAGTTTTTTACTAACAGTAGAATGAGATGTTGACAGTCCGACAATTTGTTGGATCCAAGTCAAATCTGTCCATGTGAAATCAGACCCATTGCTCATGAATGTGTGCTCAGCTTGTGTGGCCCAGTGCAGGGCCCTGGCCAATCAGTAGCATGTCCCTGCTGGGACCTGGCAGAGTTCTTGTCTGGAATGAGATCCCCCACCATGACATAGTGAACTCGGGGCGACTTGTCATGCCCCTAAGTGCCATGTGTGGAAATAATTTGTAATGGATCACCTATCCACCAGGAGGAACAGTGATTATGAAAGCTGAAGTGGTTTACTGCACACAAAATCTTACTCTTACTCTACTTTATCATGGGCCTACAGTTTTTGATGTTTATGATTGAGTGTGTAAATTAATGATTTAACAGTAAGAAAAAACTGCATATGTGACAAACTATTATGGTGTGAGAGCTAAAACAGTTGCTTGCTGTTGTAGTTGCAGAAATATAATTTATGGTGCTATTAGATTGCTGCTAGACCACCCCGCCAGGTGCGTGGGTGTGGAAAGCCGCGCAGCACTGAAAATGTTTTGAAAGGCTAAATGCCCACAAGTATGGATTAAAGCAGAATTTCCGAGGTAAAATGTTGTGAATTTTAAAGATGATTATATTAATAATTTTCAGTGTATTTTGGACTTGAATGCTCTACTGATCGCGGGATATCCAAGCAAACGCTTACCTTTTCAAGATATTCCACCAACGCAATCGCGTATTATGTTGTGCGAAACATATTTGCTAACCGGCTTTAGATGCTACATTAACTTTCAAATATGGCCTACCTGGATGTGTTTTCAATTACCTTATAAAGTCCAGCGAGAGTCAAGCCCAACCCAACTCACATTATGTCATCTATCGCCGGAATGTGTATTGGTCTGGTGAAGCGCAGTGCATCGTGCATAGTTCTTATAGGTTTCTATCTTATCAGCAATAACACAGGCCCTTCTCTATATTTTCTCTGATCATGTAGCAACAATTTAGAAAATATTGTATAAGAATATAAGAGTGTCTTTCTACTTTATAAAACAGCACAGTTTTAGGCAAGGGCAATCTTTCTGGTGAAGTACTTCTTCATAAAAAAATACGACAAAAGTAAACATAAGGTTAATTATTAATTAAATCTATTGGTATAAAAGTGTGATGTTTGCCTCTGAGATGACTTTGAGACTTTGAGACTCCCAGTTGCTGGAAATGGACTGGGAACTGGCTGGAAGTCGGCTGGCAGCCCAATAGCTTTTGGTTGGGAAGAGAGATTCAAGTTTGTTGTAACTGTAGTCTTGACTCATGTCAAATACTATGGGCGTGACCTAAATTAATTTAGATTCCACTGTACAGCTCTGACACTGGATGTCTTGCGCTTTGCATGGCAAGGTGATAATG
The DNA here is from genome assembly GCA_903131615.1 of Diplodus sargus. Classification (NCBI taxonomy): domain Eukaryota; kingdom Metazoa; phylum Chordata; class Actinopteri; order Spariformes; family Sparidae; genus Diplodus; species Diplodus sargus. The sequence goes on from CAEMYA010002128.1 coordinate 707,878, forward strand.
GTAATTAGGTTACCTAAAACTGTCTCCTCAATAATGTGGGAATCCACGATAGCTAAGAATTTCTTGACAGCAAAAAAATTCCAAGAAACTGTATCCTCATGAGACTTTAATCCGTGGCAGTGCCCCATTGAAGTTTAATCCCATTGTCCATCACATGTCAGGGTTAGGCTCAGTGCAGATATCTTTGTTCCCTGGTTCCACAAAGTCATCAAACCTCCGGTATACATTTTGAAGAAGTACTGTCTGGGAGAATGGCTTCCTCTTGCCATGGCATTTGCTTTTATTTACTGCTTAATACAAGCCTTTGGGCCATATCATATTTCTGGGCTAGGTGAGCGTATAACAGTCAGTTAAAGTTAAAGTGAATGAGAAGTGTCAGTGCCCCCACTAATCCAGATGGTGTGCCTATATGCGGCTGTTCTGATTGGCACACTGCTTCTCTTTCCTTTTTGTAAATGTTTCCTCAGAAGCAGGGTGTTCCCCTCATGAATATTCATCCTAAGCGCTCTCCCTGAGTGTGCCATCTAATAAATATTCAAGAAGCTCTGATAGATTACCATGTTTTTGCAGACGTGTTTTTACTGACTGTCTGCTGGTTGGATCAATGTCATTTTCCCATCTGTCTACATTATCCATCTTATTTTATTCCAAGTGGGAATACACTCTCCACAGACTATATAGTCTACAACTCTGCAAACCTTAGATGAACCCAGTTACCAAGTGACTGAATTAAATAATATGGAATTCATAGGCAGGAGTGGAATTACATTTTTAAACATCTAGATCTGCCCATAGTATCTTTCCTTTGTTTTGTGGATGTACTGATTTACTCAAGAGTGGTGAAAGCCAAGCTCTTGCCTTTATTTCATTGGAATAATAGGACAATATCACTGTTTTGGAGCCTTCACCATAAAAATCTATAGTGCTGAGTTGTAACATGAATTATATTTATGTATGGAGTGAATAGTTGTGGGCCGATTAATGTTCCTTGTTTAACGCCATTGTTTCCCAGTAGAGAACTTGATTTGAGGCCATTGAGGCAGTCTGGGCTCTGGCAGAAAGATGTGATTTAAACAAAATGGAATTTATCATCAAACTAATGAAAAGCAGCTTGTTAAAAAAGTGTTATCAAAAGTCTCACAAGTCTTTGGGAAGATATACAAAGACTGCAGTGCAATTGTGATTTTTATTAAAACAAGTTTTTATTCTAAGAGCAAATCTAAAGCCTGACTGGGCTCTAAAGCCGGAAGGTCGTTATTATCCTTCCTTCACGAACATAGTGGTGAACAGGCCAGCATAGACATAGGCTAATAGATGTTTTAGTCACTCTGTTGCATTTGTGTGTAACCACATGTAGGTAATGGTACTGCATAATAGGCTATTGTGTCAAACCAAGAATTACTCATGTCTCCTTAATGGGTGTTCATTCACTACTGGTCTGTATACTCTCAGCCTTCATGCACTGTGTCTGCCAAAGGATGAATAAAATTGGGGGATTGGAGTGGAATGTGTAGTGCTTTTTAAAATGTGCTAATTATCAAATTGTTGCAGCATCACTACACATTGAGCTGAATTGAGTGTTGTTTACAGATAGACAAAAGACGGCTGCTGCTGGTTGTAACACTCACCGCCTCCAGCTCCGCAAACTGAAGGAGTGTGTGGGAAACAGTTTGGAAATATTTCCTGTTCATGGATTTTTTTTTTTTTAAGGCTCTAGTATTGTTATTGGTTGACTACAAGCAACCACTGTCTGACACTGCGTCTCTCTCCCCACAGTGATAGAAATGCTAAGTTCTGATCTCTTCGCAGGTGGATGCCCGGTTTCAGCCAAGCCGATGTCTGACCGATCTTGTGACCCGCCATGCACCAAGCCACGCTCCCTGTGCACAGAGGTGAGTTTTGGATCGAGTGATGATAAATGCAGCATCCACAGTGCTGCTCTGCTGTCCTGGATGGTATTTTCAGTTAAGCTCTTTGATCAGTGTCTGAGTGTTTGCAACCACATGACAGTATATCTAACATACTGTATACTTAACCATACTGGACCCTTGTATTTTGACCAAGAGTCACCCCTGGTATTCTGAGCAAAACTGATTTGATTTTGGTTGCTAGTTCAGTAGCCTTAAAGGAATTTAACAAAACAACCAATGTTGATTTTCACATACAACTACTAGCAACTACATGTACTTTTGCCTATACTGACCTAACACAGCTACAACTGTGCAAAATATAGAACATTTCCCATTAAAAACGCAGAAATGTATACCCAACTTCTATCAATCATCTAAGAAGTCAGAAGTTTGGAGCCAGGAGCTATGTCTCTAGACCTCCAGCATGGTTCAGAGAAGGTATGCTGAATGCCAGACGGAGCCCCAGACTCCCTGTTGGGATAGCTATAAGAAAACAGAAAAAACGTACTAGAAAAGAGAGAGAAAGAAAACACATTAATATGAATCTCCTGGTGTTGGCACCTGTTGTTAAGCTTTTCCTGTAGCCTCTCTTAACAAACCTGGACCAAAGCATTGCCAGTTAAAGAACAGCTGCTGCTCTTTTACACACTATACTGACTGTATTTTCCCCAATATTTTAAGTATGAGGTTTTTACAGTGCAAAATAAGCCATAAGGCACTGCACACCAAAGAACAGAAGATTAATTGTGTCGGTTTTAGCTTGTGGTTGTATGATTCAGAGATGTGGTTGCTCGAAGGAAGCAAGAGATGTCTTGAGGAAGAGAGCAGTTCGAGCAAGTTTCTACGCTGTTTGTATGCACATTATAGCGGCACCCTCACAACCGTGTAAAGTGATAACACAGTGCTGAACCACACTTCTTTTCCTTTGTTTGCCACTAAGGAGAACTAAATGATTATTTCCTCATTTCCACTGTGGCTGCTGTTGTACATGCGTGCGCTGCTGTTTGCATGGCAGGGATTCTGTGGCTGATTATCCTCCAGAGATTGTTGAAGAGCGGGGCACCCCCTGCAGGGTGATGAATAGAGTCAGGGATGAGAGGAAGATGTGGAGGAGGGGTGGCTTTCTTGCACACACACACACACACACACACACACACACACACACACACACACACACACACACACACACACCCTACACAATCAAATGCACACCCTGTCTGACAAAGCAGACAGCAGCATCAGATACTGAGTGGATTTTATAATGAGATTGTAAGGATTAGTCATAGCTTTTCAGCATTAACATAAACAGCCTCTACACCGCTTTGAACTTTTTTCATGTGCAGATCAGGGGCTCTTTATGAAAAACCAATCAATCCTAGAGGATAAGAGAGTGACTCTAAGCACTCTCTGATATCACCCTGTTGGTGATGTTTCTGAAGCATCATAATTTATGTTGCTCGAGAACCATCATTGCAACTGACCAACCATATTTTTGTAATGTCATAGCTTTGTGACTAACCCTAACCCCAAAACTTACAAAGCACAGAATGTTTTTGCCTAAACCTAGCCAAGCATTTCTGTTGCCTAAATCTAACCAGGTATGGCTGTTCCCTGAATCTAGCCAAGCAGCAACAGAAAACTACATGAAGAGTTAAACAATATGTTTCAAATAGGACACAAACCCCAGTCTCCTGAGTGTGAGGTATACATCTAACTCTTTTAGCCACAACAGTGTGCACCAAAAATTGACTTTCTCCCAGTTTTGAAACGTTACTATACATTTATACCTTTTCAAAATAGAGAGCCATTTGGAAAGCAAGCTGAGGACAGTCAACCCAAATAGACATCGGCACAGGCCTTAAGCAGAGACTTAAACCTTGGACTCTTTGAAAGTCTTACAGTCAGTGCTAGACTGTAAAGGATTGCTCAAATCCTTCTTCATTGTCCTGAAAAGATTGTATAATTGATTTTAGAGCAGGAGTAGGAAGATTTACGGATGATAATCATCAGAGGTTTACAAGATCCAGAGCTGATTGATCACCACCAAGTTACTTATGATTTTCTTCGTAATCTTCTCTTCCCCCCTGTGGTTTCTCTTCATCCGTTCTTGTTTATTTCCCCTATGTGTCTTGGTTTCTTCTTCATGTTTTGTTTGTATTTTTTCACAGACGATCACTCAGGTTGCAGGAAACTTTAGTGGTCATGATGAAAACCCTGTGTTTTTTGTAGTCGCCACTGAGCATCGTGGTTGTAGGGATGTTAGTGTATTGCAGTTGTTCAGTCCACCATGCTTCAGATTGATGTCTCAATAACTCTTGAATAGATAACCATGAAATTTAGCACATACTTATATGTTCCCCTCAGGATGAATTGTAATGAATCAAATGGAGTTCAAGAAGGGCATATTCACATTTTAGTTAGACTCACATCACATAGACTAACACAACTAGTGAAATCCGTATAGCTGCTTTCCTAACCAAAGATATTTAATCTAAAGGGCCTTAATCTTTAAACATACCAATTTGAATAGTTTTACAAAAAGTTTAAGTTTCTGGTGGCTGCAAAAAGAAGTATAATGCTGATTTGTCCCAGTCAATGTGTTTAATCTTTGTTTTCTATTTCCTGTGTCAGGCGGGAGTGTGTGGCTGCGAGGAGGGCTACACTGAGGTGATGACATCTGATGGCCTGCTGGATCAGTGTACGGTCATCCCAGTGCTGGAGATCCCCACGGCAGGCGACAACAAGGCAGATGTCAAGACCATCCGAGCTTTCAGCCCCATACAGCCTGAAGCCAGCTCACCTGGAAGGGCGGGACGCACCTGGTTCCTGCAGCCCTTCGGCCCAGGTGAATAGTCTGTGACATCTGACAGCTTTTTCATAGTGACTGCCATGATGACTGTGGATTTGTAAGAGACACATACCAAAACAGTATCCGTATGATGTACCAAAATTAAAATATGGTCAAACTAGAAGGGTGTATTTTTTGGAGGAAATCTGTGTGATTGCTGAGAGCACAAAATTATTGCTTATGAAGGGAAATAAGGAGGATTGGAAAGAGGGATGTTAATCAAAAGAGTTGATGAAGGATGTCCTATGACAGAAAGGAAAGAGGGAAGGGCCAAGGATAAAAGAAAGCAAGGTGGATGATGGAAGGACAGAAGGATTTCAATTTTGAGTGCTGATAAAATAAAAACTTGATTAAAAGAAATATAGGGATAATGGCACATAAACAGGAAACCTTTAAAGAAAAGGAAGATGGGGGGATGGAGGGGGACACAGAAGAACAATGACAATGGAAAAACAAGGTTATTTGGGAATTAAGAAAAGGCAAAAAGGGAGCAAGACAGAAAAACATCAATAAAGAAAACAGGGAGAACGGTAGGACATGGTTTCCATGGTTCCTTGAAATCCTTGAAAGTTAGCAAATTTGAAAAGTAGGTAATAGAGGAAGGAAAAAATAGGAATAAAGAAAAATGGAAACGAAGGAGCAAGGAGTGAAGGCAGGAAATGGGAAGAATGACAGACAGACAAAGCATAAAAGGAGAAGACATAAGGCAGAAAAAAGGATTTGTTGCGGTAACGCGTTTTAGACTCAGCCTCTCCTTCCTTTCTGTACTGTACACTGTTGTTAAGGGCTCTGTGTTTTCCATTAATGATTCAGTGGCCAACTGGTGTTTCCACACCGTGGAAGTGTGGCGGAGAAATGTGCCTGATTTTTACCCAATGTTTGTGTGTATAACTCAGATCTCTTTAAGAAATCCTTACAATGTATAAAAGTGTATTAATAGCATGTGTGTGTGTTGTGTGTTTCTCTGTGCAGATGGGAAGCTGAAGACCTGGGTGTATGGAGTAGCAGCAGGAGCATTTGTTCTGCTCGTCTTTATAATCTCCATGACATACTTAGCATGGTAACTTACATGTTCTTACTGAGTGTCCCTGCCTGTGTTTTGTTTCTGTCATCACATCGCATTCATGTCATTCATTCATTCATTCAGTGAAGTAATGGAGATCATAGTGTCAAGGAAATCTGTTTAACACACCATGGCCAAGGGTCTGCCTCTAAGATACTGTGTAAGGACGGATGAATATTGATAAAGTGAAGAACTCTCCAAACAAATTAATGACAAATTACAGCTGATGAAAGCACAATTAAACTGAAGAAAAATAATTTGTTAAAAATCTGACCAAGATGCAATTATAGACTTGACTTCATTAAATGTAATAAGCCAATTTGTCAGTTATTACGGCTGATTTTTATCATTTAAAGGATCATATCACAGATTTTACACATATACGTCAGTTTATTCATCATAATGAGAAGTGTCTAGAGTACGCTGCTTCTTTAAACAATTGTATACATTCTTTTAGTGTTCTAGTCAGGCGTGCAAGTCTGACAGATTGCCCCTGATGGTGTCAAAGTGAGACCACCAGGATTATCCATCTATGAACTTCAGACTTCATGCTGTAAAACTGACATTATTAACTGAGTGTTTCTCTCCCCAAACAAGGTGCCCGGTGGAGTTCTGTTGTAGACAAACGTTATGTTTTCATTCACTGTTTCACACCAAACACCCTGGCCTAACTCCAATCTCGCACATTCACGTGGAGGGTCCACTACATTGTGTTTAATCCCAAACCTATTCTCCTTAAGTGGGAGCAAATTAATAAGCCCTTTGACAGAGGTTGCAGGTTTATAAACCAAACTCCTCAGCTCAGTCAATGCTGGTAGGCCAGTGACAGCAGTTCAAGACAACATTTTAACATTTCCAAGCATGGCACCTCATTTGTGGTGACAAAAAGGTTTTTGACCAGAAGTTGGGACAGTGCCAGCCATGGTGGGGCAGTAGTATTTAATGCATTTAAAGGTATGATCTTTTCCCAACCCTCCTCACGTGGATTCTGTGCCTTTACCAAACCAAACCATAATCTAGAGAAACATAAAGATACAACATGAAGTCAAAATAAGATGGACAACCTCTTCAGTTGCATGGCTAAATAGAGATGTATATTCTTAGTTCTATTTTTCTGTGAGATTTGGCTTAGACAGAGGACCCCGAATGAGGCCATAACAATAGCTCCTTATGGTGGATTTAACCTGGATGTGACCTCCATTACATCACTGCTTGTGTTATTTCATTTCACATCATTCTTTATTTTTCTTTGAGTTCCCTCATTGTTTGTCACCATCATTTCTTGTTTTTTTTTTCTTGTCTCCACCTCCATCCTCACACTCCGTGCTCAGTTACAGTGGTTGTTGCTGCAAGTCGAGATCTAAAGCCCCTTCAGATGGGGTTTACTGGATGGACCCAAACAGCTACACTGTGCCTTACATCTGTCCTGCCTGCCAGAAACTAGAGCAAGAAGAGTTACAGCGGCACAGCCAAGTCCAACTACAGCAGCAGGAGCAGGAGCAGCAGCCAGAATATGAGACTCTGCTTCAACAACCTCCAGGATCACAACAACAGCCAGAGCAGCAGCAGTCACAGCCAGCCACACCACATCACATTGAAACTCTCATCACTTAGTCAGGCCTCACCTCACACCCTTGTAACTCACCGTGTGCCTGATATTTATATGTGCCCAGACACCTCTAGTGCCTGTTAACTCATTTCAGTGGATCACTTCCTGGAGGTGAGATGTGCAGACTGCATTTTAGAGGTTTGCTCATGAACAAATGGGCTAATATTCCAGAACATTGACCTATTCTTTTAAATATTAATAGGGCTAAAGCTACTAATGTCTGGCATTCAATCACATTAGTAATTTGTTAGTACATAAATGCACCTTTCGCATTAGCAATTAAGGAAAATACATTCAGTACACCCAGTGTTTACTCACAAATTGAAATCTTTGTCTGGCTGCATAAGCTTTAAAAGCAGCATGCAGACAAACTCATAACTGAAAACTGCTGTTACTGCTATGCTGGTTTAAATCCTATTGACTCTAAAGGGAGCCAGTTAAATACCCACCATAAGTCCACCAAGTGGTTCAAACTAAACTTGACAGAAAAGATACGTTTGGTCAATGATCGGTCATGACTTTAACTTCCAAAAGAGTTTCTCACTGTTAAAACCTTGGGATATAGAGTGCTTTATGAACTGTGTATAGGCTTGTTTTTTTCTGTCCTCTGCTGCCATCTTATGGTCATACATGCACATTTAATTTCACTAGACACTCATTTTCTTTCACCGCTGTCTTCATTGGTTCCAGTGAAAAAAACAAACAAAAACATGTCCAAAACATTGTTGAAAAAAATGTCAAATCTTGCCAACTGGCCTCATTTTAAAACCTGATAGAGTAAACTCCATGTAAACCTCATGAAGCTGCCGTGTTTACAATATATAAGCAGTTTTTCAACAAATCAAAACAATAGATAACTAGAAGGGCACAAGCCCAAAAGTTATCTTTTCTATGTAATGCAAATCTGCAAGCAAATGATATATGTTTGTATATATTTCCAGACATAGTGTTAAAATTATGTTCAAGTGTATATTTTTGGATAGCTAAAGGCTTAATTAGGATGTGAGTAAGAGTACATTTCCATATCCATAGTTTGAGAAAAAAAAACACTGTTACAATTGTGCCGGTTCTCCGATGAAACCATTGCCTCCAAGTGCTTAAAAACTTTTCTTTATGAAGTTTGCGCCACTTACAAGTAACAGCTACTCCAGATGATTACTGTTTTTTCCCTCTTCTTTATTTAATCATCATCACTGACAATGTGTGACATTAAGAAAGAAACAGAATACATAAATCATAATGGACTAAGGCTCACACTGAGGCACGACTTCCCTCTTGATAGGGTGATGAATTCTGCAAGACATTAGGTAAATTAATGTAATAACAAAAAAGAACTTGATAAGTAAATAAGGCATAATAGCATAACAGAAAGTACATCAAATTACTTGAAACAGTTCTTCTAGCAGGCTTAATGTATGTACAAAAATACACATGTGTATTACCTGTCTACACTGACTGCTTTTGTATGGCACTCCAAAAGAACCACACCCCAGTATTTGCACATTTAGCCCATTTGTTAACTCAGGCAACTATTTCTAATCATTTCCCTCTGGTATGAAAACAAACTTTTAAAATTGCAAATAAGTTCAATTAATGAATTTACCAGGCTGAGTAATCTTGTCAATTTGTTTGTTAATTGAAATGGTCTAGTGATTCAGACACAATAATTTGCACTTACAAATGTGGCACAGGGTTGTGTCTCCTCCCAGCAAAATGGTCCTTGGTTTAAATCAAACTTCTTCCCACACCTGTTTGTTTCCCCTGCAGTCCAAAGAAATACAGCTTTAGCAATGGTACTGCAATGTATACTGGCTTTACTGGTGTTTGCTTCATGAAAGAACAAACCTTTAATTTGGAATTATCAAGCAGAACCAAGTGTTACTATCATTGATAGCATTAGAAACTGTTGGAATAGGTGTCGGAGAACAGCAGTGTCAGAACGGCTTTGATATGGTAAATGGGAAATGGTAAAGGGACTTGCATCTCTATGGCGCTTTTCCAGTCTACTGACTGCTCAAAGCGCTTTACAACACTTGTTAGATTCACCCATTCACACACAGTCATCCATACACTGATGATGGGGGCTGTCATGCAAGGTGCCCGCTGCCAGGAGCAATTTGGGGTTCAGTATCTTGCTCAAGGACACTTCACCATGCAGCTAGGGGGAGCTGGGATTCGAACCTTATGATGGCCTGCTCTACCTCCTAAAGCTACAGCCACTCAATATACAGTTTATTGCGTCCTAGTTTTGCCTTCAACAAGCTATATTTATATTTACCTTCTCTGTCCGTTACTATGACAATGTTTCCTATTTGTAAGCCTAATTAACTAGGTTTCGGTCCTGAACTTGAACAAGCCTAAAGTGTTGTGTTGCCAGACTATAAAAAAGTCATATGAGTATTTTTGGGAGCCAAACAACATTTTCTAAGTGCTACTGTGTATTGTAGGTTATTGGACTTGTTTCAGTATCTTGAAGATGGTGAGAGGTGATACGTCTTCATGAAACTGAAAAAAGTCTACTTGAATTACCATGATCCGGCTGACTGAGAATCGGCAACATATTTTGTTGTCAAGTTTGTAGGACTTGTTCAGATCTGACCGTCGTACCATAGTGGAATGAAAGAAAATGAACTTGCTGTCCGTAAGCTAAAATTACATTAAATATTCCGAATCAGTTATCGGGAATGTATGAAATGCAAATGATACGTGATTTGGAGTAATGTTTACTGAGAAAAGTGAGGGAACGTGAAATGATCTTGATGTTTCCATGTTTAATCCTTTAACGAAGGTTAAAGCAAAACTATGTTTAAACACTTGTGACCAGATTCTCTAAACATTCTTACCCTGTTTTTTGTTTGCTTGTTCTGTAGCAAAAAGCCAAAGAGGCCGCAACGGCGGCAGATGAACAACAGACTGAAGCCTTTAACTCTGGCCTACGACGGAGATGCTGACATGTAGAAGTCTTCCTGCTGACCACACTGACCTACAGACATTTGTCCTACTGCAGGACACCCAGGGTTTTTGTATGGAAACCACATGATGTCAGGGCTGCTGCTGGGCATTGTTCAACCTCCAGGTGGACACCCTGGGAAGATGATTTCTGACAGAAAGAGAAACCTCAAAGATCAAGACACTGAATCCATGTCATTAGCAGCCTTGATGTTCCCGTTCTCTTTTTTTACTTTCCATTTTGATACTTTGCTTCACGAGAGCCTTCATGAATTCTTTACCCACTTCTGGAAGTCTTGCCTTTGCTTCTCTGCCATCTACTACTGCCAGAAACATTGAAACCAGTCGTTGGAGAGGTTCACCCAAAAATAGAGATTTTGCTCTAAAAGCACAAATCTTAATGGTCTTTTTTAAATTAATTTTTCTGTTGAGTGAGATTGCAAAAACAGATAAGGCCAGATAAGAAAATAAATAAAAGCAATTTCAAGAGCCACCATCACTTCTGCCTGCCTTTCCCTTTGATTTTTCAGGCATAATTTTGCACTATATTAGTGCAGCATGATATGTACTTACGTCTAGCTTTGCCATAGGAAACTGCCTCTCTCTAAATACAAGATGGTGTACAGTCTTGTGCTAGAAATGTAAAAAAGTAGACTTTTTTTGCAAACAGAACTCACCAATGTTTGTTAATATTTTTCTTCTATTACCTCTTCTGTGCGATATGATGGGACGCAATGTAAATAAGACTTTTTCTGTGGGCTCAAATTAACCTTTCTAGTATGTTCAGGTATGCGTCCCAAACTCTGCCTGAGTTTATTAACGATGTCTGACTGTGGCTTAAGATCATGATCTTTTACTTTTGTAAATTATTGATACACACCATCATCAACTCAGACTTAAGGAGATACATAAAAAAAACAACCTTCCATTATGAAATGTTTTGGCTGGGATATGAGAAGAAGAAAAGTGAAAACAGAAGATGGAGGATTATTAACGTTCACTCTTGGCTACAAGTATTCAGATGTATAAAGTCAGCTACAATAGCCATCAAAGCCTCCTCCTGGTTGCATCCCACTTCCTCCTTAACAAATCCTCTGTATTTTGCATGTCTTTAAAGCTCAAATGTCCACACAACTGGCCAAAGGCTGGATAAAGTAGGGGTGCCTGTTGGATTGTCAGTTTTGGAAAGTTACAGAAAAAGTGAGACATATTTTTTCCAAGTCTGACATCACAAAGGGGATATTAGACACTGCTTGACAATCTTACAAGCACAAAACTTTAAGCATAATATGTTTATGGTTGAGTCTCATTTCCAGGTCATCACCTGGGACTGAGGCTGAACAATCAACATCTTCTTCCACCTTTAAGGGCACCTATCAGAACTGTTTGTTGGATGGTTCAAACACCTTGATAAATGCCCTCCCCCAATTAGTTTCCAATTTGGGAGTGTGTTTCCAACCATTTCCATAACTTTCCTAAACCAACAATCTGACAGTCATACCCACTTACAGTGGTGATTGATCAGCTGTGTAGAGGTAAGAAACTTCTCTCTCCTGTCTTTCTCTTTTCTTTTTTTTTACTCAGCTGTCACTTTTCATATGTATAACAGAGAAAAGCATTATTAATGCCTTCCAAAAGAGGCTAAAAATGTGTGCTGTCATTCCAATGTATCACATCTTCCTCCTCCTTCTGATGGTCAGCTTTTATTTAAGCTTTTCATGCATTCGGGATTGTTACCATTTTGGAACAGTTATTTAGGCACACGGAGAACACATCTCATTCTTTATAGTATAACCTGGCGTGAAGAGTTTAGTGAGTCGGATGGACTGTTTAGGGCTTTTTCCACTGCACTATCCAAGGGCATTTCCCCTCTTAGCCCCAGTCAAGGGATCTGGTAGCCCCCGGCTGTTGAAGCATTCACAGTGGCGTAATCCTAGCACATTCCAAAATGGGCTAACCCCAACCTTGCCTAAGGGCTAGATGACTCTCTCTTCTCCGGAGCAGGGTTATCCCTGAGTTTGTAGGCTTGTCTATGAAAATCAACACGTTGCTAAAAGCTGCACATGCGAAATGGGCCCAAAGAAATATTGTGTAGCCCAGGGCTGAGGATAGTCTAGAATGCCCAACAGACCCAGTTTGATGATGGTTACAAATGTTAGCAAATTATTGTTTTCCTTTAACAGCAATCCCTAAAGTCTGCAGTTGTAGATTAAAGTTTGTTAATCTGTTATTATCCAACCCACAGGTCGTCATGAGATACCCAGCGTTAATTAACTTAAACTGACCTCAAATCCAGTCTTATGTATGCTGTAGTACACCAGGAATCAATTTTCTGTAGATATTTCAGATGGAAATTCCTCCATGTTCACAGCTACAGAAAAGTAAAATGTTTGGAGTTACAGGTTTTATTCAACCATTCAAGTGTTAAATTACATTCCTCCAAGTAAACTCTTCAGTCAAGTAACCCTGAGAGACAGTATCAATGAAAAATTGCTGTGGTCTCCCTGTCTTAAAAAAGCATTCAGCCCTTAAAGAACTATATCACTCTTGGTGACTTTCATTGTCCCAAGATGGTAAGTCCTCTCTTTTAATGACAATTTGTTCAGGGCCAAAAGTTGAATTGGACTATTTTGAAACAATGTACAATTCTGCCTGATTTTAGCTGAATTTAGCTGAAAGTCCAGTCACCCAAAGTAAACGGTGTATTACTTATCAATATGAGACATCATATCATTGCCAGAGAATGGCAGTTTAATATTCTGTGGAGTTTGTTGCTAGTAAGTTAACGGAATGTTTATTTTATATTTCTTGGAATATGAGTTGTAAATAAAGTGCTACATATTTCTTTTTTTATTTATTGTTCATGTACCATAATGTGTTTCCTTTTTTACTGCACAAGATGTTAAGCAAAAACAAACAAAAAAGAAAAAAAATGGAGACGTGAATGGGGTGTGGTAAAAGCGACATTGATACAATTGTGAAAAACAAAGTTGCTGATGAATTCTGTCTTTTTCCTACTATTTATTTATATGTATTTGACTAATTGCTGATAATAAACAAGGGAACTATTTAAAAGTGTTGTTTTGTTTTTTGGAATCTGGGATCATCTTTGGTGTAAGATCCAGATGGGGCAGGGTATGTTACTCTGTTAGGTGAAGGCCTTTCTGTGCATATTTTGCATGTTCTCCCTGTGCATGCTTGGGTACTCCAGCTTCCTCCCACAGTCCAAAGACATGTGAGTGACTTTAATCTAAAATGCATGTAGATGTAAAGGTTAGCGTGGATGGTTGTTTGTCCGATATGTTAGCCCTGTGACAGTCAACTTGTCCACAGTAAAGCTGGTCCAATATCAACTGGGATCAGCTCTAGTCCCTGTGAAGGATAAGCAGTTATGGATAAGGAATGATGAGTACAAACTACAATGGTCCTGATATCTATTACAAATTTTTGGAAGCTGACATTTTTACATTTAAAACTAGTAATCATGTTAGGTCATCTCACATCAAGAAGGTTGTGAGCTTGACTCCACAAGCTTGCATCTTACATGGCTAGCTGGAAAATTTAGTGTTTAATGGACACACATACACACACACACACACACACACACACACACACACACACACACACTCATATTTATATTTATACAGCTGTTTCTCAAGTTTCCAATATATAATTGTTTATTAAATAGCATTGTGATAGTGTGAAACATGGCATCAGAAGAAAACAAAAGTGTCAGAAGTCATATTATTCTAAGTAAAGAGGGGCTTTCTCAGCTCAGATACATAATCTACTAAATAAATAAGACAGCAAAAGTCCTGTAGTGGTCGAAAAGGACAAGTAGCAGTATCTAAACCACGTCTCAGTATGGATACAAGACCAAATGCTTTAAGGTTGGCTAAGAGATACCAGAATTTCATAGCGAATGACTGGAAAAAAAGGCTTATTTACTGATTAATTCAAGTTAGGGATTTATAGCAGTACAGAAATGTGTATGTAAGGAGAAGAACAGGAAATAATATGACACTAACATTGCAAACCCAAGGTGAAACATGGTGGTGGGAATATTTAAGTCTGGGGCTGTTTTGCCTCCCTTTGGAATTGGACACCTGCCAACCACTCCATTATTCACTCCATGCTTCACCCTCTAGTTTGCATCTTTGTTGAGAAGGATTCATACTGCAGCAGTATAATGACCACAATCAAATCTCAAAGCTTTGACAGCACTTCCTGCAGACCAAAGAAGACCAAGCAGCCCTGACTATCATGGACTATCAAAACAGAAGATGTTCTCTAAGTGTTGTGTTGGGAGACTAGACTGAAGCACCAGACTCTGGAGCTAAGTTAACAAACAGCACATTGTCAGTGTAATATTTAACAACTGTTCTGTGCTCTGCTCTAAAAATGACTATGAATTCATAATGATGATCAGGAACATCCAATATTGCTCTTGGCTGGAAATGTATGTTTCCACATTGAATAACTGTGTATAAATCTATAGTGTCACCACCAGATGTCAGTAAAAGACAGCTAAAGGTGTGCAGACTGCACAGACAAGATTGTGGTTTAATGATTCTATGATGCGCATGAAGCATTGTAAAAACCTTTAAAAACAAGTTTCAGGTAATTTTGTCACATTTTTATCACTTTTCTGCATGGGCTGCCAACATTCATAGAGGTGGGACAACATTCTCAGTTTTGCATTTTCACAAACAGATAACAGGTGTTACGTTCCTCGAAGCAAAGTAGCCTTTGCCACGAGGAACATATGCAGGAATGTGGCTGAAAAGACACAAAGGAACACAGTAGAGACACACACTGAGGTCAAGCATTCTTACTGGCTTAGTAGGCTGCACAGAAATGTTCCTTATTCTGCATTAATTTAATTTACCACACTGTGTTTTGGGCTCTGGATCCTGAAGGCACCAATTCTGTTCCAATGCATTAATGTAGATAGACAATTAGGTCTAATTATTCTAGTGCTCCATTGGTTAAACCGTTGTCCTCTTCTTGTTGAAGTAATGTAATTGCCTGTATCATCAGAGCCCCTGATTATGATCGGATGTTGGGAAGTAAAACAGAGACAGGCTACATGGTTTTGGTCCTCTCATTTAATCAGCACTTGACATAATCATGTCCCTGTCTTCCAATTAAATTCCCCCTGCCAAGAAAAGGAAGTCCTACCAGCTGCCCTAATCAATTAAGTCATGTTGTGAAACCCACTTCAAACGGGTGACTTTGCTGTGACCTCAGAGACATCAAGATCTGGCAAAAAAAAAATGTGATTAAGGATACTAGGTCAAACACTAAAGATCATCTACGCAGCACTCTTTGTTTCTAAGTTCTGTTCCCCCAAGCCCAAAGATAAAAGATGTCTCCTTTAACTGATAATCTCCTCCTGATAAAATAAAGTACTGCCTCAATCAAGGAAAGTGGTGGTCTGACTTAAAAAAAAGGCTTTTGGAAACTGCTGCAGTACAGCTGTGTGTGAGAGAGGAAAGCCATGGAAAAGTGTCCTCATCTTTGATTAAACATCATTCAAGTTTTCTGCCTTTACATCAGCCACAGTCAATGACAAAAATAGCCTTTTTCACAGGAGTTACTGGTAAGAAATGCTATTTAAACTTAAGTCCTATGATTTAACACTACACATCAGACTAATATAGTAATATACTGTACTTATACCAAAGGAACAGAGGCAAAAGATGTGATGTTGTTCAGTCCAGATAATTCTCTCAAATTCCTAATTCTTTTGACTGGTATTGGGCCAAACCTGAAGCAGAATTTCATGTGGGGCAAACAGAGGGAATCTGCAGGGTTAGAGCAGGCAGGGTTTTTGTTTGTGTCTCTGGCTTGTGCCTGATCCGATGGGTTTTGATGCAAGATTTTTACAAAGAATATCTGTGGTGTTGTGATGACCTTGTGGTTGAGATCTATATCATATACCACAACTTTCCTGAGTTGATTCAAACATTGATTTTTCATTTTCTGTCACTTCTGTACCATCCACCGTTTTAAAAAAAGCACAAATACTTTTAAAAAGAAGGCTATCCTAAGCACAGCTTCAATTAGGTTTACCTTTTCTCAACAATGATCATTGATCACATCCCTGTTTTTTTTACTGTATTTTTACGTGTAGTTTAGTCATTGTGGTCAACGTGTGATTGTACTAAACACGTGAAGACCTACAATCACTGCAACATACCTAAAAAAAAGAGTCCAATGGGACACTTAACAGTCAGAAGGGCAAAAGGCCACATGGACTCAAATTATCAAGAAGAAAAATGAAAATGTTTTTTTTTTTCCAAAACTGTCCATTGTAATCATCCATTACAATTTAATGACTGGTACCCTGGTTCAACTTCAAGTTATTGATCCAACCTATGTTGTGCATACAAAGTCATAAGCAACATCATAGGTCCACACAAGTTTTGTGGGGGGTCTATTGGGAGGAGCAGGTGGGCAGAGCCTCTGCTCAAAGCCAGCCAGCTCTGGAGGAGAGAGTCAGGTGCAGAGCCAGATGTGGAGGAATAAACATCACAGTGAGGTTATATTCTGCTGTACTTTACTTCATGAATGTAACGCTACAGTGAAGACAGGAAGATCCAAATGAACCAAAGAACCAGAGTCTCTGGTGAGTGCTGAATTTAGTGAGAGGTTGACAGACACACACCCTCAGTGTTCACTAGTTTACGCCTCATTCACACAGAAGAAAACTGGCAATTTTGGGCAAATAAACACTACAAGTAATGCAAGGTAATGCAGGTAGTGAACACACCATCAAACGACCACCATAGCTGATGAAAATCTATCTGATGTGATGATGTGAACAAAATATATGACTAAGGTCATATCATGTTTTAGACATTCTCAAGAAGAAATTATACATGTTATGTCTTTGATCTGGATAAGTGTTTTATTTGTTTCTTAAGTGTCTAAAAGTCACACTACTTCCAGCGTTGGTCATATACGGGGGAGAACAGAGAACAAGTTGCAATAAAAGCTGATTTATACAAATTTTTCTTCTATACTCAGGAATTGCTCAAGAATTCTTCATTTACAGACTCCCCAATGGTTCTGCTGAATAAATAAATAATTCTATTCATTTTGCTCTACCCAAGTTAAGTTCTGAAAGTTATTTTTTTGTTTTTTTGTTTTTTTGTTTTTGAATAAGTCTCAAATCTCTGGCTGTCTTTCACTTGAAGACTTGTATTCACACCCATCAATAGACCAAATGGAAACTTGAGTTTCCGTCCCCACTCCTCAATGCTGAAGCCGGCAGTCATTCTAATTGTGATGAGGAAGCGATTGATGTGCAGCAGCTGCATCCTGTGACCGACGCTCTGCTCAGCCATTTGTCTTTGTCAGCTCCCCCTCAGCCCGCCCACCCTCCACATCCTCCAGAAAAGCACTGGCAGCCTCGACTGTGACTGCAGACCGCCAGGCCTTTTGTCGCCACACATGGTGTTAAGCGCACCCTTGGCCCTTCTGGTCAAGCCCAGTTTGACTCCTATCCCTCGCCATGGATGTGGAGTGACACTTCAAATGGCAGCTGGTTGGGCAGCAGCCACGGCAAACCTGCTGCCACCGCCTCATGGCCATGCCTGAGGGCCCACAGCAACATCTGCCCTCACAATCGGCAATGGAGCTGAGCCAGCCGAACATATCCATGCCACCGGGCGCCAGCGTCACTCAGCTGGGCAATCATCCTCTTCCTCTCTCTTGTTTCTATCTCTTACCCCTCCTCTTTGTAGCCCAATGGTAAGCTATTAGGAAAAGGCTACCCTGTAATTTTCTCCCCCAGCACTGAATGGGCACAAAAGGTGTGCCTGGAAAATTAGCAACTTGACCTCATGATTACACTCTATCAATGAAAGATGATCTGGTGCTGAAAAGAGGAAGGAGAGCAGGTGTTTGAGAATTTAGAAATGACTCCCCTTTCTGTAATTTCTCCCCTTTTTGTAATGGTCGGCAGGCTGTGTTCACATCACTCTTGTGAATGGTTCTCTTTCTGTGACACTGATACAACTCAGCAGCACAGTTCTAACTCTCTGTGCTTCACTGATGCTCTATAGTGCCCTTGAAATGCAATGAGACTCATACTTCCCCACTGACTGTCTATGTTAGTGACTGGGAGCACATTCCAAAGCATTAGTCAAAGCACTAAATGGCTTCTCCATTTTTATCCACACTTGTATTATATACATTTTGACACTAGCAAGGTCACACCATCCTCAGATTAAAGGTGTCTATATACTCAGTGTCTGCACAAGCCGGAGTTGTCAGATTTTCGCATTCATTGAAGAGACCATGAAAAAAAGGACGGCAGGAGTTAGCGTCAGGAGTGCTCCAATAAATCAGTTAAAAGCAGTCTAGTTAAGCTTTGAATTAAACATTACATTCATATTGGACAATTCCAACCCTCACGGTTAACATACATGTCAGTATAGAACGTAGTGCAATGTACATATGCAACAATCTATGTTGAAATAAAACCCAAAACTACAATAGGCTTTTTGGATATACTCAATGAAATACATTGTAGATCGATGCACCCCATTGTTTAACTGCTCTTTGCTTATCCCAATACGTTCTCATAACAAAATGACAGAACAGGTCACATACCAGTGACAAAACAACCTGACCATTGTGGTGTACCAGCTACAGCTTCAAAGACCTCAATCGCACACCTGCTGTTAGGTTTACAAAAGCATTGTGATTTTGGTTAGAATAACTGTGGTACTTCTGTAACTTAATACTCTTATGTTACCGTAGAGTAAGTGATGTTATGTACAGGTCATAACTGTCACTACGTTAGCAAGTATGCTGACTGAGAATCCTGTGCTTTGTTTAACCCACTTATCTGTATGAACTAATCCCTATAGGGAGTTTACACTTTTCACTCTTTATACTACTTCCCCTGACTTCCTCCTTTGCAACTGTAATAATTAGTATAGCCACTAGAAATTGCTGCCTGATAAGAAACGTAAAAATGGGGCATAATAAGCTGCTTCACAGTCAATCTCTATATATGGTCGTATTTCTGTCGAGGACATGCTAGTTTTCCATAGTTGGAGAACTAACCAGGCAGAGATGGTTATGTCATTTTCTTAAGCAGTAGCTCCCAAGCTCTCTACATGAAATAAAGCCACAAAAAAAAACCTAAAAAAATACACAAAAGAATGGCCACAGTCTAAATGTGTATCTACTACAGTCTCGTTACCTGAAAAAGGCTTGTACTGAAATGGATTTGCTAATCATGTAATCACACAAACCCGTCTTGTTGAGCCTCAAGCTATGTCCTTACTGGACAAACCACAGTGGATTGTCTAGCAGTGGGAGTTTGAGTGAGAGTTTCCAGTGAGATTAATTACTCTTCATTTGAAAACAACAATTTTCATACAATTGTCTTTAATTGATAGAAGAGCAAAGAATGGCGCTGGAGACTTATCTTGATGGAGCGATGTTTTGCCCTTGTCTGGGCTTCAAAAATAATTTGATTTACCTAATGGCTCCTGCAATGGTAGTGCTCTGCAATGATAGACAGATGGTTCGTCCAATTACTTGTCAAGTATGTTTGAAGGTTTTTGCCCTTTTCCATGGGGGCGGTTGGTGCCTTGCCCATGGAGTGAACAACTCTTCAGCTACCAGTCCACACTCCGTGCTGACTGGTTTTGAATCGATCGCCCTCTGGTCCCCAAACCAAGTGCCTAGGACTGAGCCACTACTGCCTTGCATCTTTGGATGGGAGCTCGATATTCCCATGTGTCATACCCCCCAACACCACTATTGCTGAGTTGTTTCTGAACCATGGACTGTAAGAGATAGATTTGAAAGCCAAACACCTGTTTCCATGTATGCTGAATTTAACAGAGAATCGCTCATTAATTCAAATATTTTACAAGAATTTGTCATGCAAGTGCTCAGATTAATGAATACTTATTGTACTGATTTTGAAACAGTGGCCTTAAGGCTTGTCTTCATACGATTTTTTCTCTCACTGCATAAGCACTTCCACAAAGCACCCTGCCAGAGAGAAAAAAAAAAAAAAAGTTTCTATTGAATGTACCAAAGTTGCGACCAAACCTATGCTCTTGCCGGTGACATTGCAACTGGACAATTCGATAAAAGCCTTGGATTAGATTCTTTGATTATATTTTTTGTTGCTGTTGTTTCTTTCTGCACTACCTGTGCATGGCAACCACAGTGTGGTTAGGGTTAGGGAAAAGATATTACAGCAAATAAACTGTGGTGAAGGTTATATAATATGCTCATGTTAAGGTATGGTTATTGCAACCATGTCACCAGACAAAAATGTTCAATGGACAGTTCTGCAAACCCTGGGTTATGTCAAATGTGATATTGTACAGGTTAAATAAAGTGGCTACAGGAAGAAGGCACTGACTACTGATTACAGGTCTGTGACAAAACAGAAACTTTGGTCTCTGAAAGTTGAATATGCTTCTTTTTCCTGTATTTGCACCAAACATAAATCATGACGTACTTTACTGTATAGATGTATTCCTAGGAATAATTGTCCTTCAAAGTCCAGACTCTACTGGCCTCCACAAAGCTGACTTGCATTTGAGGGAAACCTGCAGCACTTAGGCACTTGGTTCAAATATTGCAGACTGGCCTTACCGACCAACTAGGCACAATCTGGATAAATCTTTGATCAACATGCGGGAATGTTGAATTAATCCTGAATTACGGGCCCTTTATCTTACCAGAGACCAGATTGTGCTTCATTGCAGCCACAATGGAAGTCAGCCAGACTTGGCTGATTTATCTCCGCCTGCTCTACCACTGCATGCAATGCTGGGCTTTTGAAGGCTATCTGGGCCATTCAGAGCAAGATCCCATCAGCCCCACTGGCTGAGTTATGGCTACAATGCTTGACCACTGTAATGTTGTAGCAATGAGACTGCTGGGGATTTATTAAAGCACAGCACCTCCTGTCTTTTCTTTTCTGCTCACCTCCGCCCCTTCTGTTCCTTGACAAAAAGGACCCTATCAGTCTATCTCCAAGCCAGGAACACACACTCACCTTGTCCTGACTCTGCTGGCATCTAGAGTAGACACCCACCCACCCAAACACACACACACACACACACACACACACACACACACACACACACACACACACACACACACACACACACAGGAGTTCTCAACATTACTAACAAACAACAATAGTCTACCAACTGGCATTTCCAGGGCTTTTAAGCACCCCTTATGGCCTTCATCAGTGAATAGGCCTGGCACTGGCAAAAACATGACTTTCCAATACTGCAGAAATATCCACTTTATAAATAACACTTTATTTTAACCATCATTAACAAATGGTAAATGTATAGTGAATTTAACATTAGTTAATAGTTCCTCACTGTTAACAATGAAATGATTTATAAACCATTTAAGCAAATGTTTATTGTAAAGTTGTGTGGATGTTTACACTTTTGGTTAGTTCATCTATGAACATTATTTGGATGACATCAATAAGTTGCAACTGATGTTCACACATATTTATATTGGTTTAGTAAAACCATCTATAAAAAATAAAAGCATTTAATTTTTAAACAGTGAAATAACTATTAACTAATGTTTAACTAACTATGAATGTACCATGTATTAATTATGGTTATTATAAAGTATCGTATGAATTATTCTCATCCTGGGCTGGAATACCAGCAAGGCAGTATGGGAAACTGCCCATGGGCCCCAAACTCAAATGATCAAATCACAAGGTGGCTAATGGCTTTTGAGGGACCGCATGGCAAAATATTGACACCATTAATTGTTAATATTATGCTTACATGGCGGATGTTCTTAAACAAACATATACATTATATACCTAGAATGGCACTCAGTCGAGTGCATCCCCTCACCAAGGACCAACAGTCTTCAAAGATACCAGCCATCTAAATACACCAGATTATCTCATGTAATGGAATATCCATAACATTACATATGCTCATATTTCATCATGATCCATGTGTAATTCCAAGAGAAATTAACTATATATATACAAAAACAAACAAAAAACAAACAAACAAAGAAAAACAGTCGCAACAACAACAACAATCACAATGTTTAAGCAAGAGAGATTTCTGTTCTGAGCCAAGTCCCATCCTCCATCAACATTTGGTTGAAATCCATCTGGTGAGTTTCTGGGAATGTGTTTGTTTGGGGAGGGCTCAGTAGTGGCCACGCAAAACAAATGAAGAAATCTGCTGTTTTTTTTTTTGCAGAATCTTAAAGATTTCAGCTCTGGTTGATTGGGTGGTAATGCTAAGAACATTCTGATAATATCAGCTCCAAGGCTTTTGGGCTAGAAATCATACTTTAAGCAGTTTCTCTATTAGAGGTACACCAGGTAAAGACATGTGTATTTGTTTATACCTTTAGGTGGAAAGTCATCCCAATACGCAGTTGCTACTATGCTTAAACTTCTACTGTCTGATGTATGTCACCTCTTCAAAATGCTGTGGACCCACTGTTCTGCTCATCCAGATATGCACAAATCGTGTTCATGTCATTTCTGTAAATTGCTTGTGCAAATTTTTCAAACATTACACACATGGCACACCCTGCCACTGACAAGGCAAATACCTCTAAAGAAACTGAGTGTAAATATCCGCCTATAGCAGAATAAATGCCCTCAATGAAAAAGGGGGAAACAAATCTGATAAGATGAAAAGGATTGGAGCTTTAATCAACAGCTAAGTTTATTTCTGTATTGTACTGCAGCAGCCTTATTATCCTGTGTTGTTCTGAGACTCTGCCACTTTTGGAAAAGTCAGTGCAACAAGCTGATGCCTCTTGAAAAAACCTCGATGTGTTTCGCTTGTTTTGGACGGACAATGCATGACATGATTTGGTAAGGCGGACTTTTTTTTTCAGCTGAGGTTCGCCTCAGTTTACACGTGCTGGCATATGTGAATTTGCATGAAAATACGTACGACATTGTTGTATGTACAGCAAGATGATTTTTTTTTGGGGGGGGGGGTGTATTGGTAGCATTACTATCAGCAATAATACTGTAGGGTCTGACAGTGATAATAAGTATTAATATATTGAAATTACCTCATGAACGGCAGCTGTTGTGCTGTATTTGGTCAGGTTTGAGGCTCTCTTGTTTGGGGCCGGGTGGAGGAGGAGGAGGCTGCCTGGAGCTATTGGCAGCGGAGTTCTGAATGTCAGCTCATTCATCTACATCAAGCGCACAAACCAGCAGCCAAGGTGAAACGCTTTTTCCTCGCGAGCGTCTGTTTCAGGAAGGGAAAGAGAGAGAGAGCGAGGGAGAGAGAGAGAGAGAGAGAAAGGAAAGGGAGAGGAAGAGGAGAAAAAAAAACTTCGCTTTCTTGGCTGCGTCTTGGACCAATCTCCTCTCGTTTAATTCGTCTTTTCCTGCCTTTTTTTTTCTTCCTCCCCCACCCCCCCATCTCGTCCCTCCCCCTAGAGCGAGACTCTCCGGTTGTGTTGTAGGCGCGTGTTATAAAGCGGAAAGCCCCGCCGTTCCCTTCAGATCTGAGCGCTCCCACCGCTGCGCGCACCAGCTATCAGACAATCAGGACGCGAACCTGCTCACAGCTATGACCCCGCTGCTCTCTCTACCTGGATTAACTCTCAAGTAGGCCTGTTCGTCGCCCCTCCACTCCCCCCTCTGGCATCATCACTCCACAGCAGCAGCAGCAGCAGCAGCAGCCTCCTCACCGGCTCCTCCGTCCTGCGCCCCAGCCTCCCAACTCTCAGCTTTGTTCTGCGGCCATGGGGTGCGTTGTGTCCTTTTTGCCTGGGCTGCTGAGGGGCTCGACCGTGCTGTGAAGCGGATAGCAGGTGGATTTATGGTCCGCAAAAGTGCGACTACCAGCCGAGGGAAATTAGTGGAACTTTGAGCTCCTGGAGGATGCAGGTGACGTGTTGGTGCGCCGTGTTCCTCCTGACGCCCGCACTTTGTCTGGTGAGTTACACACTTCTGCCTCAGCCCGTTCTTCCAGCCCAAACTTTCTCTGCCCCACGCTGTTTTGACACGAAGTCTACAATAAATGTTCGAATTTGTATTACTCTGAGCGGACTTTAGTCGGCGGAAACTGCGCATTTTCAAACGCGCGACCGTAGAGACGCTGGTCGTTTATTCCAGTGTCCGGCACGCTGCGCAGAAAGTGAATGCTGGAGTTATTAAAAACTTAATCCGCGCACCTTTTGTACATATTTGTATGAGAATAAAAAATAGACCAAAGGAGTCATTTTCCGTGCGCGATAACACTGTGCATAAAATTCACTTTACTTTGTACTACTGAGAACGTCGGGCATTTGAGCGGGGGTGGGGGGGTGGAAGTATGGTATTGTAGGTGAATGAATGAAAGGGTTTTTTTTTTTTTTTCTTCTATTTTTTGTTGAATTTATTTATTTGATTTTCTTGACAATGTGTTGGTAATCTGGCGCTTAAAACAGCGATCTTTTACCGGCACGGGCAACGGAATCGTCTCACGGGGGCGCCATAACAGTCCAAAACTCCACGTCCATGGTCTGGCTGCGTGGACACCAGAGTACACACTTGGAAGCAGGGAGCACTGGGACCCCGTGACAGAGGCTTCAAGCCATAAATGAGTGCTTCTTTTACAAATTGTAAATTAACATAGACTTGTATTGTCTTCGGTCTTGTTCTTGTGTTTAAAACGAGTTCATCCAGACCATGAACAGAGCCAGCCCGCGGTTAGATGAAACCTTTGATTAAAGATAGAAGTTCATTTATTTTGAATGTAAAGCTGAAACACGTTCTAAAATCTGTTTCAGTTCAAGTTGTTTGGTATGAGTAACGCTCTGAGACTGACGGACAGGGTACAGCTTTACTGTCAGTTTACTGCCAATTATTTGAGTTCGTCGCAAAAAAGGACGGTATCACTTAACACTCCATCTTTTCAACACAAAGAAGCAGAAAAGAAAGAAATGTAGCTTTGTGCAACCTTTAACACATCGTGTACATTCTAGTTTTTAGATCGCCAAATGATATGGAACGTCAGGCCTGAACAGAGAGGAAGTCTAAATCCCGATCTCCCCTAATTAGACACACATTCAAGATCCAAAAACTGCTCTGCTTAATTTCATTTATTTTTGACGTGCATAGTTTTGCTTATTATAATATTATATTTCTAATGTATGCAATTGATTTCAACTGGTGGATTTCAGCCAACTGCCAACAGGTGCAATACGGATACGATGCGAATGCCAGTATTGTATCAAAATGTAGGTATTACGCACACTGGTAATTCTACAACTTTACGCATTTTCCCGTATATTATGAATACGTGCAAACTCCGCTTTCTGACAGTGTGTATCCGCAGTGGGTTTTAGTGTGAGAACGTGTGTGAGTTTTTCATTTATCTAAAAACAAGAAACATAGAAAGTGAAACGCACAGCTGGTGGATGTGGAGCTCTCCAAGGTGCTGAAGTCATTTGAACACACTTTTCCCCCTTTAAATACATGAAGAAGCATCACTCTGTAAGGAGCCAGAGGAGGGAAAGGGGCCTAACTCGAATTAATTTCCAATAGAAAGATAAATAAACATTTTGAAATTGAAAGTGATGTTTAATGCTTGACCTCTTTTTGACACCAGTTTCTGCTTGTGACATTTTTTTTTCTTTACCTGCAAAGCTGGAATTTCGGCCAACATCCTCCCTCTTGAAAAAAAAAGAGAAGAAAAAAGAAATCTCCGAATACCCCCTTTTTCTCTCCTTCTGACTTTAAACCCTGAAAGCCTGGTGTTATTTATAGACATTAGGCATAAGCGTTTATTTCGTATCAAATTCCTTGCTGTCGAGGGAAAGGTGTGACTTTTTAAAATACAAGCGCACGGCTGAAGAAAATCCTCTGCTGCTTCTCCACTAAATCCTGTCCGCCGTGTTGCCTTCGTTGAATTGTGCAGCTGGAGGAAAGAAAAAAGAAAAAAAGAAGCACACATACAAAGCCACCCCGCCTAGAGTAAACCGATCTTATTGTGTAGCCCGTTAACAGTCAGCCTTATCCACGGCAGCGGGGATTAGGGCTGAACTTTGATGGTTTTATTTCGTGTTAAAGGCTCTTGTCTCTGCTTAAGCCTCTTGTCTGAGAGCCGCGCCTTGACCCCGATAACAGCCACGGCTCAGGTATAGACAGCATTACAGTCCATGGCACAGAGCGGGGACGAGCACCTATGGGTCCAATATTTAATTAACGCGCACGCTATTACTCCGCAAAGCAGATATCCATCTGGGATTTTTATGATTTTCTTATTTACATCATTGCACTGAAACCTCTGGTTATTAAACTGGCAGCATTTAACGTGGATTAAAGGTGAAAGGTGTGTTCAATTCAGCCCAGTGCCTTATACTTAAGAAAAAGCTGTGTGATGCTTAAATTCATGTCAAACTGTAGGGAAAAACAATGGAATTGTAAAACCATACTATATTGTTGTTTTGAGATTATTTTAGAAATATAAAGAAACAGGAACAGGAGTAGTATAGTATTTGTTTCGTGGTTAGATTCATCTATCAACCTGTTTGTACCGAAATAATCTAAAATTCTTTAATTCCCAACAGCTATTTGATTTAGTCTGAAATCTACTTATTTTCATCTACATAAATACTACTGTTATTTACATGTGTTTTTATTGTTCATATTCTCCATCTAGCTGTCTGTAAAATCTCTGATTCGTCTCTTATTGTATTTACATCCTTGATACACACATGTGAAGATGCGGCTTTTGTACATTTTGGCTCTTCCTCGCATTGTTCACATTGTGAGCTGTATCATTATTTGCTGCTTTAGCGGCTGTCTTTCTGTTGTGGGATCATTACATTTGCTTCACATCATTTTGGCCTTTTAGTCACAGATATGAAGTCAGACCACAGGAGGGATTTAAGGACCGAGGCGTGTTGACGCTGCTTCATTTTTAAAGAACTGGCAGATGCGCTTCCCATCCGGGCCTTGGTGCCACATTTTGACTTGAGGGTCAGGCGATGAGGTGTCTGTGGTTTGCCTGCACACCCCCACCCTTTCTTCCCCGGGGTGAACAGATGTAAAAGATCCCACTGGCAACAGTCATAGCAGTCACATTAAGATGTTATTATCAATGCAAATGGCGCCTACGCTGTCAAGCGGTCTGCACGCTGGAGAGGAAAGAAAGTCGCACTGAAATCACTTCAGCACGGCTCACACAGTGTTGAACCTTCCCAACAATACCCCCCACGACTGAACAAACATGCACATAAACATAGACATATAGGCTACACGCAGTCAGACAAGTGCATTGCATGGCTGTCAAGTGAGAGCCGTGGAGAGTGCGTTCTGTATTTTCCAGCCCAGATGTTGCCTAAGTGAACATTTCTCTTGATTCCTTGTTCAACCTTTGTGCTACTTTTAAAGCTTTTAAAGCAGCATGGAGGCGTCACTTTGGAGCTATTCAAGTCCGGCTGCTGGAGAGAGTGAAGTACAAAAGGGCCAAGGGTTCAGTCCCTGAGAACAACACAACACTGTGATCCCCATGCTGCCACTGCCGCCATCTCAATGGCCTCACCTCAGTTACCCAGCGCTGTCAAATTTGCCAGATTCCGCTCAGTGACAAGTGACTGCCAGCTGCGGTGATTGTTTTCATATATGTCTTGGGGGGTCTGAAAAATGCAGATCAAGCAATGCTTAAGGGAATCCAGCTGGAGGGATGGCAGTGATTTGGGCAACAATGAGAAGGTTCCAATGGTGCTAAAAGGGGTTTGTCTTGTTCTCAAGGAGGTTCCATGTGTCACTGAAGAAGGTGCATAGGTCTTCAGAAAGTGTCATGGGAGGTTTGGAGTGTCTTAGAGGTCGTTCGGGTGATTCTAGTCCTTGAGAGTGTTCTGAGAGTCATTTGGGTGTTTTTAAAGGTCCTGAATGGATGGCGCGGGTCACCTCCAGCAAAATGAACATTAGAACAGTTTAATTCACGACAATTATACTTAGAAAAGGCGACAACGAATTACTATAATTCAAGGTTCCTCTTTCACTGGCGCTCGTATTTTATCATATCGTTTCTACAACGACACAGTTGTTGAATTCATTACTGAGTCAATAAAAATGCATGCCAGGATTAACTACCAATATCCCTCCTCCATCCATGCAAACACCCTGACAACCAGGTGGAGTCACTATAAAGCAGTAAAAATGACACGATCCTGGGAACATTGTCAGTTGTGTTTGTGGAACACCAAAAGTACTGGTGCTGGGAAATGAACCCCAGCCCTCAAGCTTGACACAGAATGAGAAGTGATTAAATTATTGCATTTTTTGTGTCTATGTAAATAGTGAAATTAGAATTTTTTTTCACATTTAAGACACACACAAACACGCGCAGGCAAACACAAACACACACACACACACACACACACACACACACACAAACACAAACGCACACACACACACACACACACACACACACATAAACCCTTGTCTTTATTTCATTTTTTTTGTCAAAAAACCAACAAAAAAAAGACTATCAACTGAAACATTATATAAGACTTTTAAATTTTGATATTGTTAACGGGTTTAAACATCCAGTATTATTCAGGTTCTGACTGTTGTTAATGTCTTAGTTAGTAGGGCTGTAATTAATGATTATTTTTCTACTGATTAAACTATTGATTTGTTTTAATTTATTGATGATTTATTTTGTCTGTTAAACATAGAAATGGAACATAGTCTTTACAAATGCCCACACGCTGAACGTGTGAAGTCTTAACAGTGTCTTCAAATTAAATGTGTTGTTCGACCGAGAGTTCAAAAGGCAAAGATGGTAATGAAAACGCACATTTGAAATGTTTTACTTGGAAAATAATTGGAAGGATGAATCAGAATCACAATTTTCTGTTGGTCAATTAATTAATCTACTAACACACTGCGTTGCTGTTTCACCCAAAAACAAAGAAAAACTGCTCTTTTATATTCAATACATACTGCTTATACAACCACAATTCTGAATGAGGAGAATTCATGAAATTAGTATTTGATACAATGAAGTCAAATTGAAGCTGAGGTTTTTCATGTGCGAAGCTGACCTTTGACCTTCAATCGGAGCGCCACTGTGTATCTCAGCAGAAAGATTAATGGTGCACAACTTTGGAATTGACACATCAAGGTGGCTCGGTCTTGTTGTAGTGCTTTATATTGCGTGAACTGTTACCTCTGCGTAACCTCTGTGAGGGGCCGAGGACTTATCAGCAGGGTGAGTCTTGGGCTGTCTGATCTGAGCTCAGCCTCCCCAGGCGGCCGCACGCTCCCACAAACAGTCAAAACAACACACGACCTTGGTTTGGCCATAAAGCCAATGATAATAGCACCTACTGCAGTGAAAATAACCAAATCTTTCTTCACTGTGTGCATGATTGCAGGGATGACAATGGAGATCCAGAGGGGGGTGAATGAGAAAAATCTGCCTTGAATCTTTGATGGTGTTAAATTTGAGAGGAAACTCCCTCAAATATTAACACAACAACTACACAATCTGACTTTGCAGCTTGGATGCTGATGCTGTCAGTGTGTCTGTGTGTGTGTGCGCAGATGATATATTTGAGGCAGTCGGCATCTGTGATTAATGACCACAGCCTCTATTCTCTCCTTCACGCGCTGCTCCAGATTTTCAATCGCGTTCACAGTTCAGAGGTCAAAGCTGGAGCTGATTGTTGAAGGGCGTTGTTCTCAGAAAATCCAACCCGACCCAGGTTTGATCCTGAGTTCGGTTAGACCCCCCCACCCCCAAGACACACACACACACACACACACACACTCCCCGTGCTTCCCTCTCCACGTAGAACAATCCGTTTATGGCAAAGCGTGTGGTACATTGATAGCAGCACTTTGAAGCAGCCCGGCGAGAGGAGTGTCTCTGAAGGCAGGAGGCGATTAGATAACCTCGTCCAAACTGCTTTGCATCTCCAGGTACTCCTGTGACTCTGGAGTCTGCCTTGTGCTCAGCTCGTCGCAGCTGAAGTGATAGAGCAGACCTCTCCAGCACTCGCACTGATATCTGCAT
This sequence comes from Diplodus sargus, assembly GCA_903131615.1. Taxonomy (NCBI): domain Eukaryota; kingdom Metazoa; phylum Chordata; class Actinopteri; order Spariformes; family Sparidae; genus Diplodus; species Diplodus sargus. The sequence continues at coordinate 738,296 of CAEMYA010002128.1, forward strand.
TCACATGAGATGATTCAATAGTCTTTTTGATGCCACTCAGCGCCTGCCTCCGCCGTCTTTTCCGCGACTTATCCTTTTTGATGAAGATTTAACATTCACAATCCACAAAATAGCAGACGTGTATCTAAAAATGTAGCAATTTATAGTTTTTAAAATGTTTTAAATGAATAATTAATTGAAGAGGCTCATTTTTAGTGACTAACAGATCATCTTTAGTCCATGTTTTGCCCTGGGCTTCACAAAGCATTTTAGTGTCCTTCTGTTAATTGTTTTGGGTCCTTATAGCTAATTTACAACCCACAAGTTTACTGTTTTGTTTCTCTTGTTATTTTTGCTGCAAAACAGCGAAAACCAGCAGCAAAAAAGCTCACATTAACTCACTTTACAGCAAAACTCCCCTCACAGCAAAAGTAGGCTAACAGAGAATTTATAACTAGCTTGTGAACAACCAATGTTTTTAGAAAGCTGAAGAGCAAGGTATTTTTCTCAGGGGTTGGTGGTGCTCAAACAGTGAGTTATAGGACTTACATTCATCGGGTGGACAAATGAATACTATTGTTCCTCTATGTGCTGGGTGTGTCAGTAGGCAACTGTAATGTTTTAGCCGTAACAGCTTTAATTGATAGCTTGTCAATGCATGGCAAGAACAAATTCCTGATGTTTTTAAGACTCCTGGTCTGAAGACAGTTAAATGCGATTATTGTCACAGCGTCACCTACTGGCTTCAGGAATTGACAGTTCACACTTGACCACATACACTTTAAAAAATGGTCTTAAAGAAAATAGGACATTGACAGTGCCATATTGTAAAGCTTGTCAGTTTTCATCCAACACTGTTAATGGCATCGCATCATTTGATCATTGATCAGGAAGTTGTTGTAACATCAGTGTACATTGTTGAATCTTCCCAAAAATGTTTTCATGTTTGATCATAGTGATACCCTTACCATACTGACCCACTGGATAGAAGTTGTATTCTTTGCGTCACCTACTGGCAACAGATGACTTTCATTCAATTTACCTGAAATTCTCTGTGAGGTCTACCTTTGAGACACTTAAACCTAACATGTAACCAGTCCTTGTTCTCTAGTGCCACATAGTGAACACAGACAGTGACACTGAACTGTGTGTTCACCAGGGCAATGTCGTGCCACAAGCATCAACACGCCCACACATGCTTGCGGCTAAAATTGATTTTAGAATCTACTCCTGCCATCTAATGATCATTATTATTCGCAAACATTTGCGCATGAGTGTGTTTAATAGGCGGTGGCTTCACTGGCGATTGGGTCCATTTGACACATTTGGTCTGATCAGAGTCTCTCCCTCACTGATTGGTCTCCAAAGATGCTTCATGAAATCTGCTCCACAGCTTTCCTCACACTATTCTAACTGTGACATTTTTCAGCTCTGTTTTTAGCTATTTTATCCCATCACCATCACCAGCCTCACCCCCACACCCGGCCGCTTCTCCCCTTGTACCCTAATTTGTGTGAAAATAGGGATGACCCGCCAGCAAGCCTGTGTGTTCCTCATCCACAGACCTTTTAAAAATCATCTGATGAAAGTTGTGGAGTCCAGTTCCCAGAATCTTCTTTAAATGTCTTTGGCTACTTATTTTTGTTAGTTTAAAAGAATCAACACATTTTAATCTATTTGAGTTCCTCATGCATGTTCTCGGCCATTAGGAGTCAATAGGCAAGAGACAAGGACATCCTTAACCTGGGTTCTTCCGCTGGAATTTGAGTGGAAAAGTCAATTTAATTTAATTAAACAGCCCAACGTTACAAATATTTCTCAAATGTCTTTTCAATCTGTACATCACATTCTCTATTAAAATTACATTTCTGAACTTTGTCACACTGTCATTATTGTGCTGATTTATATTTTCAATAATTCCTCACTAGGCTTTATTATATAAAGAACATACTGCCTATATCCAGTAATGGAATGTAACTAAGTACTTTAATTCAGGAACTGCACTTAAGTACAATTTTGAGGTACTTGTGTATTTTGTTTTTTCTGCTATCGTATACTCCACTTGTAAATGGCATGGTTAATAGGCCGTTTCGATAGCGGTTTTCCAGTCTATTGACCACTCAAACTGCTTTACAACCCTTGTCACATAATTTGGAGACAAAATATTGACTTTTTTACACTCCTCTACATTTATTTGATAAGTTATATTACGGATTACATACTGCATCAGAGCCACAGTAGTGCATTTTTAAATTAATTTATTGAATCTGTAAAATTAAGAAAAAAAACTCCAGTACTCGGACATCCCACAATCAGCCAGGCCATACTTGTAAATATGTTAATAGTTTACTGTTACTTGTATTTTTAAAGTATACAAGTTATATTTAGTGCCACAAAAAATAATTTGGATTTTTAAGTTTGATTTGAATTGAATATGAGATTATTTAAGACTGTTACTCAAGTACCAATCCTATGGAATACTTCTGAGTACTTTTTTATAACCCTATCTTTAGATGCTTGATTTGGATAAGTAAAATATTTTTTACTGCCACAATTATGTAAATTGATATTCTCAGTAAATATGTACAAACCGTTGTTATTTTACAGGGACCTGACACCCCCACTTTATCTAAATGTGACCAGTTTTCAAGCTCTGCAAATGATCCCCACACTGCCTTCATTTTTTATGCAGAATGCAGCTACCAAACAAGTACACTGAAAACAAGTAATGTGGATGGCAATAAGGACATCACAGACAAATTGTATCTATTATCTTCATGATTTTAAGAAGATATAGCGAAGGTGTAGATTTACCCTTATCTTCATCACTGTGTCAGCATTCCAGGTACACAAGTTAAGTCACATACAACACATTGATTTAAATTCTTCATTGAAACACTTGATCAATCCTCATAAATGCCAGTAAAAACGATCCCTTTTGTATTAATTTTTTTTCACTCAATTCTCCTCAGAACTATCAAATTAGAGAGACTTTCATTTTCTGGAATTTTCCTATTTTGCGACAGATATTTCTTTAAGGTTGAAATTGAGATTAATGACTCCACTGTTTTAAATTGCATGACCAAGCCTGGTATATTCTGAAGAGATAAGTGTTTCAGTTCCAGCTACTCATGCTGAATTAACTCTGGTGGGAAGATACTGTATGAAAAGCAGTGTCTGTGCTCCGGTGCTGACTGGATACGATGCAGGCTTTGGATTTGGAGCTGTAAAGTGATGGATTGCCTTGCTTTCTAACCTGATGACGGGCTTGACTGACCAGTGACACAGAGTAGGCTGCAGTGCTGTACTCCTCAAGGGAGGAGGCGGGGGAAATGGTGGAAATGTAGAGGAGGTGTGTGTGTGCAGTATATGTGAGTGTCGGCCTCCCTCCGCTGCGTCGGCAGTGATGGATCTGCCATCGGAGCTCACGTCTTCTGCACAGTCCGACAGTCATGGCGCCCACTGATGGGAATTACCAGCCATGTCCGTTATCTTCTCCTTTAGATCTTTCCATCCTGTTAGGTTACAGTGACTGGCCATGCAGGCGCTGTCGTCGCGATCCAGAGACATGTATGGATGACTTACAAAAAAATCAATGAGCGATGAACACTCATGTGAGCACTTCAAACCAGGGTTTTGTCCCATATATTGGCTGACAATATTGGAGTGTTTCTGTAGCACAGAAATTGCTACAGTGGAACATGGAAGGATTTTTACTTAACAGTGTAAAAGCTGCAAATAAGTCAGCTTCGCCATGTCTGAAGAGCTGTTAAAGAATTCTATTAGACTTGGTTTCTTGGAGAACAATATCAAATGCTCTCAATTACTGGTTTCACGCCCTTAAATGTATCAAAAGCCTGGAAAATTATTTGTACCAAATACTGAATTTATTAAAAAATCCCTCGTCGGCGAACCTTTCGCAATACATCCAATAATATACATACCAGCGAAGACAATAAAACATAAACAAACAAAAAAAATAGTTTGCATTTAGTTTGCAGTAGAATACAATGCATCCATCTTATCACAGATATAATAAAACATGATAAAAGCTCCTCTAATCTGGATTTAAAACAGAATAAACAAAAACAAATTTGAATAAATAGCCTTGAGAATAACAAAGGAAAAAAAATATTTTAAATAATAGCATCAGTGTAAACTTTGCTACCACTTTGATAGCTGCTGGAGCAAAACTGGTTCTGTATAGCTTTGCCCCACACCTTGGGACTATAAACCTCTAATCAAAGGGAACCACCATTACTGTATTTCTGTCACCTGAAAATGTTGTCTAATGCCACCAATATTTCTTCCAGAAATAGTCGAATACAATAAAACATCTGAAGTTTAAAGCTGCTGTGAGCATCGTCACCCTTTTTAGCTAGCATCCTGTCCGGTTTGCAGTTTGTTATCCCCTCCCTCCTCTCTATGTCACCTCAGGAACGCAGAGTGGTAATCACCAGACATAGCAGCGTACGGGAGGATCCCACTCTCTGTGCGTTCTTGAGCGGAAGGGACTGCTTCTTTATGGAGTTCTCTGTCCTGATTGGATAAAGTAGGCAGGGATGCCAGAAAAGCTACTTGTTTTCTTTTACTGCATGAGCAGGTGGAGGAGAGATATGGGTTACTGACCAAACACTCTATAACAGTTACTCTTACTAATAGAGATATACTAGTTTCTTTACTAATCTACTACAGTAAAGTACATGTGTTTTAGGAAATTTGAGGATGTCATCTTGGGCTTTGGGAAACACTTCAAATCTTTTTCACAATTTTGTTACGTTTTATAGACAAAAACAACTAATCATCAAAATACAATCAAATAAAGAATAATCCAATAAAGTTAGTTGCATCACTTAAATTCAACGTAGATTGTGTTATCTTAGAAGTCATCTTCTTAAACAACGCTTACTCTGATCGGTCACATCTATTCGGGGAGTGCTACTCAGTCTGGGTGAAAGCATTACCTGAGAGACCACCCACATTCAGGGCTAAACACACATGGAAGGTTAACATTCTGGACAGCTATCTGCAGAGAACTAATAATGCTAATTACCGCTTACACCAACCTACCAAAATGTAACTGTCTGAACTAAACGTTGGGAAGATTTTTTTTATCAGAATTTCCTGCAACATACCGCAAATAAAGTCACATCTCATCACAGTTTAAGTCCTGGATATTCATTCACTTTTGACTGCTATAATCAGAAAAAAACTCCAAGACTTGCAAGCTGGTGTAGCTAGTTACTTTAAAGCGGGCTGTTTGATAAATATTGCTATTATGTTCTACATCTGATTTCCTTCTCAGATCTTCATATCAGAGCACAACACAACATTTTATGACTGTAGTGTATCTTCAAAGCAGCAGCTCTCTCCGGATCACTTTCAGACGTTGTAGTAACGTCTAAACCAGATGGATGGAGAGAACATGTGAGATGCGGAACAAAACAGGAAAAGGGAAAAGGAAAAGAGGAGGGAGGTGAGAGCGTTCAATGCTCGGCCTGCTTTAGGAGTACAGTACTCCAATTTGTCGTCAACACCGACACGTCTGTCAGGCCGTGTTGTTTGTGCTGCTGCTGTCACTCCGAGCAAACAAGCTGATATATAATTCAACCAAGGAGAAGCAGGCTGAAAATTGTCAACACTGATGGTTTTTTGAAGAGTAACAATGATAAAGTCTCTTAGGGTTTAACAACAAACTGTCAACCTGTGTGTTATTCCTCTCTGCCTCCTTGCTCGTTGATAGAAGGAAAAGTAGACAAAACACAGAATGTCAACAGCTGTCAACAACTGAGATACAAGTT
>CAEMYA010002128.1:744105-761265 GCA_903131615.1 Diplodus sargus
GCATGACATGCTGAGCGGGAAAGCTTGGGATTTGCGTAACCATACATGTTTCAGTTCAAATGGTTTCATACAGAGTAGAATTGAGTTGATTTATTGGGATGTTTTCCTGACAAGCAATAAGCCACGAACATGCAAATCAACACTTTTGCTTCTTAGAGGGAAGGTGTCTGAGCTGTGACATGGAGGACCATCATCAATCAGTGTTGGTTAACCCTAACCTTAGGCAGCCTTTACTCAAGCCAAAGCAAGTAAAAGACACCGATCTTTTACCGACACACACCAATCCTTTAGATGCATTTTAACCTGTCAAGGCGCAGAAATGGCACACAATGAACGTGCAGCACCAGCAGGTGGAGATGATGATTGGTGCAAATGATGAATGTAGTATAAAGAGCCAAAAAGTTGGGTGGGTTGCCCACTTACAGGACTTTTTTATCCAGGCTTTGAATGAATCATGATCATTCCCCCCCCCCAAAAAAACAAAGTTGTTTGCCTTAATGTTGAAAGTGCCACACATTGCTTGTTTATTATGGCACACAGCAACAGAAGCTTTTATTTTGGTGCTGTCCAACGTTTATTCAACTTTCAAGTAATTGTTCTCAACCAACTCTTGATTCAAATATCTGTTTCTTTAGCTGTTATACACTCCACTGTTAGCAGTCAGCTGGTCTCTAACTATATCTGTCTGCTGGTGATATCGTTCACATTATGCATTGTTGTTTAACACACTGTTAATATGAACTTATTGATAAGTGCAGCTTTACATTTATAATGTATCCATATTTCAGCGTAAATTCTCCATAACAAACAAACCCAGCCTTTTTTTTTTAGCCTGACAACTGTTCATCTTTGAATCTTTGGTTGAAATATGTTTTACAAATCTGATGTTTGTAATGGTTGAAATATCTTTTACCCTAGAATAAATAATTCACATGATAATTAAAGTAAATGAGTCAGTTCCTGCCAAGGTAATTGAGAAAGAAAAACATTTTATTTATTTATTTTAGTATAGAAGTAGAGAAGCACTGCAGAGAGTGGAGTGGCTGATGGTCTAAACTAGTCATTTCCCCGCTCTCATGAAATTAAATTTTTAGTCTGAAAGTGAGTAAATAATTGCTAGAGTTTATTAGACATAAATTGCTGTGTCAATCTGCTCACTCGACCGGATTAAATGGGCTGCAGCTGATTCATTTTTTTTTTTCAGGATACATACCCCAGGGGGCGCTGTTGGGCACTGTATCAAAAATTATGTAGTTAATGATAACTACATTAATTTCACTGCAAACACACTTAAATGTAGCTTATCCAGGTTCACTAATCAATACACTACAGGGCAGACCTTCGTGTCCTTTTTTTCTATCTGGGGCTCCATGATGGAATAGACCAATCACAGTCCTTATCAGCTCCCCGATGCTGCAAATGACAGGGCCTCATTACTTACAGCAGCCCTGAAGATTGAGGTCGTATTGATTTTCAGAAATACAATTCTATTTTTTGGCCTGTGGATGGTTTCTAGTCACAGCGGACAGTGAAGAAAAGAGCCTTGAGGAGTGTGTGTGTGTGTGGTTGACAGCTGTCAATCACATGTCAGTGAGATGAGAGTCATCCTTTAGAGAGGCGTCACATCAGTGAAAGGCAAGGAGGAGGAGGCCTTCTATTCCTCTCTTATCTCTCTTTCTCATTCACTGCTTCTCTCTGTCTCCTTGTTTGGTTCGCGCTCCCACTGACTTTCTATTCTCCATATACTCTCCTCAGACTCACGTGAATAACTTTTGTTATCGAGCTGACCCTCGACTTCAAATGCTCCCTTCCTGGGAATCGGATGTGCTCCTCCTTATTGTTTGCCATTTTACAGATCTACTTCTCTCTTATCATTCCAATGCCATCAATTCATTTGTTTCTACCCCAGGCAGAGAAAATGAATTTCATGCAGAGTGCAATATACAGTGTAAACATGCTCCCATGCATGTCCCTGTTAACCTTCAGCCCTGTCTGTCAAAACAGCCTGAATTCAGATCGGCGCTGTAGAGGAGGGATTAAAGTATCGGGTCTATTGCAGGTGAAGAAGACGCTGTCGCAGACAAGGAGACGTTTCTTTCCCTTAGTCAGCAAGTGTTCAGTGAGCATCACCTTTATAGCAGCACACGCTGCTGCCATGTGTCTGTTTGCCTGCTAGCATAAAGCCTGTTTGATTTATTTATCAATGTTTTGTCAGGGCAGCGGCTTATGCTGCAATTCAAAACAGACATGCAGCTTGTGTGCAGGTGAAATTCCATCAAGTCTGCTATTCCTGTGTACATTATACCTGCATCACAATCACAATCAGACCAGTTTTGGTTCATCAGTCTACAAGTTTAAACACAGACAGATGATTTGCAAAGTATATTGGAAAGGTACCTTCTGTTAAGAACAAGGAGTTTGTTTTATAATCCAACTGAACATGACATTCATCCCCCAGGCAGTTGTCATTATATAAAGTACATCCTATTTTGGAAATTCTCTTATTAGAAACTTGGATATCACGAATAACCTGGGTGTACCTCCAATTTTCACAGAATAGATACTTTTCAAAAGTCACCCTTAAATTCACAATGTAGATCAAATGATCTATGAAATACTTAAAAAATGAAAACTGCAAGCTTCAGCCATTTAATAATACCACATCTCTCATCCAACCAATTGCATGAAAAACTACATCGATCTCACATTTGCTCAAGAGAATATTATCTTATTAACAACTTTTTGAGGCATGGTTATCTTCCTACCTCCCTATAAATCATATTACTACAGGCTGCTGTTTTAACTTACATTTTACATTTACATTTAAGGCATTCAGCAGATGCCTTTGTCATACATACATTCATACACTGATGGTGGTGGCTGCCATGCAAGGTGCCGACCAGCACATCAGGAACAGTTTGGGGTTCAGTATCTCGCCCAAGGACACTTCGACATGCAGACCAGGGGAATCGAACCAGCGACTCTCCGTTAACATGACCCTGGCTCTACCCCTGAGTCACAGCTGCCCTTTTAACTTTTAATGAATATTTGGGGAATTTCAGATGAAACCTAGGAATCACAGAGGAGTTTTACAGTGGACACATTTTGTCACTTTAGTTGTACTTCTTTTCATACTCAACTTTCATTTTCCAATCATGGCACATTTGATCAATCCATTTTTGAAGTCTTTCTCCTGGTTTAGCCATAACAATTGTGTCACTTGTGCACCATGTGTCTTATATATCTGTTATTACCACATCTAGGAGTATTGCATCCATTTGGTACCAAACAGCCCTCAAGGACATTTATGGATAACATAAATAATAATGATGAAAGATTTCCCCTGAGTATATATTTCTTTATACAAATATTACACAGTAATAAACACATTTTAGCTAGATGTGCTAAGTAAGACTATAAGATGTGGTAAAGCCAGAAAGGTGTAGTATTGATCTATAGTTTAAAGTTGCTTTGAAGCAGGGCTGTTGCTGGGATTTTAAAAATACAGAGGTCAAGAGTCACCATTTGTCTGATACAGCCTCACCAAAATAAAAAATAAAAAAACACAAACTCATAATTATTGGGTTACCAGAGTCAGCCTATAAAAGAAATGTAATTTTCATGTAATTACAGAACATATACTCCTCCTCAGGTTGCGTAAAAGCCCCAAATTACCAGGAACAATGCAGAGGACGTGAACCTGATGGGAACTACTGCCCTAACATAGAGAAGTGTCTATTCTTTTTCTTTCCTCTAATTCAAGTTGCTACTTTCAGTAACAGGTCTCTTGGAAACAAAACATTTTCATTTTTCAATGTGAAACCTTGTGGTCAAAGTTTCAAATCAAGTAAAATCAGAAACAGCAAACCATGTTTATTTGTAGGCTGGATTTGTTTTGTGGATTGTGGACACTTCAGCACTGTTTTCCTCAAGGTTCAACGCCGCAATTCTCCTGCATATCAACATTTGCCTCTAAACTGAACAAACTAAACTGATTAAAACAAACAGTCTCAGAACTGTTTTCTATTTGATTGAAGAAAACATTCTGGGAAATTAAGAGGAAACTACAGCCCACTTAAAGAAGATTACCGTTAAATTTTCCCAATTTTTCAGGTAGTTGAACTCTTCTTGAGTATTACATTACATTTTGGACTAGAACATTGTAGAACATTGTACACACACACACACACACACACACACACACACACACACACACATATATATATATATATATATATATATATATATATATATATGTGTACTCTTTACTTTAGTACTATTCCCAAGGGTGACTTTCACTTTTGCTGAAGTATTTAAGCACGATGCCTTAACTTTTATTCAAGTTTGTACTTTGTAGCCTAGTCAAATTTAAATGAAGTTGAAGTTGACAGAGCTGGATCAAAAGTCGCTGTTGGCCGCTGGAAACAAGCATCTGTTTTTATCAAACCTAACAGTATAAAAGTTTGTCTCTGTCATCCTGTGTGGCTCTCTGTCTCTCCCCTCGTCTCTCATTCCGTGTATGCTCGAGCGTTTATCAAATCAATTACTGCTGATGGGAGTTCCTCCTAACAGGTAGTGAGGTGTCTCGGCACTAATTCATCCTGTCGCTTTGATGGATTTGGTCTCTGAGCGTGGGGCCTGCAGCTCGGGGAGAGCGTGGCCGATCTGTCAGGCCTCACAAGCCATTACTTAAAACATTAGCTGCTCAGGACACAGAGAACAGCTCCACTGTGAGCAGGTACAAGAGGTTTCAGTGTGACCGCTGTGTGTATGAGAGGAGCAGAAACCGGACAGAGAGAGAAACCCTCAGACCAGCTGGTGCAGGAAAAGTTACCTGAGTAGCTGTGATGCATGGCAGATGGAAAACTTCTGAAGAGGTACTCTTTTGCAATCACAGGATGCAAAGATTTTTTAAGAAGACCACTTCTTAGACTTACATCATTTGTTTAAGACTAGAGAGACAAAGTACCTTCCCCTCTGGTGTGCTCTGTCGGACCTTATTTTGGAAAGTTATTATACAGTAGTCAGTAGCGAGAGACACATTTTTCTTTTATCTTGTTTGAATTCTGCCAAAATTTTGCAAGTCAAGAAAGTCACAGTTTTTTGTAAAGAGAGAGAACAGTACCATTTAATATTTTTTGTAAAACCACTCAGTGAACTACTTCGTCTTGCTCAACACATGTCACCAACACGTCTGTCACCTTGGCATAGGAAAGTATATAGAAGGGTAAAATCTCAACAAGTCATAATATAATGAGAGCTGCATTTATCCTCAAGGAGAGTTAGCCACTTCTGAGCGCTAGCTAATATATGTGATCGGACCTTTGGGGTTTGGTCATGGGTTTTAGTGAATGTTAAACGAGACAACGTAACTTACATGACTGTTAGCATTGCAGTCTTTCTAGTTACATGCTTTTAGTCATATTGAGTCTTATCCTTTATAAGCTGCATGAAAACAAAAAATGATCCCAATCCCATGTTCGAAAATTATATTTTAAAATGACAAACATCATGTTTTGAATGTATTTATTAATTATCTGTAACCGCTTATCATTTGTGGGGGCTGGACCGAACATGGTGAGTCGTGGGGTGCACCTTGGAAAAATTACCAATTCATGTATAGGGGCACGTAACCTTTTAGGATCACATTTACATCTAGCTGGAGTACCCAGAGAGAACCAACACAGGCACAGAGGGGCCCTGCTCCAGCTGGGTTCTGAAACCCAGGACCTTCTTGCTATAAGGCACCAGTGCTTACCATGGCGTTGCTGTGCTGCTCTGGTTTCAATTCACAGCATGACTCAGACTGGACCAAAAAGGATTTCTGTTTTGCCATTTACTGCAATAAATAAATTTTTGGAATTCGGGTCCCAGGGTGGTCCACCGAAATACAAATGAAGCACAGTAAACAAAAGGAAAGACAAGAATGGACAGTTGATACATTTATGTTAGATGGGGGAAAAAATGTGGTCAGTGATCAGCATTGTTCCAACATGTGTTATACAGCAAGTCGATGAAAGACAGACAATTTGCTAGACTGCTCCTCTAACTCTGAATGAGTGGTACAGAGAAGCTGATGCCAGGTTGAGAATAAGTAAATACCCTAATAAAGTCAAATTCGTATTCACGTAAGAAGAAACTAGCTTAACCTGATCTCTGATGATACAAACAGAGACACTCACCACTTTCAAAGTTGAACAGCAGGAGTGTAGTCAAGTGTCATGAAATACTGCACCTAGACAGTAATAAGTCTGAAAATTACTTTTTGAGTAATGAGCCAAACATTGCATAGAGCTGCATGCAGTATTGCTGTTGCAGAATCTCTCCTGTAGTTGCACATTCTCCAATAAAACCCCAGTTTATATCTTCGACTCAGCTAAAATTTTAAACTATTTGGCTCTAAGTTTCAAGTTAATGGCTCAGGCAGTAAGCCATTCCAAAAGAAATGCTGTGGAGTTAATTGAATGTGTTTGCTCTTGCAGATTTCTTACAGTCAGCATAAATGCAGAGTTCAGGCTGCAGCAGAGCAGGAGGGGAGGATAAGACAGGAAATACTGTACTGATAGTGTGTGTCCGCACCTGAAGACCCAGACACTGAGCTCACCCTGTCATCCCACCGTGATTGACAGACCAAAAGCCGCTTTAGCCTCTGGCGTGTCAGAGCAAAGCAGGCTCTTCAACACCATTGTCGCCATTTGACCATAATTTCTTACAAGCCCCTCGCGCTCGCCTGTCTGCTGTTACTCGCCGGCAAAAAAAGTACCTGCCAATCATAAATCATGTCCTATCATTAGTCAGACATTAGCATGAATTCGTCTACTAATGTATTCATCGCTCAAGAAGAACGTTTATGTATCTGGCTGAATGTTTTATACAAGGAAATGTTTTTAGTCATTAGCCCGAGGATTGTGTCTAATTAATCATGCATTGAAATTTCGGCTTCTGCTCTGTTATTGCACTGTAATATCCCCATTCTGACTGTTTATTTAGCTTGTTATGACCAAGCGGACCGAACACAGGCATGCACGCATGCACCCACAAACAGACACACACACAGACAGACACACACACACACACACGCACACACAGAGCTCCACCAGAACTCCGTAGTGGGTTATGCGAGGATGGAATTGGCTCTCTAATCCCCCCCTTTTTAAAAAGTTGGACTAAATCCCCAGTGGCCATGAGCAGCTCTCCGTCACCAGGAGAAATACCCTGTACAGCTAATGCTGCAGCTGTTCCAATGACTGTGAAATACTGTGGAAAATCGAGCAGTTTAACTCTGCAGCATCACATCAGACAGTTTTGTGCCAAATTCAAGTAGAGGAGAGACATTCTGACTGTATGTAGTGTGTGTGTGTTTGTGTGTGTTTGTGTGTGTGTGTGTGTGTGTGTGCGTGTGTGTGTGTGTGTGTGTGTGCGTGCCTGCCTGCCTGCCTGCCTGAGAGTAACTAGTTGTGGATCAAGCAGGCAAGGCATGCTGAAGGATTGTTGCAGGTTATGTTATTGATATGTTCCTTATCAAAGATGAGTTATTTCACCCACCCACACCCCGTCCCCTATTAATAAGAATGATAGTTCTTATGACCTGTCCTGTCCGATCAGAGGACTGCGATCCATGCATCACATTACACACACAGAGATTCACCGCAGCACTCCTCCTTCTCCATTTAAATAGAGCATTTTGCTCATATACAGTCAGATGAAATGAGAAATTACACTCTCTCCAGAGGGAGGAGGACTGATTCCTTCCTCTGCCCAGCCTCGTGAATTTTAAAATCCTCCTCACTGTACACATGCTGATCACTATGCCATCCGCCATGCTGAATAACGGCAAAGTCTCCCCCTGTTTTAACCCAAACATAAAGTAAAACTTGATCGAATGATGTAAATGAGATATAACAACAATGTAAATTATCAAGTTATAATGTGAAACTTATCACGTTCGTACAATAAAATGATGACGTTTGCACAATGAAGTTTTCACGTTATAATGTGATAGTGTTGTTTTTTGGCCGGCAGAAATACACTTCCGTAGTTTAGCTGTTTGCTCAGAAAAAAATGAAATAATAAATAATAAAAAATTGATCAGTGTTTCCTGCAACTCAGGATGGCATCTAGCACTATATTCTTGAATTATTTTTTCTTGTTTGTAGAAGTATATCCTATCAGATTTCAGTAAGACATTAGTCTTAGATTTTAGTCCCTGTTTTCAGATCAGCTATTATTTTAATTGGCTGTTAATGCTGTTTCCTGTTAATGCAAACTTAACACCGCTGCAGCGTTAGCGTTCCTCTTGACTATTTCCATGCATACTACTCTATTTTTAGGATTGGATATTAAGCTACTTTCTGTGAAACAAAAAAACAAGGATGCTGCATCCTGCATGGATGTTTCAAATTAAAAGCCTTCCAGCTGATAGGGCATAATTCTTCCCCTTTCTGGTTAGCTTTTAATGCGAAATGCAAAACTTTCAAATGGCCTGTTCTATTTAGGTGGCTAATATGTCTAATAGTGAGTACAATTTGATGCAAAATTGACTACAGTGTGTGCTCAGGGTAATGAAGGAATAAGTCATCCAGTGTAGCTCATGGATGTGTTTTGGGACAGATAACAGTGAAAACAACTGAGCTCTATATTGCACAGGGGAATAACACATATCGGGCCTTAATGTTGAATACAAATACATTGACACACACTCTTTCAGGCCCTCGTTCACACATACAATCATGCATATACAGTATACACAATCCAACCCTCTTCTTCTCTGGCTTGTACAATTAGACGTTGCCTTTGTCTGAGGATGTCAGCCTCAGCTGTCCTCTGTGATTAATGGTACACAGCGTCAGGCTGAAAGGCGCACTGTGGGACAATCAGTATTTTAAATGGACATTATTTCTACAAAAGCCCCATCGCGCTGATGGACAATAGGCAAGGTCTTGACACAGTCAAAGTCGACGTGTGCACCTTTTGTTCAAATATCAGTGCTTGTTTTTGGAGCAGGGGCTTGACAGATGGAGAGTTCAGAAATGCGGAAAAATGTGTTTTATTCTTATCATCTTTATGAATGGTTGCACATGGTATTGCCAAATGTATAAGGTTAGTGAGGAGGCAACACACTCCTGCTCTCATGTAGAGACAGCAGCAGGGATGTAGCTCATACTAAAGCATCTACATTCACTCCTGCTACTCTGCTGGTGCTCAAGCAGGAGTAATGGCAGTAAGTCAGTCAGTCATTGAGGTGGTCCAGCCATCTGTCTAACTTTGGTAAGTAAAATACCTCAGTGAACTATTGGCAAGACTGTCTGTTTACTGGAGATAGTCATGATTTACTGGGGCTGGATTCAAACGTTATACCACAATTTAAGTGAAGATTCGTGGTCCATAGAGGATGAAACCCAGGTTTGAGTATGGAGAATGTGAATCTTACTCAGGTCAAAAATGTTCAGCCTTTTTGTGTGCTACTATGGTTTTGCAATCGGTAGTGAGCTCAAGAAAACGTTGCAGATGATTTTAGATGCAACTCCCTATGGATTTGCCATATCACAGTGGGGGTTGGCGATGCCCTTAGAGGATCATACAAGCACTTCATTTGAAGCATACTGAGGTGTGAAAGACAATTTCGTCCCATTATTATTATTATTGAGGTTAAAATTATATATATACATGTTTGTGTGTTTGTGTTCTGTTCAATCACTTAGCCCACTAGATGCAGGTTCTTTCTATTATTTCCAGGAAATAATGTCTGTGAACAGGGACTCTGTTCCTCCACTCCGCCCTGTCCTCCCTACACGACACTCTGCAGAGCCCTTTGATATGTGCAAATTAAATGACATTCCAGACAACACTGTAAAAGGAAGGTGGCAGAGTGCAGTTCGAAGTTGGTTCTACCTACTTGATGTTGTAGGTAGCTAGTATTAGCAGGATAGCAAGCAAGATAATAATAAAGGTTACATGTATTTAGATCACTGACTGCAATGAGATAGCTCCTTATCAAGCTGAATACATAGCTAAGACTACAGTGGTTTAGCGCATCATTTAGTGGCAGTGAGTAAACAACATCATGTGGTGGATTTATAACAGAAGTAAGAATGTAAGAAATGTTGTGACTACTGTGACACTGATGAGGGCTTGTACCAGGGAATAAAACATGAATGAATGCTTTGAACGTGCGGTCATGTTGGAGATTTTGTAAGCGGCCTTCCTGTTAATTTGACACGTTATTTGACAGCTGAGTCAGTATTTCAAATTTCTCTCCTCATACATCTGTGGTTTGTCACATTCTCAGGTAATTTTGGTATTTTTTCCACAAAATCTTGTCATAGTGTCATCCTTTCTAAATGCGACGGGTACACACCCCACTGCCCCAGACATCCCCACCAGGCACCCAAAGCCCATCTGAAATGGATGGGTGACTTTTTAACAGGTCTGCTATATGCCATACCTTGACAGAGCTCTTTGATACAATGATGTTGCTCGGCCACTCAGTCAGTTCAGAATGGCTGAAGTGAGCACAGATCTGATATGGGATTAAAGGGCCAATTAGTCCTCAGGTAACGGATAACAGCTCATATTCCTCTGCTGCTTCACTTTGATTAGGTGCACAGAGAAAGACAGACATGGCATGAAATCCGGAGCGTGGCATTCACTTAGCAGCCTCCACCCTCTGGCTTCAGACACGACACAGGCCTTTGATTTTCCCATTAGCAGCCGGAGTAGAGGAAATACTACCTAAACCTACCGGGCTTATGATGTTCAAAAAGGAGCAGTGTGGATGGCATGCTCCTCCTCCCTCCCCCCAGCACAGGGGCTTCAGTCAGCCTGATAAGAGCTAATCTCAGGCTAGCTGCTGTTCATTTACGGTTGAGCTTACGCAGAATCCACATTAATGTTGCGTGGTGTCCTCGTACCCACTTCTGGCCTCTTAGAGGCTGCAGCACTGAGATGCAGGTGAGCACTTGGTCGGCTTCATTGGAATGAAAATGAACTCCCTCCACAGTAGTGTGTTTAAGAGCTGCAGCTGGGCAACATGCTTTGAATAGGAAACAGCTGGTGTGAATTTAATTGATGGAATGATAAGGCTGGCTAATTTTGGTCATTTTGGTTCTATTAAAAAAATAAAGCTGGGGGAAAGCTTTTGAGATGTGATTTGAGAGTATTTATCTTGACATGTTTTCATTAACATTCAATCTTTTTACTTGATTTATCACATGTCTACCAGTTTTCTTGTAAATATTTCTAAATCGAACATGATGACAGCAGTGAACACATGGTGCTGCTTAGTTTTTGTGGAAATATTTATGAGAACATAAATATCCCAATTAAGATCAATCATTGAAAGATAAGCATGAACAATATCAGTTCTACAACTAAAGCAGCCTTTTTGGCACCAAATTTGAATAATCTAAACACAATTTGTATTAGAAATTAGACGATATGCCGAATTTTGGGATGAAACAAAAATGCTGAGATACCGCTGTGGGACTGTGACAATACCTATAAACCAATCATGTGGTCATTTTGCTCGTAAGGTTTATAGATCTAACAAGGCCAATCAGCATGAATGCATTCTACTATCACTCCTTGTCATTGTTTTGTTCTGTTTGAACAGCAGAGGGCATAATCATACTGCTCAAGATAACAGATGCGTTTCATATAAGATCCTCTCTACTCCACCTTTAATTGATTGGCTTTGTTGGTTTCATTCCCAATGTTTGACTAAAATTTTCAGCTCACACAGAAGCTCCATTAATGTTTTTTTTTCCCAGCATTGCTTGAGCTGGGGTAACACGCTGACATCTTCACACCGACACACTGACCTCCATTCTCGTTCTACGGAGCCGATCTTCACTGCGAGAAACAGCCAGGCGGTGTGTTTACCGGCAGGGAAACCACAGCTCAACAAGAGGGAGGGTGTTCAGTGGGACTCGCAGCCAAATGCCTGTTCTCGGCTAACCTTTCCTTGACACACACCCCTGGGTGCCCTGGTAGACCTGCTGTACAACCAGAGGCAGGAAAGAATTGCTACTGGCTGCTGCATGGTTTTGTAATTCTAAATAGTCCAATCATTCATTGACAAAAAAAAATTATGGCTACCTTTTACACATGCTAAGGACATGGCCAGCTCCTGTTATTTTACAGTAGAAGGAAAACAGAAGTGCCTCCAGTAAAGAGTAGCAACAAATTGTATACAAGCAACAAATGCGGAGCACATCTCATTTATTATTAAAAGACACATCTTTTTCAAAAAAACAAAAATGTGTTGTGATAAATATCTTACCCTGGACTACATATCCAGATGATACCATAACCTGGGTTTTTAGTATCTTTTTATCCCTAGTTATTATTGTAGTATTTTCTGTTGAAAAACAAAGTCCTCCTAATTAATACATGATATTTCTATTTATTATCAGACCCAAGAGAAAAAGTCTGCTGCCTCTGTAGAGGCTCTGTGCGACTGCAGCAACACATTCTCAATCTCAATGTCAAATATAGCAGCCTGGTCAGTTGCTCTACCCATCCCTTTAGTGTCAGTTTTGAACATAAAGTGCTCCAGGGTCAAGTTAGCAACAATATGTAAAATGCAATGTCCAGTTAGACTTTCAAAAAAAAGCTTGCATACAAACAGTTCACATATTATGACTTTTTGAATGTAATTAACATTATGAAACTGTTGTGATTTGGTTAGTTTTAGACACCAAAACTACTTGGTAAGGTTCTGAAAAGATCATACTTTGGCTTAACAGAACTACATTCAGTCTCATAACTTCCGTAAGGTAAGTTAAGAAAATTATGTTGGTATAATAAGTTGGTCACTTACACATGTTAACTTAATTACAAATTATAGTGTTTGTGAAAAACATTTCATTCTTGTGAAATTTGAACCAAATTCCAGTCTCCAGATAGAAGGTCAACTGTATGACCCATCCAACCACCCACTTAATTTTCTCACTCTCTTTTACTGCACTGCCGGGCGCTTCATGAAGTGGTGCTAGAGGGGTCACTACAGCATCATGCGTAGGGCCACTGACCGGGCTGCTGTATTTGATGTGTTGGGAGTAAGAACGGGCTGGCTGTAGAGGGGCACAGCATGCTAACATCTGGTATCTAGTACTAAACACAAAGTACAGCTGAGGCTGATGGGATTGTCATTAGTTTTATTCGGTTATAAGAATGCCTTTACTAAATTTCATGACAATCCATTTTATAGTAGGTTGAGATATAACACTCAAAAGCACAAATGTCAACCTCGTGTTGGCACTTAAAATCATAGAATCAAGACTTCATCCTTAAATGTCTGCAACAAATGTCATAGTAATCCATCAAATAGGTGCTGAGATATTTCAGTCTAGCTAAAGGTAGTGGATGACCATCTAGCCAAGCGACATTGCTGGCACACAGCTGAATACACTGTTACATAGCTAATGCTATAGCCCTTAAAGGGACCTGAGGAAAAAAAGCTTTCTTTACCTTCACCACAGCGGTTATGTTTTCACCCTTGTTTGTTGATTGGTTGGTTTTTCAGTAGGATTACAAAAAAAAAGTACCATAATAGATTCTCATGATCCTTAGGATCTAGGATGAGTCTCAGCACATAATTGATTCCATTAACTTTTGGTTCAGATCTGGATAAAGTGACAGATCCTGGAGTTGTTCCTCAATTTCCTTAACATGGTGAGATTTTGAGGCGTTGTTGTACATTTCTGTTATGATGCATGGATTGAGATGGCTGGCATCTATGAGTGAGTACAATTTAATGAAGTTTGAAGATCCTATGTCTGGTGAGCTCAAATTATGGGTAAGCACTTATAGAATGTCATGATATAATTTTTCAGTTGAGGAATTATATGTCTTCTGTCATGTTTTTTTATAGTGAACAATGACCACATCGCCAACAATGCTATCAAATGATTAGTACGAAATATGAGACTTTATTGAAGTAATGCTTTATGTACTTATCTTTTTTATGCAATAATGTTATACAATTTGTTTGCTTTGGTGTTTCTGTCATTTGCTTTTTGCAAAAGTAATCGTTTTGTGATGGTTAGAGTTTTTCTTTTCATATAAGTGCTACTAATCTGCACAGGCCTGTAGTTATGCTGGATGCTGATAGGAGTCACACTGCACTTTTTAATCATGACATATTTCGGTCTGCCACGCAGGCCGCATTAGGTTTGTAATTGTCTCTGCCTTGTGCCCACGTTGCATCACACTTGTCTTGCTCTCTGACACTCTAGTACGTTGACTCCACTTATTTCTGCTTAACAAGATTACATGAACGTAAATGCTTTGGCTGGATAACGAAGGAGTATAGAAAACAGTTCTGATATCTTGAGCCCTACAAACTCCCTTAAAGCATTTGGGTTGCCATGTATATTGCATAATGTCCACCATCTATGTTAGTCCTTTAATTTTCTGCATTTTGCTAGAGTGTTCAGATGGAATGTTCAGCTGTGTGGAGGTACACTTTGAACATAGTAAATCTGTGACAGTTGAGTTGGGTTGAAGAATTTCCCTTTGCTATGTCCCGATTCCCTTTCTACAGAAGAAAGTACCTATGATTGTTATTGCTTCTAAAATGTTGTTGGATCCGGTCTCTAATCAAACGCAACTGACACCTTTCTTGTGTTGAGCTTTTGTTCTTATTATAGCCGTCCTTAAGGAACTGAAGAGAGCTACTGAACTACTATAAGGAAGTCAAGTGTAGTACAGTTAAAAGAGTGACAAAGTCTGCTACTGAGGATGTTTGTGTCCTGTGTACAAACTTAAGTCAACAGTGAGTTCTGACATAGTTACATAGCATCACATCATTAAGGTCAGTGTCTGGCAATTGACCTCTTTAGTCATTTAGATTTGAGGATGATGGATAAATCCCTTGATTTAAATATGTATATTTTTACAAACATTTGACTTATTCATCAGAAAAAGTTCAGGTATAACAGATAACATTAATGGCAGCTATGTGTCCCATTTACTGTAAATGGAGTAAACTGTGCATGTGAGCAGGCATACACAATATTGGGTATGCATTTATGTAATGTGCTCCTCTTGTTATGAAAAGTCAAACATGTTGTCCATCGATGTTTCAGTCCATCAATTGTGGAAAACATGAGTAGAGATAAGCAAAGAGTTGTTTCAGCTGTTATTGTGAATTGGGCCACTTGGAGTCAACAGAACAAGCTGTACCACAACACTGGCATGTTATCATCTCCTAAAGTTCTTCTGGCAAACAGTTGTCTATTGATACATCAAGCAGTCACAAAGTGATACTTCAGTACTTCATGTTTGTGTCGACAAATATGAATTTAATTCCAATATTAGCTCTCCTGTGTTGTTTCCGCTCATTCTTAAGAATATAAGAACAATTGACTCCTTAGCCTGCCAGTTGCACCATAATATTAATTAGCTAGTTGCTTACCTACTACAGTGGTTCAATCTGAGCTTTTTTCAATATTATATATATTATATAATATATTAATTTTTAATACTATTTTACTGAAGTAATATCACATAACTTAACTTTTTTCTCTCAAGCACCTCAGTTCATCGAAACTAAAGCCGCAATCAGCACTGAGCAGGTTTGGACAAAATGTGTGACATTCTGTCCACCAGGTTTTGAGGGAAAACTTTTTGTATGTGTGGTGCCCCCTGGAGGCTCAACCTGCTTTGGAGCTATATTCCCAACCTAGGCCTGAACATATCTACTGAGTTTTATAAAGACTGGACCAATGGTTATTGAGTTATGGCAAATTAATTATAAGTTCCTCCCCATGTGAGGATATTTTGATGATAGCGGCCATGTTTTTCAACTGATCTTGCTCATTTGTAATGGACATGGGTATCTCTGACCAACTGTTTTTCAGTTTATGCTAATTGGCACAAAATCGGTCATAGAGGCCCATCAGGTGCCTGAGACTTTTTAGTAGATAAAATTGAGCAGGATGTGTGTGTCTAAATTCAATTCAATCAGACTTACTATGTTTAGGCTGTGGCCTTTTGAAAAGTGAATTTGTAATAGCAACTCTATGTGGCTGATTTGGCTTGTATTTCCTGGGAAGCATTTGCAGACCATTTTGACTTACTGTGCCAGGTTTCATGTGTCTAGCTCATTCCTGCTCACGGGAATTTCAGTCATGGTACGAGACAACTAATTTTGAACCAACACAGAAACAACAGCCCTTCCTCCTTGAACCCTAAAATATAAATTAAGAAAGGTTATATGATGACAAACAAGATATGACTTTTCTTTTCTTGGCTATAGAAGAGAACAGGTTCTGTGGTAAACTTTGAATATTACACTTTTAAATACTTTCTCAGATTAGGCCTTTTAGAACATATATTTTGTGTGTGTCAACTTACTGTTGGAAATACTGATATTGCAGATGAGTATAGAAACAGTTTCACAATTTGTTATGGCTTATTTATATGTTATGCATTTTAATATTTGGATATTTTTAAGAACACTACACAACACAAGGGCCAAAAAAATGAGGTTAAGCGTGCCTATGTAATCAAAGTAATATTAGGAAAATGAGAATAACATATAATTATCCAAAAAATGTAAAGTTGTTTGTGCCCTCAGTTCTTAAATTGATTACATTTAGTCATAGGTTTGAGATGAGGTCCTCTGCTGTCAATGGAAGCAAAAATGGTGCCTCACTGGATTATTGGTTTAATTTGATTCTAGGCAACAACTCTGCATAGCAATGAGACATGGCCGCGCTCCTGTGGCTCTATTTTTTTTTTTACCTCACTTCCTTTTCATACAGACCCCAGTTCAGCTCTAGCACACTCTCTATTCAGCTCTCAAAATCTCTACTCTTGAGAGATGAACAAACTTCATTATGTGTGTAAGAGCAAATCAAATAAAGCAGCAGGCTGCTCTCAATCATATTGCTGAACATATATTTCGCATGTCCATGGATCTGAGAAGTCTGGGGTCGAACACCAGGGATTTGAAGGTGGGTTGTTCCAACTAAACCAACTTTATCAACCCTGCAGTGCCGGTGTAAATCTTTCCCTGACAATACTTTGATAATGATGATTAGACAATGTGACACCCCATATGCATTCCTGTAACTTGCCAATACAGTGTAGCAAGTTACAGGAAGGAAAAGGTCACAGGGCAGGGGAGCATTTATATACACAAAAAAAAAAAAA
>CAEMYA010002128.1:761293-776891 GCA_903131615.1 Diplodus sargus
AAAAAAAAAAAAAAAAAAAAAAAAAAAAACTGTCAGCAAAGTAGTTTCATGATATCAGAGATGGACAAATGGTTAATAAGTCTTACTCTTTTTCCACTGTCTATAGTATTGTTGTATTGTTTTGTTCATAGCTTACCCTTTGCTGAACAGTGTGCTGATCTCAAGGGTCATAATTATTGCCAAAGATTCAGGAACATTTGTGTTTCTCTCTAGGTACTCAAATAAAACACACACAACAAGCAGTTCGCTAAGGAGAGGGTAATGTAGTTTCAGTTGAGCACTAATATAGAAAATAAGAACACTGATGCTGCTATAAAGCAAATGAGAACATCAGTGAAAAGATTGGCTATTAAACATTATGTGGTCTTTGTCACTGGCTCAGATTCTGAGTCATAACATTAAAAACATTTGTTATGATGGACTGCTGAGGATGACTATACTCACAGCCTGAAGACAGAAGCTACTTTGCCTCACCCTTGTCATCTTTTGTCCACAGGGGCTGATTGACAAAAGTGGAATAACTTGATATTTGAGTTTGTGTGTGTGTGTGTGTGTGTGTGTGTGTGTGTGTGTGTGTGTGTGTGTGTGTGTGTGTGTGTGTGTGTGTGTGTGTGTGTGTGTGTGTGTGTGTGTGTGTGTGTGTGTACGTGTGTGTGTGTGTGTGTGTGTGTGTGTGTGCATGTGTGAGATACACTTTGTTTTCACTTTGTTATTTGTTCAATATACATTGTCATATTGGAGTGTCTTTGTCATTGTTTTCTGCTGAATGCCAGCCAGCAGAATCAGTTTCTCAGAAATAGTTAGTGAGGGTACAAAAGACAGTACCACAACTATACTTTTACATGGTAACCCTGACAAGACCAAGTCCAGACATCCCAGTGTGCATGCTGGGGTTTTCAACATTGATCTTAAGTTGAAATCAACCAAACTCGGTGATCATCCGGCTGAATGTTTGAGACATCTTGTCATCCTCTTTTCAACCAGCTAAAACACTGTTACAACTTAATGTGTCACAAAATGTCATTTTGTATAAGTTATTAGGTCATAAGTTGAAAGGGAGAATATTTCTAAGTGTCTATCCTTGAGATCTTGCGACCAGTCACAGAACTGAGAGTACTACGGTCCTGCACTTAAGTGTGAGGTTAACCACCAGATGGAGAATACAATGTCTTGACAGCAAGAGGGGAACAGCAGAATCTAGTAATGTTAACATCTCTATGCACACAAGTCAAAAGTTAATGAGTTGCTATCTATTAGATCCTCTCAGAGATTAACATCACACAAATCAAAACATTAATTACATGAAGTAAAACAGCCTTCACAGACAGCACTATAATTAACAGTTAATTTCCATTCATTTTAGCTAATGTTGATATGCATATTTATCTTATTTTCACAATTCTTTAATGGCTCATTGTTTGTTATTCTGTGGGACTGGAGAAGCTGCAGAAACAGCTCATTATGAATAATGAAGCAAATAACAGCACGCATTTAACGCATACTGTACTCTGAGCTGCATATTTTTGCGGTGTGAATAATTCAATGCGATCTGTATAAGTAATAATCCTTCATAATGCATCTTTTACTGCAAGGAGAAATAGACAGAAGGTGCATAAGTGGTTGCTTAAAAGCAGCCGAAGCGACGGTGGGACTGGCAATGGTAGCGTGTGCTGGGGGAGTTACTGCTCCACTTACTTTACAAACTGAAAATCTCATTAAGTGTGACACTGAAGATTAGTTGAGAGGGACCAAAGTGGAAAGAGAATGAACTCACAAAGGGGCTGTGAGGAGGCTTTGGCTTTGTTTGCCATCATTAATTCAGCATTGAACAGCTCAGGGGGAAGCTCCGAGTCGCTGATCAGAAGAGCTGCAGATATGACAGGCGAACAGGTGCCCTTTTTCCTCTCCAAACACATTTCCCTTTTAGCTCCCTTCCTCAGGTCTTAATTGAGGTGATTTGTGTATTTGGGCCATCTGCGGGCTGACAAAATAAAGCCGGCTTTGATTTATGGCACCTCGAGACATATTAGCTCCGGAGTTTCACAAGCAAGCCTTAGCTCCACTTGTAAACAAAAAAGACAATGAAAGTGAGAGGCATTTTTTATGTTTTACTAGAATTTACACATCAGTTATTAACCAATATTGAATAGCACAGTGTATTGGCCAATATCAGAATATCAGTTGATAATGGATCTATCATTCCCACATTACACCTGACTGAGTCCTTGAAGAAGAAAAACAATAATGTACAAATTACATGCATGTAATGTGATGTGAAAGTATTTG
Organism: Diplodus sargus; assembly: GCA_903131615.1. Classification (NCBI taxonomy): domain Eukaryota; kingdom Metazoa; phylum Chordata; class Actinopteri; order Spariformes; family Sparidae; genus Diplodus; species Diplodus sargus. The sequence goes on from CAEMYA010002128.1 coordinate 763,580, forward strand.
TCTGCAATGCTCAACCTTTTCAAAAAGACAGACCAGTCAACATGTGTTAAGCTTGTTTTATCTTTATTATAAACTAGTGTTTGTCTAAAATGGAACTTGTGAGAGTGAATCTTGACCATTTTGAGGACATTTTCCCTGGCATCAGTAGCAAACCTCATTTTCAATTTCTTTTTTCATAAATCACACATACAAGACATCACACATATGACTTACTGACTTATTTGATATTAAACTTCTGAGCAGGTTTTATCACAAGCATGGCTGGATAAATGTCTCGACTTTGCACCAAAAACTTTGGTTTCAACCTACAAATGTTGAAACACAGTCTCTGGCTCGGTAGCCTCGGTTACCCTTGCTGAGCTGTAACATTGACATGATTTGATTTTTAGATGGCCTGTATTACTGCGCCTGCATAAATCTGTGACACTTTTGTTAACAGACATGTTTAAGTTGATGATGGCAGAAAAATGATAGCAAGAGCTTATGCTTATATGACAGAGACACACACGCTTGTGCGCAGTCTGCACATTTGCTCTCACGCAGAGAAAGTTTGCTCTAATGATGTGTCTAACAGTCTGCTTAAATGACCATTAGGCACTCGAGTACAAGGGCAAACTGTGAGATTCCAGCAGCGCTTAGTAGCAATGTGGTGCCAAGCACCAATAGTTTTCCTCGCATTGCGTGGTGTGGGTGGTGATAGCTTTTAGAGGCTGTGTTTCATGGCCTATTCTCATTGAGGAACACTTCATGAGATGTGGACACAGGGACTGAGAGCAGCCCTCAATGCTTTAGTCACGTCTCAATGTGCTCCCCAATGTAGATGAGCACAAAATAAGCAGGGGATAGTTTGTAATGTGTTATCCACAAAGGTCACACATGTAGAAATGATTTGGGCATATCTTTCCAGAGTGGCACTTGCCTGCAATTGACTTTAAGTGTACAATAATTCTTGTTCAGTCATACATGCACAGTGACACTAAGAGACAAGACTAAGGGCATAAACACAAAACATTGAAACTATTATACAAGACTCAGAGGGCCATACTGATACACAGCCACAGACCTGAAGCTAATTTGGTGGAAAACTTGACTTAAATCTATGTGACAATCATTCATTACAAGCAACTCTGACTTGTTCTCTGTGTGCCTGTGCCAGTTGTCTATATGTGTTTGTCTGTCAGTATGTCCCCTGCTAGCTAAGTTATTTAAAACATACTTCTTATCTTAACATAACGTACGTGCAGTGAGCAAACACGCAACAGTATTATTAAATGGAGGCAAAATTGAACTTTGTTGACTGAAAACTTGATAAAATATTTATTTTTTCTGAACCCAGTCTATATTATTCGTTGTAACAGCACTCATATGCCCCTTTTCACTTATAGTCATAGAGCAAAATCTTTGCACACCTGTGAGTCAGCCAAGGGTAAAAAAACAAACAAAATATGAACAAAAACTCCTACAGACTGTACACATCATTTGATAAATTCATCACATTATTACTATTTGTCTTACTTACGTTTCAAATTATTTTAAAGTTACTTTTTTTTATTCAGTTAACCACATCGTAACCAAAAAAAAAAAAAAACCTGTTGTTGTAAGGATAATGGATCTTGTATCAAGATATATGTCAAATTGTTTCAAAAGGACTGAGGGCTTTATCTCATGCATGTTGAAAAGCAGCTCACAGTGCAAGTGTCATTGCCAGTTTCAGACCAATAAAGTTGTCATTTTCACACCCAGTGCCCAGGTTGTATAAATAGCAAATGCCCCTGGGTGTGTTGGACTTCAAGTGAGGTTGTGGTCAGCACACGGGTGGCACACTGCTATCTTGAGGCAGCAGAAAGGGACAGTGCCATAGACCAACAAAAAACTGGCCTAAAGTTAAAGGTGCAATATTTTTTTCTGCTATTAAAAGGATGCATTATTCAGACAGTAAAGTGCGCCTACACAGGCGGGATCACAATGGACAGACACTGATTTTATGATAACAGAGGCTTTCAGTTATTTTAAACAAAACTAAAAGCTGAAGAGGAAACTCTCCAGAGAAAAAACAGAATTACACTTTTAGCTTCTGAAGTAAATATTTTCAGGATGTATCAGAACAGCACCTTCATGCCAAACTATTTTACTGTATGAATCTGGATTGTGTGAGTGACCTTACAATGCGTAGAAGAGCACAGAATATGAATTATCATGAAATACTAACCAATCCTGCTGGCAAATCAGAAGTTTTAAACAATCAAACATTTGTCATGCTTTTAGTTCAAAAATGCAATCATTCTCTGTTAGCTTATGGATAGTCATAAATCAATGCTAGATAAGTAGTTTTTTTTAATGATCTTGCCATGGGATATACATACGTGTATAAATGGAAGTATTTGGGATGGATGGCATCTACAATACAGATGCACTTATCAAAATGACAAAATGAAAAGGAAGTGTGGGGTTTGGACTGAGTGTAGCAGACTGGGAAAGGATCTCCACCAGCAGCATCTGCTGAGCAGCCAGCCAGTGGGGCAAAACCTCACAGAAAGCGCTGTACCCGCCCAAGGAAGAGAGGAAAAAGATGCGGCATCAGAGTTAAGCTGACCTGACTTGGACCAAATGCCGTTCCATAACCAAGCCCTCTTCGTGCTCATGTCCAGCCGCAGGAGAATAAAGAGGATGAGGTGTGACTCAGGCTCACTCAGCAAAGGGAAATTAGGGACTGCTGTGCGCACATCTTCACAGACACATGGTTAATCCCTAACATCCCAGATCAAGCTTTTGTCCTCAATGGACAGACCTGGTTCACAGCCAACAGGACACAGGACTCCGGTGACAGGAGGAGGGCTCTGTGTCTAATTAATCTTCATGCTCAAATACAGTTAAAGTGAATGGACAGTTCACCAGATGTCGAATTGCTGATGCAAGGATGTTGACCGTATTACCTGCCCAGAGAATTCACCCGTGTTTTTATTGTTGCTTTGTGCATTCCCCTAGATGCAAGCTCAAAAAAGCACTGCAGGAATTGTATGATGTCATCAGCAGCAACAAGACTAAACAACCGGATGGAATTTTCATTGTGGCTGGTGATTTAAATCAAACTAACCTCAGAACAGTTCTACCTAAATTCTACCAGCATGTCCAGATCCTCACCAGAGGAAGAATTATGCTAGACCGTGTACAGTGTATACAAATATTTGTGGCCTTTCAGGCCATATTTATCTGTCTACTTCTTCCTACATCCTCAGTTGATAAAGAGGGTCAAACCATAGTTTAAAACTGTTACGTGTCGACAAATGAAGTTACATCAACCCTACAGGGCTGTTTCGAGTGCACAGACTGGCAAACGTTCAGAGATGCTGCCACTCAGGATAAGACCATCAATCTCGAGGAATATACAGTGCCTTTAACAAGAAAAACCTTTAATGTGAAAGTAAAAACGGATTTCTATAAAGTAAAGTCAATTAGTTAACAATGTATTAAGTAAAATAAGATGTTGTTGAAGGTTCTCAGTCATGCAGGTCATGGTAATTACAAGTGCTGTATAGTAGGCAGCCCGACTTGTTGACGGCACCTGGGTCAAAGTCAGAACAGGGAAAGTGGAAGCCTTCACAGAACATATAAACGCTGTGGATATAACTTCAAGTTCACGTAGGAAGATGTCAGGGGAGACAGTCTGCCCTTCTTGGACTGTGAAGTACACACCGAGGAAGACAGAAGCCTCAACATTGAAGTGAACAGCAAACCTACACACATTGATCAGTACTTGCAGTTCGACTCTCATCACACACTGGAGCACACGCTGGGGATCATCAGAACTTTAAACCAACGGGGTGAGACCATGTCCACAAACACAGAGGGGAAGGAGAAGGAACAGAAGCACATCATGGGAGCACTTACAACTCGTGGCTACCCAAACTGGACCTTTGTCAAATCCTCGTAAAGATCCAGAGCAGACAGAGAGGAGAAGCAAGAAAACCTACATCATCATTCCTTATGTTGCGGTTGAGCCAAGTGGCTCTAACGGCTCTGAAACTCAGAGCTCACACGTGTCCTTAACATCTCTGTAAGAACACACCCACACAGGGTTTAAAAGCCAGCATCTCCCCTTCAGTAAGCTAGAACTGAAGAAGCCACTTGTACGAGGTGAAACATCTTCAAGGAACTGACACAAGTCCAGTTGCCTACGATACAGCACTCGGGATGTAAAATAAGTGATTGCATACATATTCAGCCCCTTTAAATTGACTGATAGTTGACAGAATTCAACAGATATCCAGCAAAATGGTGTTAGTCGTCTCGCAATTTGTGAAATGGAGATCACCTCAGTTCAGTGAATGTGTCTCAAGCAATTGCACATAAAAACACCTGTTTCTGGAAGTTCAGTTACTGGTTAATCAGTACTGCTGACTTGAAGGGGCTAAATACTTATAACTTACTCAACAACGACTCAACTGGGAAGTCTACTCCACTTCCAGACGATGAGCCACTGTCAGTCATCACAGCAGATGTGAGAAGAATCCTGCCGAGAATGAATATGAATAAGGTTGCTGGTCCAGATAATATACCTGCCCGTGTACTTAAAAAAAAAAAAACATATGCCGGTCTGCTAGCTGATGTTATTACTGACATTTTTTAACATGAAGACTGGGGGCGCCGTTTAGCTCAGTGGGTTCCCATGGTCAGAGTCTTTGTCCTCACTGCAGCGGCCCCGGGTTCGAGTCCCGGCGTGGGGCCCATTGCTGCATGTCACTCCCCCTCTCCCTCTCAACAAGTTTCCTGCCATGTCTTCAGCTGCGCTGTCAATAAAAGCCAAAATGAATGATAAAAAAAACAAAACAAACATGGAGACTGTTCCTTCCTGCCTCAAGACAGCCATCATCGCTCCTATACCTAAAAAAGTCTGCTGTGTCTAGTCTTAATGACCAGCATCCTGATGAAGAGCTTTGAGTAATTGGTTCTCGAGCACATCAAAGGCAACATCCCTGCCAGCCTGGTCCCTCACCAGTATGCTCTCAGAACCAGCATATACATGAAGGATGCCATATCTTCTGCCCATATACACAGTGTTGCCAGGACATGCAATTGTATATTGAACCTAAAAAACAATAAAGTAGCAACCTAAAGAAATTCAAAGCTTTAACATATCTGTGGTTTGTAGAAACATATATTGTCAAAACTTATTCTGATGCTTAAGTTAGTAACTTGCCAGCAGATTAAATGTTGAACACTAAAAACAGTTGCACAGTCATTGATAATTGTGATAAATTAGAAAATGTACAGTACACGTGTGGCCCACCCTGTAAAATGAACATACTCACGGGCCTTTATGTTATGTTCAGTTATGAGTGTTCAGCCTGTGAAGGCTCAGTTTTGTTTTACACTCTGCTGAACTGAAGGTTAATTGTCTGTATGTTCAGGGTCACGCTTCCTCAGTCCTCCTCTTCCTATATTGTTAAGCTAACACCCTCAAAGTTTCCTCCCTTTCTCTTCCTCCCTTTCTGTTTTCATTCTCTGGAGCTTTCATAAGGCTTCTTTTTTGAACACCACATTGTGTCCAGGCCATCATTCTTCACCCATCACTTTATTCTGGCCCAGCTTCGCAGCTCCTTCTGCATGAGTATGACGATTGGACATTTTCAAAAGAGATGGAGAATCTGGAGCTCATCTCATCTCAGATCTTTTGTCTTCAGTCTCATTTTAATGTAAAAAAGCAAATGAAATGGTGCCACACTCATTCTGTAAAAAGACAAAGGCTGGGATGTGATTACTGGGACTCTGTCATAAAACTAGAAATACCAATATGGTTAGTGGTTGTATGTTCCTGGGGTTTCTGTTGTGTTTACAATATACAATAATACAATCTGCTCTCGCAGGCCATTTGCATCTCCAATATCTTGGGTCCAAATACAATATGGATCGCGATGCAAGTGTTGTGATTTGATTTATTGTCCCACTCTTCAGCTGTTGGCAGTAACAGAGCCACATCAATTATACCTGTGTGTTCAGCAAAAAGCGACAAGTTAATTACAAGAACAAATAAGAAAAAATTCCAGGAATTCTTCTTAAAATAGCACAGGTCAAAGTGGCACAGAGTACATCTTTGTAGATCATTTTAAGGGTGTTTTACTGGATTCAAATGAGGCAGAAGTATTCTTGAAGATGGGACTTGAGCTGAATTTAACAGCGCATTCCTGTTGACATTGGTCTCAATGTGGTGCTGTGTCAGAGGAAAATGAGCTTTAATCCGCAACCTGAATTTAGGCCGATGGGAAGCCAGAGAGAAATGATGTCCTGCTTTGGGTAGCAGCTTGCTTGTGCTCTTGTTGCCTATCTGAACCCACTCTTTTGAGAAAGAGAGGGTTCAGATAGGAACTAGAACATGCTGTTAAATCCAGCTCAAGTCCCATCTTCCAGAATCCGTTTGCCTCATTTAGATCCAGAAAACACCCTGAAGATTATCTACAAAGATGTACTCTGTGCTGCTCTGACCTGTGCTATTTTAGGAAGAATTCCTGGAAATTCTTTTTTTTGTTTTTGTAACTTAACTTTTGTAATTAACTTAATTAACTTACTTTTTGCTGAACACACAGATGTAATTACATTGTGATGATATTCCACATCTGTCAGAATTTTACAAATATTTAACCTTCATCTTTCAAACATTCACAATACCAAGACTAATAATTTGAATAAGATGTGCTGTTTCGCTGTTATGTCTTTTCTGCAATTTAACACGTCTTGTTTTTTGTTTTGTTTGTTTCAATGATTTCTTCATTAATTTCCATCCCATGACAAACACAATTAAAAGTCAGCACACAGAGATAAGACAGGGCAGTTTAAGGAACCTGATAATAGGTCACACCTGAAGTTATTCTTACTCCCCAATAACACGGGAAAATAATTATTATTTATATAAAGATTATTTAACCTCAAGTATTTATTCATTCTCATTCTCATTATAATGATCACACTGTATAATGACATATTTACAAGAGACAGTATAAAGAAGGTTAACAACTAGAGCATCACTGTGTAATCATAGTGAAGGCTTTTTTAACTCTAGATATAATCCCAACACTATTTAGTGGAAAAAAAACTGCTCTGCTGTAAATGAAAATGTCAAATTTTCCCTTTTCCTGTCCTTTATTGCCATGATACATGACAGTATTCAGACTGAAAAGACTGAGTGCATGGTACGCATGTTGTTAAGGATTTCTATCAGCATGCGCATTCTGTGGATTTTTATACAGTCAGAAACCTGCGTGGAAGGTGTTGTAAGTACATGTTTCATGGGTATGAGTGGTTCATACATCTGGCTCTTGGAGTAGTAGACTGGAGATTTCACTCTATTTATTTCAGCTATTAGCTCTGTTAAGCGTGTTTGCTTCCTGTTGAGAATTGATTCCATCTAGTTCACTTGATAAATAGTTTGATTTGATTGAACACATGAAATCTCCAAACTCTGGCCAGACATATAAGTACTCCTGTATGAGTGAAAAACGTTGCGCAGTGCAAAGCTTTTTGTGGCTCCAGTAGGAGCTGTGCGAAGTCTGATAAATTGTCTCTAGTGATATCACTTGAATCTGTGTCGGTTGATCCTGGAGGAAACAATAGTCTGGGGTTGTGGAGTTAGAAATAACTGAGCTCACCACGCTTCTGTCACATGCTCCTCAGCTCTGCTTGTCTCCAGATAACATTGTTTGCTACTAAAACATGCATATCTCTATATTGCTGGCTGTGGAGTAGCACTGTTTATAATGTAGGCACCAAGTTTTGACAAGGGAGAAGAATATACAAAATAAGGAACAGAAAGGGCTCTTTTTAAAGGATCTATAGTGCTTGGTTGAAAGCGCATGGTGCAAATGAATTTAGGGCATTTCCAGGTCAATTTTGCAAGTTAGACTGCAGACAATCTGGGTGTTAAGTAGGGCACATGGCACAAAGGGGTTGTATTTGAACTCTTCATTAGTCATGGGTGTGGTTTGGGTGTGAAGATACCCTTAAGAAAGAACCTAAAAGATCTAACATTAACAATAAAACCAAGTTGCAGGTGCAGTTGCTTATTGGTTAGCTTAAATCAACAAGGACAACTTTTACTTAGGAAGAGATAGACTAAAAGTATCAGTCAACAGTTGCGTAACATTAAATCAAGGGTGCTATCTCCTATTACCTTTAAGAGCCAGGTGCACAAGGACTGAGAGCATTTTAATAGTTGCATTCATTTTTGTTGAGGGACAGGAATGTTGTCCTTTGCCGCTGGACCCTCTGCCATTTCACAATCATCAACAACTCCATTTGACTGCATATGAGAAAATACAGACACTGAGGAGGAGGTGGCGCGTTGCTGCACATCCCTCTGTGTTTGCGCAGATTTCAGTCCTTGGATCAGGTGGGACGGGTCATAAAATGATCATTCTAGTCATTCTCTGCAGAGTTTCCTTTCAGATTTGGTTTTGTTACTTGAATGTGCCACAATATGTGTTACAGTGACATTATTATGCATGGAAATGTTTAAAATAACTAAAAGCAGCTTCATAAATAAGTGTCTGTATGTTGTGAACCCGCCTGCGTGAGGGCATCTGAATAATACGTCCTTTAAATAGCCTTTGACTTTACACCAGGTCTAGAGTGCTGTCATTTTCTCCTGCATCAAGATAGCAGTGGGCCATCTCTACACCAGACCACACCTCACTTTAAGACCACCCTGCCCAGGGATGAACAGGGTTGTTCTGAAACTAGCAATGAAGCTTTGCATCAGGCGTACTATGAAGCCCAAAATCTCTGGTTGCCAGATCCATGTTAATACATTTTATGAACGCAAACAAACTCCATCAAGTGTGACAATGAACATTGTCAATTCAGTGTACCACTTTTAAGTGATAGTGGGGTTAATCTGTCATCCAGGCAGTATTGATTGTTTATACTTGTTTTCTAACATTGCAACATAATACAAGCAGCAGTAAGGGATGGATGTCGCTCGGCTGCAGTGAGCTGCAGTAAAATGACAAGAAGCTATAATTCACAACTTGTGGAATGCTGCTGTAAGCCCACGTTATATCCTGTCCTGCCTACTTTCTGCCACATCACACAAGTGAATTTCATCAGGTGAAATCCACACTGACTAAGTCCCAGACAGTCATCAGACAGTTTTCATCACACACCAATACACACACTGTGACACATTGTGGCAAATCACCTGTGACTGGAAACAGCTGAGACATCAAGAGGACGAGTATTTTATACCGGCTGGAATAAAGCCGAGGTCAAAAGGTCAGAATTATGAGAAGAAAGACAGAGAGGGAGAAGAAGGAGTATCTAAAATCACAATGGAGAGCAAATCTGTGTTCAAATTACGAATGAGTCAATGGGTATGAGCTCCCATAATGTAATTAGTATTTTTTTCCATTAATGATATAGATTAACAGATATATTCTCGTCAATGACCACCACAAAAGTGTCTCTCTCTGAGATGTGCATGGTTATACCATTTCATATTTAATTAACTGGTGCTGTGATCCACTTGATACACTTGTTGCAAAAAGTGGGCTGTGTGTGTGTGTGTTTGTGTGTGTGTGTGTGTGTGTGTGTGTGTGTGTGTGTGTGTGTGTGTGTGTGTGTGTGTGTGTGTGTGTGTGTGTGTGTGTGTGTGTGTGTGTGTGTGTGTGTGTGAGTCAAGGACATAGACCACATAATGAATTGAAGTCACTTGTAACAGCAACATCCCCGGACTCCCTTACAAATCTCACGTGATTTTAAGAGTTGTTGCATGGGGAGAAACGTGAGAAATTTTGCGAATCAGCTATAACTAATTAAATTAAATTAAATCATCAGTGCCTTCTTGTAAATTCAGCTTTAAACACAAAATATGTTGTGTTGATGTTTTGATGGTTACAAGTGCTGCTTGTTTAGAGTGCATTCCGTCTGCTTCTGTGTCTGAAGTGCGTCTTTCATCCAAGCAGTATTTTGAACACACTGTCAACTGATTTCACCATTTACACCAAATGTGTTTAAGAATATAACATAGACAGTAAACATGTACAGTTTTACAAATTCAGTAAACAGTAACTAATATAGGCTACTTCTTGTTGTCCGTGGAGACTCTTGTAAAAACTTTGTGTAAAGATCTCATTGGTTTGTTACAGAGATGTAGGTGTACATTTGCACAAAGCAGGGAAGTGAGCCAACAAGACGTCACTTCAGATGTGTGCTGAAACAAATGTAATGCTTGGTGTGCCTGATGCTGCCTACTTGTGAGAGTATAACGAAAGACGGATGGCAAAAGAACAGAGAGTAGTTAGAGTTTGATAAGATAACTCTTTTAGTCTATATTTAACTTGTTTAAATCAATATTTTTTACTTGAGAGGATTCTGAGAATAAAAAACATTCAGAAATAGGATAAAGGCAATGTATAGCACAGGTTAATGCTGGTTGTTGGTACGATAAACCAGCTGATGCCCAGCATGCAGCTTTTATGGGCTGATTAATGCTCAGGATTTATTTTGTCTCTAATATCCACACACATTTATAATCATGTACTGTAAACAACAAGGTAAAATAGAACACAATTCTAATTCATTCGGTTTATAGCCTAAAAGCTTGGACACACAAGCAATTATAACTAAGCTGTAAATGTTGCATATGCCACAACAGCACATGTTGTCAGTACATCACCTGGGTGTATGAATGGTAGTTACTTAAACAGTTTGTTTTATTTCACCATCGACATTTAACAGTTGTTAAACATATATAGCCCTATTACCTCATCTTCAGTTACGCTACAAACAGCTGTGTTTGAAAAAAAAAGTTTTAATATGTTGCATCTTTCTTTCATTCACTTTCAAAACAAACGTACAACTTAAAAAAGACAGAACAACGTAATTTTGTGATTTCAACTGCAAAACTATTTATGGCTCATGTTAATGTTATCTTGTACTTAAGCTTCATGCATGAAGTGTTTCCTTGTACTCCCTGGTCCAGCTAGACAGATGTTTCCCTTCTGTCTTTTTGTCAGTTGGTCAGCGTTCATAAAGAATAAATAGAAATATTGTAACAGACCATGGGTGATATGCATTTCATGTCACATTCAGGGACTGTGTAAAATGTTAGCACTCTTGAGCCACAGAGGACATAATACAGAGCCTTTAACTAGCTGAATGGTACTTCAAATGACAACCAATCTGATGTGGAAAATCAGTACAGGTACAGGTGTTCCTCTAGATTTGTCACAAAGTGTGTCTCCATTCCGTTACCCTTACAAAAACTATCAGCAATGAGCAACTTTGTTTTCCATCTCTCGGGTATATACATTGATTTAATGAATTCACTAATGTATTTGTTAAATGACATGTCATGTACTAAAAAAGATGTATCACTTTGGATTGAATGGTTAAAAAGCGTATTTCTCTGACTTCAGAAAAGAATGTAAAAACAAGGATTGAGAGGCTCGACAAAACATTATCGAAAACTTTTGGATGCAGTCAAATGCCAAAGTGCTTAACAGCATGTGCAGAGACTCTAGCAAATAATTTGTGTTTGGATTGAACAGACAGAGACTATACTGCTTGCCTTGCCCAGCAGTCTTCCTTGCCTAGGGGCAACCAACTGGCTGTTTGGCCAGTAGTCAGGTATCTGCAAGGCCTGTGCTGGCTGCGGCGCTGGCCATGTTTACCAGATGCACTGTTCCCTCAGGTGAGCACACTACAGCTGGCAGCTCCTGGATCCTGCAAACCCACTGGCCCTCTGCCTGAAACATGCTGGATGATGCCTGAACCTGAGAACTGCACAGATAAATATGTCTCTATGCACTGCATAGAGCCCACCCACTGGACTAGACAAACAGCGAGTACAGATAAACAACCACAGACTGCGCACTTTATACTCAGTGGCAGTTGTATCGCCCCACTGCAATCAATTGTGATAAAGACACTCTAGTTTGTCAATGGCTTGATCATTAATATATCAATATCAGAAACATTGGTGACGGAGTGTTGTGAGTTCCCAGGGGAACATCTTTGATCTTACTGAAGTAGTCTTTTATGCACAAAACGAGAATAGATATTCTAAATATAGGAATTTGGAGAATATTTAATCTACCCAATGGATGGTGGAAAAACGTCTTAAAACTGAATGAACTCTGAGCTGATTTATTGTGATTGAGAAAAATGTTCAAATGATGGTTGGGGTCTTTGATGTGGGGTTGTATGAAGTACTTGTCCCTAGTCAGTGCCTTCCCGCAGTAAATGACCGTCAGCTCTCCCCCTGTGTGGAGAAGCAGCGGGTAGCACCTGCAGGAAGCAGCATTGTACTGCTGCAAACCAAACCAGTAGCTAGATGTACTTTAGGCACCTAAAATAAGCGGCACCTAAAAAATATATACAAGCTTCAGTGTACCCCATCTTTTGAACATTTTGGGCACTTTCTGTTGCCATCAAACAGCCCAACACTCTTATTGTTTCCTATGCACAAGCACAGTTGTACCTGCCACCCACCTTATTATGCCACACATGCACAGCTGCACTTGTGCATAGGAATATGGATGTTGTACAGCTGAGGGAATGTACACACATTCTCAATTTGCATACATCTATGTTTTGTGTACTCGCTTTTTGCGAAACATAGATAATTAACTTTTCCTAAAATGTCCTTGTGGAGTTCTGGCACCTGTTGCACAGTTCATGGCTGTACAAATAACCAAACCAAGCTAAATTTGTGGCTCGACTGACAGAGTTTTGAACATGCCCCAAGCACAACTGGAACAGGATTGTTCCTGTGTTCAGCACGACCGATTCCATCGTCTACCTACGGACAATGAAACTAAAAAACATGGCTGAAAAACCTGAAGCTGATGAGTGCTTGTTTCATGTCGTGGACAAAAAGCCTTTAGAGCAAAATCTGCATCCTTCTCTGTGGCTGGGCTATGATATACTAGCAAAGAAGAAACGTCAGGTCCTGAAAAGGAGCGACATCAGTGTTAGGAGACAATCAGGTATGAATTCAGATTTACAGGAAACTGTACTCTCCATAGTATTGCTTTATTTTCCAGTAATAGCCAGTTGAAGTTAATTAATTATGTGCAGTTTAAATTGTTGTATTTTGATCTTTTACTCAGGTAAACGTAGCAGTTGGACAATTTGACAATTGCATGCTCTGGTTAACTTTAAAGTATTATTGACTATATGATGGCATAATTTATAGAATAACATTCCACAAAATTGAAATTCTCAGGTAGAGTGCAATTATCTCATAACTGCACTGAAGTACAGTGCTTTAATTTACTTAGTTATATATATATATATATATATATATATATATATATATATA
>CAEMYA010002128.1:776941-801570 GCA_903131615.1 Diplodus sargus
TATATATATATATATATATATATATGTAATCATTATATGTGATAAATGTCATGTCTGAATAAATGACCTGCATTGTAACCATCAGATGAGCTTGGTGAGATGTACCAGAATGAGGAGCCATCTTCATGATCAAGGTGCTTCTCTGATGCCCAAACAGTAGTCAGACCCAGGGTTGGAAGAGCATACCTATTCAGAGGGGCCTACCATCATGTGTATGAGCAAACTAATCCCCAGAATTGTCACATCCTGTGGCAGGTGGTCTTGTGGAGAGTGATGCAGACTCTCTTGTACTCTTGTATCCTGCCTACAACCATTTGTTCCTACTAAATCATCCATGCCGGTTGTGGACCAAATCCTAATGCTTCATGAAAATAAGATACACTTTGCCAAGTCAGGTCAGCAAAATGCAGAGACCGGTACATAACACAGAACTCAGGGTTCCTGGACTGGTTGCATGCTGGAGATGAGGTGATGGGCGACCGTGGTTTCACCGTAAGGGACCTGCTGGAGGAGCAGAGGATAAGCTTAATCATGCCAGCATTCACATGCAAAGGAAGCCAGCTGACCAATGAAGAGGTCACTCATACATGCTGCGTTACTAGTGCCCGCATTAATTCTGAGTGGGCTATGAGATGTCTGAAGGTGTACAAGATCCTTTAGCAAACAGTGCCAATTAACTTGGTACCAATGATTGGTAAAATTCTCAAAATCTGTGCTGGCCAGGTGGATGTAAGAGCTTTTTTTAAGTCAAAAGTGAGGACATCAGTATTGCAAATACATGGAAAAAAAAAACACTAGATTACAGTAACTGAGAACTTACTTTATTAAATTTCTGTATGCAGTGGCACAAAACAATAACCTGAAATGGCTGTTTCAAAAACTTAAGGTGAAACAAAATATGTTTGTGTGTAAAGGTGAATATGATACATGTGAGGAAAAAAAAATGTGAGTGAGTACAGATAGCTCAAAACTCATCTTAAGTACGATAACATAATATTTGAATTTTCTATGTAGAAAAATGATTAGCAATATTGTGCCCTGGAACTGGTACACTTAACTCAAATGTATTAGTACTTTTTTGTGTAAGAATGTGTTATTCCCACAATGTGTCTGAACTTGCCGGTCTTTAAGATCCATATCTTTAGGGTCTTTTACTTCTAATAAAATTTTATTCAAAATGCTAATTTTGCATTACTGTTTTTTTTCTGAAGGTTTTGCCATCTTTTGTGCATTGCTTCTGATGTTTTTTGCATGTAATGTTACTACATTCGATACCAGTTATTTGCTGAACTGTACTTTCAAAAGATGCGTGTCGTGCCGTATCTGATCTATGACGTTTGAAAGGAATAAGATGGATATGTTGGAATGCATCCTACCCCCAATTTGTGTTCGGATCTAATGCCTGATTTATCGTATTGTTATGTGCCAAAGAGCTTCAATGTTGTCCAAAAAGTCTGAAAAACATTAATTAGTCAAACCATTGCACTGCGTGACGTCTTCATCCTTCCATTAAATATTTTAGGATTAAGCAGGATTCAAAAATGGCGGCAACGACTTCCTACAGCAGCTTAGCAGATCAGTACGATCCGTGTGTACATTTCTTATTCTGCAGCCTCTGGTGGCCATTGTATTTATTACGGCAGAAAAGATAGAAGTGAAGAGAAGTAGTATGAAGAGCCAAAAAGTCCACACAGGGAGGAGGTCAGAGATGGATGGTTGGGTCAAACAAGCACAGGACATCTACCAAGGAAAAAGCTCTTCTTGTCCAGTGTGGAAAAGGGAAAGACAGTTTGGTTAACTAACATAGTTAAGTCACATAAACAACATATCTGCAGTCATGTATGTACTTAGGTAGGTTTGTCAATTAAATTACATAAGTACGTAGTTAAACGAAACAAGGATGTTTTCCTACCAACAGATCCAAGACTCTTGGTGGCCCCAGAGGCCCTTAATTTCTGTATGGCAATCACTGTATGGTAATCTAATTAATTGCAAATGTTATTGACAATAAGCAGCAGTAAAGTCTACTTTAAAAAAAACAAATTAAATTAGTTTAGGCATTTCAACCCAAATTACTGAGCACTCCAGGGGTTTTGTCCTGATAGGGGCTCAGAGCTCATTTTAAAACATTTATTACTGACATCTGATACTTGTAATATTACTTTTACTTAAAGTGGCTTAATGCCACAATTTCTGGTGCTTCTGTACTGCAAGCTTGAATCATAGTTTTTACAGTTGACTACCTGTGCAAGGACTGAAGAAATCAGTTGAATCCCCTCAAAGCAATTGCATCTAAAGCGCTTTGTCTTGTTTTTTTAGTTCATTTTTTGTAATAATTCTATTGACGGACCATGAAAAAGGGACTTTTCCAGATCCCTTTCATAAGCATGCACATTATCATAAATCCAATCCAGTGTAATCCTCACCCTTCGTCAACCGGGGTATTCTTCAAGATGAGGAGGCCACCTCGCCTGTTTGAATAGAAAATGATTGCTGAGTGTGTCTGCCTCATGCAGCCAAGTGCTCTCTGAGTTTTAATCCTTGAGGCTTAAGATAGATCACCTGAGACCCTCTTCAACTCCACCAAGTGAGCTGTGAACTTCAGTTAGCCTCTGTTTGTTTCTTCCTTTCTGATTTTCCTCTTGTTGAATATAGAAAACATTCTCTAGGGGGTTACTGATTCATTATATAACTGTCTGTACTAAGAGTGCGAATAGGTGTGAATGTAATACGTGTTCTGTTATAGTTTTTTTCATTGCTAGGTTTAGATCGATGCAGTTGTCTTTTTCACTCCCAGTACCCAGGTTGTGTAAATAGCAAATGTAATTGTGCCCACCTGTGCTCCCCTGGCCGTGTTGGTCTTAAGCGTGTGAGGTGTGGTCAGGTGCACTGATGGTGTACTGCTATCTTGAGGCAGAATGCTTCTTGCGCCAACAAGAAGCATAACTGAAATCAAAAGCATAGTCTGTTTCCAGCTATTTAAAGGGCACATATTCAGATACTAAGATTCACACCGTGCATCTGCTCTGATTTTATAGAAACAAATAGTGCGGCACATTTAATCAGCAAAACTAAAAGCTTTAGTTATAAACTCTCCTAAGGAGAGTTGACAAAATGAAACTTTTAGCTTCTAAAACATGTTTAGACAGAATCTCAGGATTTATCAGGACAGCTGCTTCAAGCCATTTTGAATGACCATTTACCATGGTTGCAGGTGTAAGCAGCAAATGCACTACTTACCTGTAAACTGCATATTATACAACAGACTATTACATACTATTTCTGTAGATCCAGTAGTTCCCAAATGCTGGCTGTTCAAACAGAGTAACAATCTCACACATACTGATCGCTCAAAGCCATGATGATGGAGGCCGCCATGCAAGGTGCCAACTGCTCATCAGGAGCAATTTGGGGTTCAGCATCTTGCTCAAGGACTCTTCGACATGCAGCTAGAAGGAGCTGGGATTCAAACCAGCGACCTTCCAATTACAGCCACTCCTATCACAGTGGTGGGTAGCCATCAACAGAAAAAAAAATATCAGTGTGAGTGAGTGAGGGACAAAGTTACAGGATTGGTCCAGGCAGTGGAGCAGCTTTTGCTCATTGGCAAACAAATCTGTGGGAAGCTGACTCATTACTGGATTCTGTGTGTTTGTTCAGTTATACATTTGAGTGCCTTCAAACATTCAGTCAGAAATTGTGGTTCAGAAATTCACAACGTCAGTTTCAGTGTGCTCAGAGCATCCTCTGTATGGAGGATATTTTTGGCCATAATTAAAATTCAAAGTCTAAATAGAAATTGAAGATAAAATAAATACAATTTAAAGATTATTATTGTACTACACAACTAGGAGTAATCAGGTCATAAATTACCTAAAAAAAGAAAAAGTAAATTGAAAAAAAGGCAAAATGCAAAAAATATAAATATGAATATAATATAAAATACGTATATATAATAAAATAGCTGAAAACGAAATGCTCAAAGTAAAAGCATTTGTAAACATGAAATTGTAAATATTAATGAAAGTAAGACAAGGGAAATGTGCAACTCAAAATGGGGAATAGTTATGGGTGGACTAGGAAGTTCATGGGAAGAAAATTTAAATGAGGAGATTTTAAAATAATCAACCACTGATTTTCATGCCAAAACAAACTAAATAAAAACAAATGCTGACAACTTTATTTATATGTCTTGGGCCCCAGCACCTTTCCTGCTTCAAAGAGTATGGGTCAGGGGGTCTTGGCTTATCTATTTAGTTGTGGAAATTTTTGTGTTTGTATTATTAACTAATCAATAATAAATACTAGATTTCCTCTCAGAGTTTCTGAATTGCTTTTCCAAAACAACATAGTGCACCTTAAAGCTGTTAATTAAATCAAGGGGAAATAATCAGTAGATCTCAGCAATGCATATTTTTTAGGCTATAACTGTTTTAATGACTAAATTATATAGGACTAAAACAATCCAGAAGTGTATCTTCTGAACGTAATAACTCATCTCATTCCTCAGTTACCACACTGACAAATGATTTTCTGCTGCTGATTTGCACATGAGTATTTCAAATCAAGGAATTAAAATCATTAACTCAACCTCTGACTATCCCTGTAATGAACTGACCACATTTTGGTACCTTGACCAGACATGGGCCAGCCATATACTAGGTTTCGACCTAGTTTTGTTATTCTGCTACCAAGTCTGTGATATACTTTATAGTACAGACATTGTCTCCATGTAACAGTATGTGAAAAGCTTTCTGCATGTCCCCATGGTGTTAAGAGACACAACTGTGAGGCAATTCAATTCCGAGGGCCAACTGATTGGTAGCAAAACCTTATTTTCGAAGTATTGATCCTGGGGGCGACCCACAAAATGCAAAAAGCTCAGCAAGACAGATCTGCTGTCACGTCTTACAGTACAAATCAGGCAATCAATGTCACATACCTCTAAGGGGCCTGTATGGGCCCAATTCTAGTCATCTGTGTGAAATAGTGAATACCCTTGGGTTCATCAATCATCAATTCAAGGAGCACTCTTTAGTTAATAGTCCAGTCTTAACATGCTGAACGGCCACTGCATTTATCTGTGTGAGCTGGCTGATACTCCCTATTTGACAGAGGGAGGAGATGGGAACAATATGTTACTCTATTCTCTTTCGCACTCAGCTTGATGTGCTATTATTCCCAAATTGAGTCTGTCTGCTATCAGGATTTGAATTTAAATCTTGAAGCAAAGATTGATTATCTTAAACCCAAATGGAATACATTTGATTACTCAATTTTGTAGAAAACTGCATGCTTGACTGTGAAAGACTATGTTTCTTTTGATATAGATAAGTAATATCTTGTGACACATCATTTCACCCAATACAGAAGCATGTTTTAGTATTGGCATGTCTTTCTAGGGCTTTGATTACTCCCCATCCCTCCCAGCAAGCCAGAATGTAAGTCCTTTAAAGATACGTATTTGGTTACAGTGTCCTCAGCTATGAACACTGTTGACTTCACATAACCAATGAGGTGTCAGGAAATTTGGGGATTTGGAGATGTTTTTGGTTTGTATCAAATTCAAGCAATGTTTTTTTCCATTAAGTCACAATCAATGTTAAAGTGTTTTTCTATCAATATGTATTGGCTCTTTGTATCCATATCTCACCTATATGTCACTATAAGGCTAAACATAAGCTAAAAGCTATTTTGAAGGATTTTGGTCTTTCAAAGTATGTAACTTCTAGGAAATGTTATGTTAAATATTGATGACTCATCCTGCACTCGAAGCCTTATACCAACTTTGTGTCACAAATAAGCACAATTTTCATGACCCTGCCATTACTGTGCCAAAACAAAACTTTAAAACTTAAGTCACTGATTTGGGTGGATACAGAAAGTATTTTCTTTGATGTCCGAATAGCAGCTAAACAACTAAACAGGTTTTAAAAAGCAATCAAAGTATACAGAGCATCCAAAACATTAAACAGACTGTCAGGTGAGGTGAATAACATAAATCATCTCATTACAGTGCAATGTATTGGAAACCCTGGTGCACAATCCATCCAAACACTGTTGTAGTCCGGTCCCTGGGCCATTCCTGAGGCATTAGGGGTGCACTACCATTGGGGAGTGCCAGTGTCATGCGGGTGTATACTTGGTCTGTAGCTGGGTTTCATTGGGTGTTGCATGTCAATTGTCATCTGCATGAATGCCAGGACCCAGCAGAATGCCACACTCCAACCAGATGATCAATGTTATTCATTTCACCTTTTGGTCTTTGTTTTTTATTTTTTTCTAATGTTGTGGATGATTGGTGTATGAGAAGAACAAAAACAACATGGATCAAGTATGTCATCCCATTACACACATTACACATAAGCTGACAGATGTTGTTTCTCTCTTCCGCAGGTAACAAGTGCCCATGCCTCAAAGTCGGATATTGTCAAGTCAGGAAGCCCCAAATCCACATTAAAGCATATATGGACAGAAAGCAGTAAGGATATGTCCATCAGTAGGCTGCTGTCACAAACTCTACACGGCAAAGAGAACAGCACAGCCTTGGACCTTCGCTATGATACTCCAGAACCTTACTCTGAGCAGGACCTGTGGGACTGGCTGAGGAACTCCACAGACTTGCAGGACTCACGGCCCCGAGCCAAACGGCGACCAATGGTCAAGACAGGAAAGTTCAAGAAGATGTTTGGCTGGGGGGACTTCCACTCTAACATCAAGACGGTCAAACTCAACCTACTGATCACTGGTAAGATTGTGGATCACGGCAACGGCACCTTTAGTGTCTACTTTCGGCATAATTCGACAGGCCAGGGCAACGTCTCTGTCAGCTTAGTACCTCCAACCAAGATAGTGGAGTTTGATGTTGCAGCGCAGCAGTCCGTCATCGATGCCAAGGACTCTAAGTCCTTCAACTGCCGCATAGAGTACGAGAAGGTGGAGAAGGGTGCCAAGAACACGCTCTGCAACTTTGACCCATCCAAGACCTGCTACCAGGAGCAGACCCAGAGCCACGTCTCCTGGCTCTGCTCCAAACCTTTCAAAGTCATCTGCATCTTTATTTCTTTCTACAGCACCGACTACAAACTGGTGCAGAAAGTGTGCCCTGACTACAACTACCACAGTGACACTCCCTACTTCCCTTCTGGCTGACCTTACAGTACACTCACATACAAAAAAACGGATGCGTGGAGCACAGACTCGGGCTTCTACCCATACCAGAGAAATGTGAATGTTAGCTGTACTGTCCCTAAAAATGTCCATAACAGAGTGTCAACCATCCCAATTTATTTCACAAGTCAATGCTCTGAAATCTGCAAAGAGAGCAGCTACTTGCTGCTAAATTGTGGTATATAGGGCTTTAATATGCTTAAAAATTACCTATAAAAATAATGTTATTTATCAGTTAGGATTAGGTTATTTTATCTGGATTATGTTTTGCCCTTATTGCTCCTTTGGGGATTATCATTGTTGCCCTTTGTTGTTTGTTTCATGTTTAGTTCACACTTCTTTTCAAACTAGATGTTGTTTGCTCTTTGTTCACATTTTATTTGTAAAACTTTGCCTCTTACAGCATATGAACCCTTTGGACTACAAAATATGGACTGGTTGACCCTGCTGTGATATTTATGCTCTGCAGTTTATCTTGCATAACTGGAAATCAAAATTAACTCCTAATTTCAAAAGAATTAAAAAATAAATCTTAAGACACTTTTACAAAACCTGCACGGCAGCTGAAGAGGACAGTGAAGATGCCTATGAAAAATTTAACTATATAGGGAGGAGCTGGAACTGAGCCGGCTTCTCCCTCAGGCAAGTCAGTCAGGAAAGAAAAAATGTTCACATGGTCAGATACTGTAACACTGTCGCTCTTCAACTGTCATCAGATTGTTCCTGCTAGTGCAGCTAGATGTTGAGATTGTTGGGTTATCAGTTCATTCTCGGCTGACTTATGATCTGATTGCCATACTGATTGATCAGTTGGTTGTTCATTGGGGGATGGGGCTTGCTCATTGTCACTTAATATATCAAATGTAATGTATTGAATTATATATCTTAGAGCCTAATTTGTATGAATGGTTTGTATTGTACATAGTTTATCCAAATTGCGCTGCTTCTGTACATTCCCTCCAAGAGCTGTGTGTTTACCCCCTAGCCGCTAATTCATCTTGTTCACTCCATTTATGCTTGTTCTTGGTTCCTCTAACAAAGAAAAAGATGTTGCTGCCCTAGGTGTGAATTTCATGAAAACAGCAATCCTGTACAGAAGCTGTAAAACTGACTAAATATATTAAAAGTACTAATTGAAAGTTTCTTTATTGGGGGATGGTGGGGTGGGGTGGGTTGGGATTGGGTGGGTTGGTCAGGGTGTACATATGGATTAAAGATACAGAACATTTTATCAATTGAATGTTTGTATGTGTGAGTTCTTCTCTGTAAATCTTGCTGTCACTATGCCTGTCAATTGGTTGAAGGTGAATAGGCTATGACACCAATGTGCAGTAATATGCTGAATTGTAGCATTGTAGAGTAATACACTGAATTAAAAAAATAATAATAGTGCCCCTCTATAGATCATACAACCAGTTTGCCACTCAAAGTCGAGATTGATTTGTTTTTTAAAGCATGTTACATAAGTCAGCTAACAAACATTAATGTTACATACTTGTAATGTCATGTATGGTCTTTTCCATAACCTAACCACATTTTCAGTGCCTAAACCTTACCAGAGTGCAACGAAACTGACAGCGTTAACAGTCCAAAAGTTATTTGTCATAACATATACAACTATTTGTCAAAATTACCTAAAATTGTGCAGGTAATGCATCACTTGCATACTTTCATGAAAAGGTTTGGAATACAGAATACAGGACTTTAACATTGGGGTAATAGTACTTTTACTCAAGTTAAGGATGTGATACTTCTTACACCACTGCCAGCAGGATGGCACAGACATATGTTCTCACCTCTCCAAAACTGTGTGTAACATGACGCACAGAGTGGAAACGCCCATTAAGTATTTCAATTTTCCATCATGATTGGTGTGCTCTCTTTGCTTGATTAAAATTGTTAACTCACACAATAGCTGTTGCAGTAGCAGTATGTTTTTGGTGGCTTTTGAGCTGTCTCCGGGTCACTCATCCTCCAGAGCCGCTCTTCACTGCAACAGTGTCTCTGGGCTTGGCTGCCATTGGGCTGCCCTTCCGCTACTCCACCACCCAGGGTTAGGGTAGTTATTAAAATTCAACCTTTAACATCATGAGTAAATCAACTGTAACTTTCCTGGATAAAAATGATGTTTTGACGATTATGTTTTTAACCCTTTGAACAACATTGCATCCTTAACATTAATCATATCAGAATCCTGTGTCACTGATTGTGTCATGCAACTCCTTGGGATGCGTTGTAATTGACCAGTGCCCTTCCTCTTTCTCTGACATCACCCCCATGAAGTTATATGATTTCATGCACACGGAATACTTGCTAAACTTATAGTACAAGTCCCTTTTAACATTTTGTTAGAAGAGAAATAATAACACTTACGCTTAAGTGAATTCACCCAGTGGGTAGAAAAGTATTAGGACAAGTAGAGCAGTCCAGTAAGCTCAGAACATTTGATCACTTACTGCTGTAATGCAGCTCTTACAACCAGGGCAAGACAACACTCATGACATATCACGAAATAACAATATTCAGAATCTAAAACAATGTAATGTCTCATATCACGATACTAACAATATCATATTGCCCAGCCTTAATTGAGCTCTTATAAAAGCTCACCATACAAAAGTGTTGAAGTTTATGAAAAGACAACAATTCAGGATGTACAACCCAGCAGCAGGCACAATAACCAAATATTCAGTATTTTTCTGCCACTATCAGTGTTTAAAATATGTTTCAGACTCAACGGCACAATTTCCTCAGTACTCAAATGTAGGGTTGGCTATTTATCAATGCTAAAAGTCTGCCCTACATTTTACAATTCAATACAAGGTACTTAGAGCTACTTATCTTCACCGGTTTAATTTATTTCAGTACAATGTTAAATTGTGTTTTTCCTCAAGATGAAGAAGTGACTGGATGACTGAATTAATTAAGTATTTGGTATGCGTCATGAGAAATTACACAGCCTCCATATTTCTCATGTGTATAGTGTACAAACAGTCTATGTCAACAGCCTGTGGAAAACATCACAATGCCTCCACATTCAAAGTGGCCCAGAACACATAAGCTCCATGCCTGTCTATAATTACTTCTTGGATCTTCTTCTGATTTTTGCACCATGTGTGATTGAGCAGATTTCATAATAATTCAGCATGCCAGAAAGTTGAACACATAGAGGTGAACTTGTATTTCAGTCCCAGGGAGATGTGGAGATTGGGATGCGAGGCTGATAGCGTCTGTTCTGGGACTTCACAGTGGCACCTGCCATCGAATCCTCCGACTCGGCAGTTAGGATCAGCAGTCGGCTTTAAACAGATTAGGGGCTCTGGGGGAGGGATATCCGCAGCCTTTAGCTGGCTCACAACTTATCAGTAATTAAAGTGGATGCCAGGTTTGTGTGTTCATTGGCGGTCCACGGAGGGCTTTTATAGCTGTCCTCATTAAGGAGCTGCCTCCAAAAGTTTGCCCTCAATGCTCACTTTTAACAAGCCAGTTGGGATTTCATAGTATATGGCTAAATATCATCAGTGTAGAAGCAAACACATGAAGAAACCATTTCTGTTAATTCTATATGTAATGAACATGAAGCCATTGATTTTCTGTTAACCTTAGCAATGAGGGTAGAAAATGCTGTGACTGAATTTCCATGCAGACTCATGGGGGATTGTTATATTTTACATGGACAATAATAAATTATGTACAACTTAAGTAAGTGGCACAATAGCTGAATGAAAGAAAAGTGTGAAAACAGTGAGAAAAAATAAGGACACAATGTATAGACTGGCTGCTACAGATGGTAGAATGGTTGATGAAGAGTACGATGATAATAAAACTGTCAACTAACTAATGAAGCTTTTATTACAAGAAATGATCCTACAGACATATTGAAAATATGGTTGAGTGACACTTTTGTGTCTGATGTATATTACCAAATCTTTGGTATAAGGTTTTGGAAAAAAGATTGTGTACATATAATAGTTACATGATACAAGTATAATTGCGCATTTCTCTATTTTCTCATGATAACATGGTACATGTTATTTGTTTTTACAAGAATACAAATCATTTATCACGTGTTGTTTTCCAGTAAAAACAAGAAAAACAACTGGTATCTTGAGATAATGTGTCTTGATGTGTCATAGCTGATTTACATAGATTTCAGATCAAGAAAAAAACATAATAGTTGAATGTATTCATATGTATATATACTTTATTAACCTAGACCATTCAAATGCCCACCAATGCAGGTAGTTTATTTTATGCCAACTAGAAATGGCAGCCTAGTGGTCAATAATGTATCTGCTTGGGGTTGATCACTGTATGTAAGACTATAGTTTCATTCTGCCCTGACTCTACACAGAATGAGATTTTCTAACAATGACATAACAGAGTTTGTTTTCTCAAGTTATCGGGACAATTATACCATTATCTCAGTAAAACAACAGTTGTTAATCCATGACAATACTGGAAAATTCCGCAAAAAAGATTTTTTTTATTCACCAACTCGACATAGGCTTCATTAATTCCCCTTTCCTCAAAAACATACAAGTGTCAAAGTGTTGGTAAATCAAATATTTTTTCACAAGTCCCAATTTCTGCTTAGAAAGTGGAAAGCTTGATAAATTAGGCCCCTGGACCCAGATTCCTTGCACTGCTCATATATCATGATATCATTCAATATCATTAATATGTTTGTTATCTCCAGCACTTTAAAGGAATAGTTTGTGTTTTTTGAAGTGGGGTCATATAAAGTACATATGTATGGTCGATCTGTTTCCTATCATAATCACCGATCAGCGCAACCTCAGTTTGGAGAAGTAGAGAGCCGCTCCAGCCAGACGCTCAGCTTTGTACTGCAGTGAACCGAGTCCAGAGAAAAAGCGAAATTTAACCACCTAAAACAAGGCTCACCTAAAAAAATCTATAACAGTTCAAGTGTATGTTGTATAGAGAAAATTCACACCACTTTACCCCATCGTCAGACCGGCCTTCACTGTAGTACAAAGTTGAGCGTCTGGGCTGGAGCGGCTCTCTACTAGTCCAAACCAAGGCTACGCTCGGTGATTACGGTAGGGAACAGATCGACTATAGATATGTACTTTATATGACCCAACTTCAAAAAACACAAACTATCCCTTTAACATTGAGGAATGTAATTTGCATCAATTTGCTTGAGGCTTCAGATGTAAAGTTGTGGGGCATAATATTTTTGTATTATCTATTTAATTAATAATAAATACAATATTTTTATAAGCAAACATATAATACAAAAGGCAACAAAAAAAATAAACATGGATGGAGATAAGAATAAAATGCTTATACATTTTTGATCAAATGAATGCTAAATAAAATGAATAGATTAGTCAATTTGCAGTAAATTGACACTTTAATTTAATAATTCTTTTTTTTACTCATCTTGGTCAGCACGGCATCCATAAGACTTAAGCATCACCAACTATAATTAATACAAACAACATGTTTGTTGTATTGGTCCTGCCACTGACACATTTTAACCCCCTTCCTCTCCATTTAGCAGCAAATAATGTTATTTCATGTCAATATTTCCCTGTGCAGGTTGTATTCCACTCAGCTGTATGATGAATGCCTGTAATAACTGCAGATCTGATATGCAGCCTGGCTACCTCTTGCTCGTGATAAGGGTTCTTCCCATGAGAAGTCATATCTGTGAAATCAGGGCATCAGAACAATGAGTTTGGGATCCTGCCCACAATAAGCCATCTTTGCCAGTCCCATCCTGACCTAAACCCCACTTTTCCCCAAACAGAATTTCTGCTTTAATCAAAAGTGGAATGGAAAAAGGACCCTGCATGCCTCTGGGATATTTTTCCATTAACCATTTTGACACATGACTGACTGTGGGGGATTATTGGTTTTTGAAGAACTATTAACAGCTGTACATTTGCATTTTAATACAGTTCTCCTCAACTTACAAATGCAATTTGCTTCTCAGCTTTGTTGCCACCTCCTTCCTTCAACAATTCAGACTAAAAGCAAAAAAGCCCTCCAGCTTTAATCATTTTAATTGCCATGAAATATTAGTTTTCATTAATCACTTCTGAATCTTCTCAATTAGACACCTGCCATTATAACTCCTCTCCAAACTGTTGGTTGTCGCTTACTGCAAGGTCTTGGATGATCTACATGGAATTCAGAAGATGTAAAGACACCCTTATCTTGGGTGTAACAAGATGTTTACTTCATTAAAATGCTTGCTCTTCTCGCCTCTTTTTGTTTTGTTTTTAGAGAAACTCCTAAAGATAATTTTAGGTACAGAAATACCCAAAAGGCAACATTGGTAACAAGGACACACACAAAAAAGGCATTCAAAGCCACCAGTGCAATACTAAACCTGAAGTAACCAATATGATTGCAGACATACTACATGCTTCATTCATTTTGAGTGAAAACAATAGAGCAGGGGTCACCAACATGGTGCCCGAGGGCCCAGGTTGCCCCCAAGGACCACATGAGTAGCCCTCAGCCCTGTTCTAAAAATGAATATTGAATATTGATATTATCTGTTTTCCACCTTGTTAAGCCATTGTTGATAAATATTGTGAGAAATCATTAACGTGATCAGTGTCTTCACATAGATGAGTATCATTAATCATCAATAATCATATATAACTAAAGGCAAACCGAGCAGCTTTGTTATTTCAGAAGGGTGTGTATGACTCAGTACCAATGAAGTAGCTCTCAGTTTCAAAAAGGTTGGTGACCCCTGCAATAGAGAAATAAACAGACAAATTCCAGAAAACTCATCCTGTTTCAGGGAAATCTGTCTATGGTTTCTGCTGATTCAGAGGTCAGAATTCCCCTTTTTTCATCTATAACCATGAATGTTATCAGCAAGAGGCCAAGGCCAATAGAAACACTGATGCACTGTTTGGAAATAATGTGTATCTTCCCTTTTTTTTAAACACACACAACTACAAACACTGTCATGCTGCTCAAAATTGTATTAATTGACTGTGTCAAAATTGTTACATTACATAATGTTTTAGAGATCAGTGCTCAGAAATGTAATTGAATGGTAGGCTAATGTGATCGCATTTTAAACTGTATTCACACTACAGAAAAAACAAGCCTTTTGTTTAAGTTGTAACTAATAATAATAATAATAATAATAATAATAATAATAATAATGATAATAATAACTATTATTATTATGATTATCATTAGTAGTAGCGGTAGTAGTTATATTTCATTGATAGAGCACTTTTAAAAAGTTAAAAAGAGTTTAGAAAGTGCTTTGACAGAAAGCCGGACACTCAGAAAGATAATATAACAGGATAAATGCTACAGTCAAGCCAAACAAGGAGAAGTTAAAACAAGAAGGCAATAAAAGAGAAATACATACATACTTACATACATACATACATAAACGTATTAATGCACACATGCACAAACATAAACGGACAGACAAAGTAAAAAACACCAGCCACCCAGCCACAGTGCAATGGTTCGCCAGGACACCCCAGGTCCCGAAACTCAAGGGGGCACCACCCGAAGCACTTCAACCATCCAGACACCATTGTAGTCCAGGCACAGCCCCCCATGGCCTGACATTCTAATATGATGATTCAAGTAGCTGCTCTATTGGTGTTTTTTTTTTTACATGTGCATGTAAAAAGGAGGAAATCACATTCAAGTTAAATTTAACAAGCATTTATTTTGAACCAGGCAGCTGTACTCATAAGCTTTTAAAAATTAAACGAAATAATGCCATGGTGAACGTAGCTCTCAAATCTTTAAACACTCTCACACAGTTTGGTGTCAAACACCATCTTCCACTTGTCGCCCTTCCGAATGCAGACAAGATGGTAGGCGTTATGAAGGTCCATTTTGGTCAAGATGAAGTAGTGCGAAGGAGGGATCAAACAGAGGTGGAGGATAGTTATTTTTCACCCTGATGTCACTGAGGCCTCTGTGATCACTGCAGGGGTAAAGAGAC
Source organism: Diplodus sargus (assembly GCA_903131615.1). Taxonomy (NCBI): domain Eukaryota; kingdom Metazoa; phylum Chordata; class Actinopteri; order Spariformes; family Sparidae; genus Diplodus; species Diplodus sargus. Next base: position 792,081 of record CAEMYA010002128.1, read on the forward strand.
TCATCCTTTTTGCCCATGAAGAAAAAAACAGTGCAGAGGAGAAACGAGGAGGGCCTGATCAAGCTAGTAACCAGTGAGTTGTTAAAATAATCGGAGCACCAGGGAGAAGATTGATAGCACAGTCATATGGGCAGTGAGGTGGCAGAGACAGGGCTAGTTATTTACTGAAACCTTGAGTCAGGTCATGGTACACTGGTGGCACCAGGGACAGGTCAGGAGGTTTAGAAGGAAGGTGGAAGATACGTTTGCAGGTGTGGCAGCAGAATGGAGACAGTGGGAATGACAGAAAAAGGTCTCGGCTAAGAATGGGGGCTGTCAGTCAATGTGAGGGTTGTGTAATCTGAGCCAGGCAAGACCCAATACCACTGGTGAGGTGGGTGATGGAATGACAAACAGCTGGAGAAGCTCACAATGGTTACCAGATATGGTTAAGGTAATGGGCAGTGTGTGATGTGTTATGGTAGCCAAACAACGTCCATCCTGTCTTGTGGACATTGAGGGCTTCAATGGGGATTACTGTTTGATCAACCAGGGCTGAGTCAATAGAACTGTCATCAGGACCGGAATCCACAAAAACATGAATGGGAAGAGACTCAAATGACCACTGGAGGGATGCAGGAAGATTTATGTGAACATTAGAGCTGGAAATAGAGAAAGTCATGCTCACCATTGCGGCAATGACATTCTTCTAGGGTCAAACGAGTTCTTCCCACCTGCACTGGTTCCTCCAGGTCAGCAGGGGGAGCTCTGGGGATCCAGAAGTCAGAGGCGCTAGCAAAAAATGACAGCACTGAAAAAACTGGTGTGCCTGATAAGTTTAAAGAGAGGACAAGGAGGTGGTGGTTGTGGGCTGGGACAAGGAAGACCCCTAGAATGTCTGAGCACAACAGATCTTTATGGAGTGAGGAGGAGGTCGTTGTCAGCCACCAGCAGGCACTGCCTCCAAGGACAATGCTGCACTGTTGGAGCTGGGTGGACCAGGGGCTCTGATAGAAACTCAGTTTACAAAAAAACCTATGACAAGATTTTTTAAGTGGTTAGGAAACAATCTCAATTTTAATACTGATGCCTCTATGACCTACATGAGTAGATGAGACCATCAGCAAGACTTTGATATTTTTATATAATCATTGTTCATCATAAAATAAAATATAACTTTAGTTTATTTTAGGTTCCACAACATATGATAACATAATTATAACTATATCTATCTGTCCATTTTGAAACAAAATATTATATACGCTTTCTACATACCCCTGCTTGAAATTTAAGGTTTAAGAAGCCAATGATGATCATGGATGTTAAGTACACTCTGCCAAACATTAGTCCCTCAGCTGTATGCAAAATGGAGGGTCAAGGTGGAGCAGCAGCTCAGAGATGATATGTGGTCTGGTCGCACGTCCGAATCACATCAGGTCTTACAGAACAGGAGGCTAATAAAGCTGAACTGAACAACTACCTGCAAGCTCAAGAATGTGCATCAGTATATATATAATATTATGATAACACGTTTGGCCATATTGCCCAGCCCTACCTTTAAGTAGCTATTTTGATTTGAGGTTATCCTTATTTCACAAATGATGGCCATATGATGATAATAGGGGCACATCAGTGTCGATCACCGGAATTAATGTTCTTGGCAAACTTTATCAAAGTTGTGAACCCTCCCACTCTCATTCCCCAATTCCATTAGACCTACATCAGTGAGTCTGTACTGACACCAAGATTAAGGTTACCTTCATATTTAATCATACAGATTTCCCAAGGGACTCAAGAGATTTTTGAGGGGCCTCTCAATGGGTGTTTGTTATCCTTATTAAAAGTTCAATAACACTATTGAAAACAATTTAATTAATACTGACTGTGTCTGAAAGAGTACTGCCTCAGGGCCTTGGAAAACATCTGATGAAATATGTGGCATTTTAATCTAGGAGAGCTAATTACCTGCTAAAGTACACACCCTGCTATGTCACATCCCTTCCAGGTCTTATCTTTTTGACCTTTCCCTTTATCTTTCCTCTTCTTATTTTACACACTTCTTGCCATAACTATTGGAAACTGCTCCTCTTTATAAACTTTCTGCCTGATGTTCTCAGTACTAAAAGAAGTCTCAATATTGGCTAGGGGTTAATAGAGTCACATGGACGCGGTCGTTTTCTCTGCACATCAATGTGACCTCAGGGGTCAGGCTTAAGTGTTTGGTAATAGGGGGATTATACACATGTGCTATAGAGATACTTAAGAAAGAAGGCAGTTTTCAACGCTCATAGTGAAATTTTATTAAGTTAAAACTAAGTTCATTATCTGCTAAGCCCATGAAATCATAAATGATGATGCACTCTGTGCTGACATTTGCCATAAAATATGTGTGCAGTCACAACAGCAGCAGAAGTAAAATTTAAATGAGGATATACAGCACTAAATTGAAATAAGAATGCTTGTGTCATGGTTTGGACTTTACTGCAGCTTGTTTTTTTGTCGTTGTGTTTTTAGCAGTGCTGAGAGAAGTTGGGTGTTATTTCCTGCTGGCCGGATCGTTTTGCCACCTCGCGCAACTGCAGTGCATTTGGGAGCAATCAGCCTCCCTACTTATACCCTGGTATCCTCTCTGCTTGCTGCCAGATTATTTTCACCAGCTCTAGTTGGTATATGGTCAACCTAATGTTTCCAGTGGTTTCCCGTCACTCTAGTGTTTCTAGTAATTTTTACATACAGATGTCTTTCTGGGTGACTTGAGGAGTCTCGCAATCTATGGAAAGAGGCTGCTCTCTTCTGTATTATTAGTCTATATTAATTGTTATTAATGGATTTGAACTGTTGAATTGTATCTTCCAGTCATGACATTGTAACTGTTAATTGGGCTGATGTTGATAACCCAGTGTAGAATGTTGGGAATCGATATTGATTAGTGATTATTATTAAAATGTTATTATTAATTAATTACATTATTATAGTTATTTAGCAAGCGAAAGCTGTGAAGAGTTCAGCTTGGTGTCTAAGAGGGTAAGATTTATTAGATTACATCAGTTTTTGGTCAATGTGACTATTTTTCAGGTGCATTAAAAGATGGAATGTGTCCATTCGCAGTACATCGCGCAGTACTGATTGTCTTTATTGATTGTTTTTACAGCTGCTGGAAGCGAGACAGAGTGCTAGCTGAGGATGAGGTGGAACTTTGAAAGTGTGCCACCATAGACCTGATGTCTGAGGAGGAAGACGGCGGGGTGTCTGGATGCAGCCGGGAGCTCACCGAGCTCTGTGCCGTGCTGCAGTCGAGATTAGGCGATTCCAACGTACAGAGCGACGCACCACAGACGTTTGCAAAATGGACCGAATTCAAACAGAAGGCCGGCAGTTACCTACAGCTCCGAGGCAGCAGACAGACACTTCATGGTGCTGCAGGATTTGGGGCTTCTCGTGAGCTTCCCGTTGTTGTGTGGGCAGATTATGCTTTGTACATAGTTGTGGTGTGTCTGTGTTTGTTCTAATAAAGCGCTTTCTTTGAATAAACTTCCTGGCAAATGTTCCTTTCCTCAATAAATTCAATTATGTCTTTTGATGATATAATAAATAAATAAATAAATAAATAAATAAATAAATAGGGGTGGGGTTTACATTTATAATGACCCAGAGTGACCAATAGTGACAGATCTGCCAACCAATCACGAGTGATTTTTCGTGTTTAAAAGTAGTGGTTTCATCCAATACTGAGTGAGGAAATTAGGCCACACATTCTCTGGCCAGGCGTGGTTTCGCTGCAGGGGGGTCATGGGGGGACAACTGCCAAGCAAGGCCCACGTCAATTTCCGACAATTTACAGCAGTTTTCGGTGTTGCCTGCAAATTGCCGTTTGCAGACGTAAACCTGAACTTCCACGACAATTTACAGTGCCGCATACTGACGAAAATCCCACTTTTCATGCAGTGATGTGACACGTACATATGAATGGATCTGTAGATTACAGGAACATTAACAACTACCATTTATTCCTTGCAACTGGGCCTAGCATTAGAGACCTATCAGCAGTGTTTGACACAGCACCAAATCCTCCTTTCCACTCTGGCGGAACTTGGCATCACTGACTCTGCTTTAACCTGGTTCACATCATACCTGACAAACTGCACCTTTCATGTCACATGGAGTGGCTCCTTGTCCAAACCCTGCTTTCTGAAAACTGGTGTCCCTCAAGGCCCAGTACTAGGACCACTTCTGTTTTCACTATACATTAGATCACAAGGATCGACAATCATGTTACATAAATTCTCTTACCACTGTTATGCAGTCGACACTGAACTGTTCCTCTCTGTTTTACCATCCTCCAATACCCACGTTGCAATGTGCAAGTACTGGTCATCTCCCACCTGGACTACTGCAACTCGCTCTTGGCTGGACTCCCAGCCTCTGTGACTAAACTGCTGCAGCGCATCCAGAACGCTGAAAGCATTGATTTGTGTCTTCATTCCTCTCAAATTTCAACTGTGTTTTTCAGGAACCTGAACGGCACTGAACCAAAAATCATTTGTTACTGGGGTTATTAACCATGTTGTACATATGTGCATATGTGCAGGAAGTGTGATTGATTGATATGAGGTTTACTTCCTGTGTTTGCTATGGATACAACACAGTATTGGTGCATAAATGTATTCAGGGCGACACCCTCTACATGTGTTAGAAATTTGGTGTTGATGGGAAATTGTATGTTGAAGTTATAAGGACTTCCTGCTTCATGGCGAAGCATCGAAATGGACTGCACCACCATGCCCACCAGGTATGACTGAGGCGAAAGCTTTTGATAACTTTTTATTTTCAAGGTCTGAGGATGATACTGAGTGAATGTGTGGTCTGTTGTGTTAAATCTGTAGGAGGAGTTTGTTAAAGAGCGAGGTATGGAAATGGGTCAATATGACCTCGAAATGCAAAATGGCCGACTTCCTGTTGGACTGAGGGTATGGGTCCAAGAGGGTTTTTTATGCGTCTGGTCATGATACATACTGGTCAGTGCTCAGGCCCTAATAAAAGTATAATGATGACGATGCTGATAGTAGGCCTCAAGCAGGACTGCAGGGCCAACCACTATTCATGGGAACCTGCAAGACAAGAGAGCACACTATGGGCAAGAAGCTAAGTCAGAAACATGTATTAATCAGACATGAATGTGTACAGATAGAAAGAGAGGAACTCAGTGTATCATAGGAAATCACCCGGCAGTCTAAACTTATGACAGCCTGTGCATTCCCTAACTATAGGCTTTATCAAAAAGGAAAGTTTACTCTTAAAGATAGTCAGGGTCCCTGCCTCCTGATCTGACATTGGAAGATGGTTCCACAGGGGAGGAGGTTGATAGTCAAAGGCTCTGCCTCCCATTCTATCTTGGGATACTCTAAGAACCACAGCGCGAGTGGGATAATGGGGTACTATTAAGTCTTTAAGATATGCTGGAAAAACTACAGGTCATCCAGGTTTTTATGTCTTTATCACATGACTGAAGTTTAGCTAACTGATAAATGTTGTCTGGCAGGTATACTTGTGTATCATCTGCATAACAATGAAGATGAATCGAGTGGTTTCTAATGATAGTCCCTAAAGAAGGCATATGTATAGTGAATATTATTGGTCAGAGCACATAACATTGTGGAACAATGTGACTGACTTTGGTGTGCAGAGAGGATTCATTGTTAATTTGTACAAACCAAGAAGGGTCTGATAAATAGACTAGCACAGAGAGAAGACTCTTGTCAGATGCAATAAAGAGATCATTTGCAACTGAACCAATGCTTTTTCAGTGCAATGATGCACTTCAAAACCTGACTGGAAATTCTCTCATGAACTAATGTTATGTAGAAAGTCATGGAGCTGACTGGCAACCCTGTTCTCAAGAATCCTATAGAAAAGGGGGAGCCATTAGATATGGGTCTATAGTTTGCTAAAACCCCTGGATCAAGTGCTTTAATTACAGCTATATTAAAGGACTGTGGTATATATCCTGTTAATAGGGACAGACTGATTATGTTGAGTATAGAAGTGCAAAGTAAACGTAGAATTTATTTAACATTGATGGTTTAGATAAAGATATCACTGAAGTCAGGTGGTGAGGGTCAAGGGTAGAAAATAATTCAAGATGTATATCTGGTTTTATAACTGTTTCTGAAGTTTCTGTGTTAGAGGCTGAATTGCTACCATCTGAGGTCAAAGGTGATGAATTGTGTCTCTAATAAGTACAATTTCATCATTAAAGAAGCCCATAAAGTCATTGCTGCTATAGGGATACAAGCATCAATAAAATTATGACTCTCTGTAAATAACTGGAGTTATTCATATTTTCCTCTAGTCTCTTATGATTTCTTGATTTCTTTCTCAGAGGGGCAATAGAGTCAAGTGTCATTCGCAGAGGGCTTGCAACACTATCTTCAAGATGACAAATCTTGGAGGGACTATGACCAGAGAAGATTGTTGTGTTGGAACATGACATTGAATGAAAAGCCAATGGAATAATTTCCTTAAATATAGCTACACAACTGTCAGATAGACATCTAGAACATATATGTTTGCCTTGTGGCTTATTACTGTAGTCCAGTAATAGGAATTAAAAAGTTACTAAATAATGGTCTGATAAAAGAGGATTCTGGGGGGAAAGGCTTCAATTTCAGTGCCGTATGCCAGAACAAGGTCGAGGGTGTGATTAAAACAGTGAGTGGGTTCTTGTACACACTGACTGAAGCCAATCAAATCTAATAATGAGGTAAATGCAGTAGCAAGACTATCATTATAGTCATGTCATGATTACTAAAATCACCCAAGATTGTTACTTTGCCTGTTTTTAAGGACTAAACTTGACAAAAACTCTGAGAATTCTGAAAGTTCACAGTAAGGACCTGGAACGTGGCAAACAACAACAAGCAGAACTGGCTATATTGTTTTTCAGGTCAGGTGAGAAAGATCGTTTTTTGCTTTAGGATTGAGTAATAGGCTTGAGTCAAATATGGCTGCAACTGCACATTCTCCGCCAGTGTCTCAAGGAATGTGAGTATTGATATGGCTAACATATTCATCATTACTCAGCCAGGTTTCAGTGATACAGAATAAGTTAATATTATGATCTGATATTGAATTATTTTCTAAAGCTTGATCGAGCCAGTGGTTAAGATTTTTAACATTTTTATGTTAACTTTCTATTTTTTTTAACAGTTGTAGTCAAGTTTCTTTATGAAACTCCTCTTTTACTGACTGATTTAAGAGGGCAGAGGACAGACACAGTCTCAATGGGTTTTTGGGTGGGTAAATGCTCTAAAAGAAGACACTAACACCATTCATAATGTAATTTGAGTGCAGGCATCCTGCGCCAATTCTCCACCTCTATGTGTGAATGTCTCAGGGGCGGTGAGGGGTGAAATTTCACTCCGGCGCTGATACACCTCTAGAGGGAGTATCAGAGGCGCAGGTCCGTCACTCAACTAAATAAAGAGAAATGTCCCACAAAGCAACATTACATGACCAAACAACAGTAACGTAGTAACTGTAACTGTCTTTTGCAACGTAAATGTGGAGAAGCGTCTGTCCTCCCGCCTGCCCGACCAACTCCTCGTCACATTTCTGACTGAAAAACAGCACCTGTCACCGGCAAAAAACTTTAACTCACCGAGTGTTTGTGTTGAAAAAAAAAATGACCGCGATGGTCAGACCTCCAGACCGAGACTTCACTGAACTTTCCCCCAGAAAACAACCTCCCTCCCCACAAGTGACAAGTCAGACAGCGTCCGTTTACTTATGGTGATTTTGTAATTATATAATTTAAAGCGAAAACTTTAACATTTTCCAGGATGTTTGGTGGGTCAGGATGTCAATCACAGCACATTCAAATGATTATACAGCATCTAAATGTTTATAAACTGTCAGTGGGTTTAGATTGACAAGAGGACAATAGGGAAACACCTTGAAAACACACAGACGTCACGCCTCTTTAGGAGCGTACAGTACAAGATGGTAGAGTGCATTTCCCCTGTTAAATCCATTAACTTTATGAGTAAATTAACAAGGTGATTTGTTGTTAGGTATCATCGATCTCCCAAAACGGCATCAAGAAATTTTCTTTTGAAAAAATCCATACATCATTGCATTCCTAGCTAATAATTTGGAAATGTATCCAGAAATGTATAGTGGTTGCACTTACAGATCACAGAAGGGTGGGCTATTTGCTTTGGCAGAAGACTGCGTTTTCTGAGTGCCCTAAAATATTATACAGCTGTGGTTCACATTTTCAATGGCTGTACCAGATATTATTTAGTAGTAGCTCTTAAATTCATAGAGTGGTGAGAGTATTCACCATAATTTGTTTGCCACAGATGAATTGGTGCCTGTATCAAAGACAGTGGGAAGAGTTTATTCCCCTTTTAACATTCAAATACATATTGCTTTCTAGCAAAGATTTGTTTCATTTTGATGGGGTAATCAATTACAACAATAACGGGTGGCGATGGGTGGGGAGTCTGGGTGACAAGGGTAAAAGAGCTATTTGGATTTTTAGAACCATACTCCAGGCTTTCAATAAAAGGATTAATGTAGCCTCCGGTGCTGCTGTTCCAGTTGGAAAAGGATCAATCGGAAAAGGCAAAAGCGTATTAAAAGGATTATAGATTAGCAATTAGATGTCTTCTGACGGGAGGTTAGGAAGTGCTCTCACATAGAATTTTGAGTCTTAAGGTGAGCTGTGTGACATCTGGCACTGTAGTCTACTCCCTGCCTCACACTACATCTTCATCTTCTTCTCTTGGCTTGACAGCCAGAGGTTCAACTGAGTCGAATGACTGTCTGCTACTCAAGAATGAATGTCTTGTTTCTGAAGAGCTGCTTTTGCATTGTGTCGCTTATTAACCCTTTCTATAGAAATATACCTTAATGTTTCTCTCTCCTTTCTTTCATATTGCTTCACTTTGTAGGGCAAAATTCTTTCATTCATTACACAATGATTTACAGAGAGACATTGAAATTTTGATATGCTGTTACTAATAGTTGTCACAGGGAGCCTCTTTATCCTGACATTTGGGCAGTGTGGGTAGGTTTTGATTGAGACAGTAATTACATAAAAGTCAAACTTTTTGTCAGAGTATGAAAGGCTGTGTCAGAAACAACCACATGCTTTTTCCTCTTTTTTCAGTATAGACGAGAACAGCAGCCATAGCCATGGGAGAAAAGTTAAGCTGCTGCAATTTAAAGTCCAGAGATTTTAAAATAATTCTAAATCAGTGCATAAAATGTCTGTGAAATTAACACTGAAGTTCTGTTAAATCATGACATTAAAAAACTTTAAAAAGAGAAACAATGAAGCAGTATGTAATTTACAGCCATATTTTGTAATAAGTAATTATATGTAAAAGGAATCATATTTCCTTGTACATGTACATATTACTGTAGTTTTAACAGGAAAATTGTATTTCAAAAAACAATACAAAATAGTTAAAATTACAACATGAGAGTGTTAAAATAATATATATAT
>CAEMYA010002128.1:834022-844470 GCA_903131615.1 Diplodus sargus
TTTTTTTTGTATTTCAAAAACAGGTGAAATCCTAACCTCCTTGGCATCAGTAATTACATGAAATGAATGAAAAGCAAGTAGTACATTGGTTGCTCAACAACCATCCTAAAACATAGGCTACTTACGGCTTCTGACCTGTGGTGAAAACAACCAAGGAAGTTTGGCCCTGCCATAGTTGACAGCGAAACTTTCAACTGTCTACACAGTGCCACAGGCTGCCACTGAGGTGCTTCTAGGAGGATCCCGTCCTGGCTGGAGATTTACTTAGGATGTGAAGTCATAGCATTTTGGCTTAACACATTGCTGCCTCTTGATAAATCACACTGCTACTGCATACATAGTGCATAATTACATCATCAGTTAAAAAGTGAAGAGCAGTAGTTAAAGCTAGGTACAAGACATGAAAAGCGTTTGGAGTCAATTGGCTATCGGTACATAAATCTTACTAGAGCTGCAACTGAACTAACGATTATTTTCATTATCGTTTCTCGATTAGTTGTTTGGTCCATAAAATGTCAGAAAATGGTGAAAAAATGTTTCCCAAAGCCAGAGGTGACTTCCTCAAATGTCTTGTTTTGTGTAGAACCCAAAGATATTCAGTTTACTGTCAGAGGGCAAAAAAAATAAATAATTGAAAATATTCATATTTGAAATTTGATATTTTTTCTTAAAAAATTACCCGATTATCAAAATAGTTGACCACTAATCAATTAATTGATTAATCATTGCAGCTCTAAATCTAACTTCTTTACCCAGCAGTTGGGAAGCAAGGCACAGGAACTTTTCTTGAGTCTTGAGTGTGCAGTGTTTTTTCATGGACAAACTGAAATCTACACTTAAAAACGTTACTGCTAATTTCTTCTCTGCTCTGACCACTAACCTGTTCTCAGCGCATCCACCGTCACTTTCTCTCTCTCACTCGACCACACACACTCGTGATTCCTTGAAGGAGCTACGTTACTTTTACAACACCTATTTCACTATTAATTGTATATTTCATCAAATTATTTTTAATTGGCAGGCTAATAATAAGCAAAAGGCATACTATGTGCCAAACCATTCACTGGTGTCCTTAGTCCACTGAAACACAATAGGAAACATAGAGTATGAAACTGGCAGTTAAGATAAATTATCCGCAGCCTTTTCATTTTAAAAAGTTAACAGCATAAATGAATGTCTTAATTAATGTGACATATAACAACAAAATGAGGGGGAGTTCTCCGCTGTGTTATTAACGGTATATCAACAGTGGACAGCAGCCTCTCTGTTAAATATTCGCTTCGGGCGCACAGAGTTAATGCTGCACTGTGTGTTGGTCAGCCGGTCTCGTTGGTTTACTTCTGGTCACTGCTCCGCTCCGCTAACGTCTCAGAATGGCGGCGTAAATAGTTCACAACATACTTCACGTTCGTCTAGCAAAGGTAACTATTTAGTCACTTGATCAAAAAATGCTTGCAACCGCTGCCTTTATTTTTGAAGATTTATTACAAGATAACTTCAGTGTGCGTGTGCTGTAGATTGCCCGGGTGATGCTCTGCCCTTGCAGTTGAGTTCCACCTTTTTCGTTCCGCCAACATCACGTTATTAAATAACATTTAACGCTAGAAAATATATTTTTAAAATATGTGAATCGATTTCGATTTCACCCACCCTTGGTTTTATTGCAAATTAGAAACAGAGTTGGTGAGATAAAAGATGCAAGATAACATCTAGCTTATTTAGCCTTTATTTAACATTAACTTAACTAAATAAATAGGAAATATACTGTTATTTTCTCAACTTATCCAACACTGGGAGCAGAACCAGTAATTTTAACGTTGGAGCTTATCAATGCTACCGTCTTTAATAATTTAGCCCCGGGGTCGTTTAATACTGGACTAGTTAGTAACCACATTACTACGTTTTAGAATTATTCAAGTTAAGTAGCAAACCTTTCAACTCATTATTACTCATTATTAACTTACATTATTCATCATTAGCCTGCAGATGTTAATTAACGTTAGCCTGCTAATTGTCAATGACAGACTAACAGCCTAGAGAAGGCTAAAAACTTAAATTCCTTGTCTAACAGAAGCACGCCAACAATAAATCCTGTGATAGATCCACGGACGTAATTTTGGGTGGGGATGCAGAGGACATGACCCCTGCACTTTTTCAAAAGGCCATTTTGGTCCCCTGCAGTTTTTACCATCCAAAAACCATGTTACCTATATTTAACAGAGATGCGTCATGCACTAGGACCAAGCAGAAAATGGTCACTCAAGCCAGAGCCCGTTTCCTTGAGTTTAGACCCGCCCACAAGCTCCTCAATTGGATCTGCCGTTTCTTGTGTGATTGGCCGTCCCCGCTGTCACTCCATCTTTCTTGCACAACAGTCTGCTAGTTGCCCAGGAGTCAGTGGCGAAAGTATCGGCGGTGCAACCGGTGCAGCTGCATCGGGGCCCAGACGCTGTCAGGGTCCCATGAAGGAAGAAAAAAAAAGAAATAGCTGTCCAGAATTGCCACAGGCCCTGTTTTTGTGAATGAAATAGCTGGGGGCGGGTCGGTAAGGTAACGCTGAGTGGCCTTGATGCCTGTCAGTCATGATGAGTCGCGTCTCGTCCTCTCACTGCTGTGTCTGCAGCTGAGCACTGTGGGCCGAGTCGATGCATGTCTCTCTCCCCCGTTTATTTGCTTCAACCACTGAACAGACCAGGTGTTTATTTGAGACCAGGCGTTTAATTCCTTAATTGAAACCTGGCTATTATTTGGTAATTTACAGTACTCAAAGAAATGCGTTACACCCATCCTGCAACACCCTCACTGGCTCCGAATAAAGCAGCGTATCCACTTTAAGATCTTCCTCATCAATTACAAAGCTCTCAAAAATCTTGTAAAGTGTCTTTGAGTTTTATTGAAACTGCTGATAAATAAAATGTATTATTATAATAATAACAATAACAATAACAATAATAATAACATAACTGTAGAGCCTCAACAATGCAAAGATTTTAAAAAAGCTTCTATTTAATGCCAAAGAGATACACTCATTTTCATGTATTATTTTTATGTTGAAAGGCAGCAACTATTAAAAAAAACACCAACAATGAAAGATTGAGGGAAAAATACAGTAAAACCTTGGATTACAAAAGTGATTTTATACATCCAAACTCGTGAGAATTGTGAAACTAAGTTTTTCCTCAATAAAATTAGGTCTGTTTACCACATATTCCAAAAATAAGTGTAAAATTGGTGGTACTGAGTTGGAGTGAAGATGACTAACAAGGTGAAACACAGAATTGGGTGATTATGTTTTGCAACATGCTTCACAACCAGTCAAACCAAAAAAGGAAACAGTAAACTTAAAAGAAGCAATAGAAAACTAGACGAACTACCACACTGAACTAAAGAGTTGGAGTTTTATTAAAATACTTGTGTCCCCCCCACCTCTGAAATCAAAATTTCGTCCTTGGCTCCATGTGTTCAAACAGCCAAAATAAGAAAGATTCTTCAAGATGTGACGTGTGACTGGCTTCACATGGCATCAACTGTGCCTGTGCTGTCACTGTATGCTGTCTGAATAATGTGTTATGTCCAAGGTGACTTTGCAGGGTCACCACAGGAGGAAAGAAATCCTGGAAAATAGGGGATATATCTTCACATTCACTTGCATCAAATTCAATTCTAAGACTACACATCATCTATCATGTTATTAAATAACACATTACAAAACAAAAGCCCACGGGGTTAGCATAGATTTCATTTTATGAGGATGCAATTTGACCATGGCAAGGGAAAAAAAAAATTTTTTTTGGCTAGATGCAATTTCTGATGGAAAATCAGAGCAGAGAGTGCAACATGATTAAGAGCAAATGTCCCCCTGTTGAGGATGGAAAATAACTGCTTGACTTGGCACTTTTCTCCTCCGGTCACAGCTCAAGGTGTGGTTCTTCCTGTAACCTTTTTTTTGTTTGTTTTACTACTCCTCTGCCACTAAGATTAGCTTTTTTAGCTTCAAATATAAAGGATAGAGGGTTATATGATTACTCTGAACTATTTTACGTGAATAGCTAAATTCAGGAGTTTGTTGATTTTTTTTTTTTTTAATGGATACAAATTGTTTCCAAAGACAGTGATTAAAACACAAAGGTATTGCATCTGATAGCTCAAACATACAAAACAGAATCAGTGAAATTGATGGTTTCTGGTGATGGGATCATAAATAGTAAATGAAAAAGGTAACAAACTATTTAAGTGCAAATGCAATCCTTTTCTCAAATTAATTGGATGGTTGGAAATGTTCCTAAAGGTTTTTAACCTGGAAAAAAAAAATGACAACACATTGTCAAAAAAGGATTGATTCTTCATGCCTACACACATTCAAAAGTCATTAAAAATGACCCATATGACCATAATAAAAACATTATTGCACCTTTTTTAACACCATTATACATACATACATAGACTTCTAGCTTGTTTTAGGTTCATTTCAGTTAAATATGGAATAACACATTTGTGATACAAATACATTGTATTTGCCTGCAGCAAAAGCTTTATTTTTGTTTGAGGAATCCCAACCTCTGTTCTTATACACAATGTGATGATGTGAAGTTGTGACATGAAAATTGTGTATACAAACTCATCTATACCTTCGATTTCCAACAGCTGTACATATAGCAGTATTTATAGCTCAGATGTTAGTGGGATCTGAAGGTGAGGCCTTTACCCTGGCTTTGATCTACCACCACAAATTTCTGGGTAGGAGAATTGACGCAGGAACTGGACTGTGTCCAATCTCTATTGATTTTTGGCCTACCTTGCCATGTGTCCTGGTATTGGTGTAAATGCACAGTATGGGAATGTCTTGAAACAAATGGATTACTTCATTGGTTGTGACAGCTATGTGGGATTTGACAGACAGGAACTAATTTCCCCATCATACTCAAATAAAAACAAAAGGAGGAGAGAAAATAAGTGGCTTATTAAGGGCAGGTGTTGAGCAAACCATATAAATGCAAATATCAGTTAGCCTGTTTCTCCTCCATTGTGATAGATTTGCTGTTGTTTTTATTTCTACTGAAAAACAAATATAGTAATAATCTTCTACAACTCTGCAGATACCATCTCAGTAGCAGCTGAAAACATCAAACAGAAATGTTGAACATGTATTTCAGTAAAGACGGTTTTGATGGTGAATATAAACCTAACCACCCAAGTCTTACACCACAGGTTTTTTTTTAGATCTATGTTTTAAACTTACACCGGAATATCCCTTTAAGGTCTACTTACTAGCAACAAATTGTTTAACATTCTGTTTAATAATGTCTGTCCTTAAACCTTGCAAGCTGATGTATTGATTATTTTCTGTCATTAATATCAGTGTTTCATTATTGTTGTTTTTGTTTTTTAACATAGCAAAAATGCAGAAATACATGCTGTGTGAAATTATAAATTACAATGAGAAATCTAGAACTAAAGTGTCAAAAAACGTCCCATCTCACAATGTTAAAGAAAGTAAGAATAATTCCTGGATCACTCCCTTTATCTGGATCTGCACCAAAAGTTAATGGGGTTGAGACCAATCTTCCATCCATGTCTGGTGGATCTCAGTTCAGTAGTTTCTGTTGTATGTTGTTATAATGTGTATATTATTTGAGGTATGATCGCTGTTACAGGGTGAATACATGCATTGGTTACACTGAGCTGTGCACCACGGCCACATCCATTAAAGTTTAAACATTGTTATTGTTTGTTTTGTCAACTTCATGGAAAAAATATTTTTTGAGACTTGGTTAGGTAGGTGGACTTGACCTACTGGTCTCAGCATCAGTTTTGACTGGTGTCAGATGCTATGTTTTAAAAAATGTTGTTACTAATTGTTTTTGTATTGGAAGGCTTAAACTGAATTTATTTCAATGAAAAATGTTAATTCTATCTAAGATTTCATCACTACAGCAAAATGTATTGTTATTACCCTGAGTTTCAGTGGAGAGTGTTAGTGTCCAATAGTCTAAGTGCTGAGCTACCTAAGGGCATAAATTATAGAGTAATTGGAATGCTGCAAATATGTGAAATGATTCAGAGGGAAATTTCTAAGGTGATTACACTCAACGAGTTCAAAGCACTTATCTCAGGACCATTAAAACAGCCATTACAGCTCTGCAGATGACACCTTAAGGTGCTGAAAAAAGCTCTGAGGGAACAGACTGGAGGATGATGGTAAGGTATGTGGGGGGAAGGTGTATTTGTGTGTGTGCATGTACTGTGGTGCATGGTGGGAGGATGATCAGAGAATGCACTGAAGAACATGTTTTAAGTTAGTTTTCTTGTTAGCAGTCCCAGATGGCCATGGCCAATTTTTAAAGGCTTGTTCCAAAAAATTTAATTTTAACTTAATGTTACATTTTTACGTAAATGACATGTTACATCACTTGCATTACGTGAGTGATGTTATGTGAATTACATGACGTGAGTTTCGGCACTTTTTCTAAAACCTAACCAGGTAGTTCTTGTGCCTTAGCCTGATCAAGCCGCAACTGGTGTCTGTCAAGCATTATTAACAGTCTAAAATTATGTCTTTAAAAATGTCATTCTAAATGAAGTGTTTATCAGCACATGCTTTATTTTGAAAGTGTATATTATCCATTGTTGCGAACTTGATCCCTTCACGTGCAAAACTGATGCTAGATGGAGTGTCATAGTTCGAAAGCTTTAGGTTACTGACCAAACTGCTATTTGACAAGTTGGGAGTGAGAAAATGCTGGCCTGGGTTAGATAGATTTACATCAGCAATGGTGATTGCTTAAAGGTTTGCCCACACAAGCCTGTGGACAATTTGTTTAAAATCCAACTCTGACTTTATGCATGTTCTTGGCTGCCTTATCTCAGTGCTTCTGTCCACTCCACTAAAAGAGAGCAACAGTACCTAGCATTAGTTTAGAAATGGAGTCAACTAATTTAAACTAACGACCAGCTTCCAGCACTACACAGCTCCACAGAGCATCCTTTAAAGCTGGGGCTAGTAATTCTGTCCAGAAGCATTTTTTAATTATATTTGTAGAAAATCTCTTAACTTCCAGACAGCAATCAAAATATCAAATGCTATGCAAACAGAGCAAAAGAAGAAAGACCGAATTCAAGAAGGCTACAAACAAAAAGAAGCTGGATAGCACAAGAGGTGAAACAGGAGGCAACACTGGAGTGGCTGTATAATGATGGAGACAACTGATGGAGTTGAAGGCCTGAAAACGGATTGGAGCAGAATCCGATGTGACCCCAGGTGTTTTACTTCTTCGGAAGGTCTGACTCTGCACCCGACCCCGCTGCTTCCTTCCCTCAAAACTCAGCAAACATTGTTGATTGTCTGATTTTGTTTTTAAATTTTCTAAAAACATTTTTATAAATAGACATTACAGGACCAATACTGCACATTCCAAGGTTATGGATTCCATCCTGAACTAAGCTGATTTCAAAATGAACTTTGTGGCTTAGTAAAAATAAGTATAAGTATTCCTGCCCAAAGTAATTGTACTACTAAGTCCACTTCATCATTTTACCAATTAATGTGTATAGCTACGGTATAGTGTGTTTATATTTCAAATCAAATCAAAATCAATTTTATTTATATAGCCCAAAATCACAATCACATTGCCTCAATGGGCTTTACAATCTGTTCAGTGAAAACCATCCTCTGTCCTTAGACCCTCGATTCGAGTGAGGAAAAACTTGACCTGGTGTGACACGTTGATGGGAAAAAAAAAAACTTTTAACAGGGTAAAAAAAGCAATGGAGGACACCTCAGGAAGAGCAACAGAGGAAGGATCCCTCTTCCAGGACGGACAGACATGCAATAGATGTCGCATGTACAGAAAAGAGCAACAAATCAAGTTACAAGTCTGATACAAGTTATATGTAAAGTGAGTGGATCCAGGAGACGACTGAGCTGGACGAGGCATCAACAAGTGGTGCCTGAGCCATACAACATCCTGTCCACCATGGTGACCTGGAAGAGGGCAGGCCACACATATTTCTTATTTTTTTCCTAGAAATGCTTTTGTAAACACCGGCCACAATTTACAAAAAAACATATATCTATGAAAGTATAAAAGTTATAACTGATCCCTTTAATTGTCCTTTAAGCTGAGAAAGGCATTCTGGTATAACTAAAAATCAAAACAAAACAAAAAATCAGAAATGATTGATTCAGTAAATAGATTAAAAATAGAGGTTTATGATTATGTTAATATTATATGTCTTTTGTCCAATTTTAAGGTCGCTTCTGTCAGTCAAGGTCTGATAACGCGGTCTTGACAAGCTCCTAGTCTGCATAATCACTCCTGTCACAGTAGACGAAGGGGACACCATGAAGAATTTCCTCTAGAGTCATCATTGTCATTGTGTAGAGCTTTATACTTAGCCCTGTCACCTGCAATTAATGTCAATGGGAAAGTGTTAGCCTGCTGACACAGAGTTTGACTCTATGACAGGCTGTCAGCTGCTGGGCTTTCTCCATTACTGTGCCTCCTTCACTGGGGGGAGTCTTACAGGAGATCTGTTCCCTCCATCAAGAGATATATTATGTGTTTTTATATGAGAAAATAAAAATCACATGGTGACACTAACAGATTCAATTATTTGGTTAATACAGTGATGAAGAAACATGATTTTTTTTTTTTATTAGATGCTCCAAAGGTGAGTGTGTTGAGGCATGGTGAGTACAGCCTTTGAAGAATCACATTGGTATAAAGCTGTAGCACAGGTGAACAACGGAAAAATGAATAAACTAGATTGTAAAAATGCTCTTTTGAACATGGGGGGGGGGGATGGGTATTCACAGTTTAGAAAACATTAACAAAAGGCCAAGGTCATGAATAAATAAGTGTATACTTGCATCATACACATACATTTTACTGTATTACTGTTTTTTAATTAAAATACAAAAAAATAACACAGTGAAATACACAGATAATGGTGACCTCTATATGATAACATTGTAAAAATAGGTGGCTGGTCAGTTAACATACTTGCAAATAAGTTGGTTAGCGCAGTTGCTAACTTTGCTACCTCAATCGGCTAATTCATTCAATTTTATTTTCAAGTGGTGATCGTTAACTACTTGCTGGATTAAAAGAAAAATGCAATATTTGTGTAGTATTTAAGTATACACTATTATTTATTCTTGAACTTGGCCGTCTGCTGATGTTCTAAACTATAAATAACTAACTCATGATAGGAACCAAAATATACTTTTTATTTGTTGGATTATAATTGCATAAACTTTTGGAGTGTTAAGATGACAGTCCAATTTTTTTATGACTCAGAATAACATTATAACATTTTAGAGGCTTTTCTTACTGTTTTTAAGACAGGATAGAGGTTTGTAATATATAGTAAATACATGTGCAGACTGTGACCTGAGTGGACGTATAGAGCATCTCCTCTCATTCACTGTCTGATTTCCTCATTTTATTTAATCTCTCAGTAGAGTACTTAATCAGGCCATCATTTATCTGTTTCTCGCTTTCATATCTCACATTCAATTCAGTAATTACGAAGTTCTAAGCGATTCTTGTATTATTCTGAACCAAATTGTCAAGCCTTGATTTGGCTCATTGTTGATTTCATTAGGCCGAGCATTTCCAGACAACAAGATCTACTGAAAAGCTAAAGTGAAAATACCGCGCCTGTTGGAATGCAGCATTCTGTGGGCTTAATGGCATTAGTATTTCGTTTTTCAGAGGCTAACGATGCATTGTGCTCCCACCTATTTGCACTCCGAAGCAATGTCTCTGCATTATGAGATGTTTTTAATCGGCTTTGGTTGCCTGTGTCTGCTGACTGTGAAAACAGACTGCATGTAATATCATCCAGGCGCAGGTACCGCTGTTGCTATAGCAATTGTAATTACAAAAGGTTCATTAACTCACAACAGTTTTGCCAGTCAAAGGGGGGTTCACATTAACAAAATTTACATATTGAGGAAATTAACACAATTGGCATGAAACCAGGGTCATTAAAATGAGAGGCAACCTAGCAAAGAGAAAGAAAAGCGGTTCTATTATTTTCTGTGGAGGCTAACCCTGCCTTAAATAGAAAACTCTGCAAATCCAAATGTTTATTTATCTGGAGTTCAGTCCATACATACATGCATGCTGTGTCACTTTACATATGAAACCACCCATAACCATAATGAAAGATCACCAGTTCTGTAACCAACCATTAGGACAGATGGAATCGTGATGACCACTGTGCTTTGAATAGTAGGCTGAAAAAAACTAAAACAATGTAAAAGTCAAGCTGAGATGAAAAAAACCTTTTTAACCGTTTTAGATCACACCCACAGTCACACTGTTGCAGAGCTCCTGAATGATGGTGGGGAGATTTTTTTTTAGCACTTACACTCATGTAAGTATATTCAGGGATGCAAACAGGAAAAGCTCAAAAAAGAGAGAGTTCCGCCGGGGGGGGGG
>CAEMYA010002128.1:844484-859325 GCA_903131615.1 Diplodus sargus
ATCGATAGCCAGGGTGTGCATTTATTGTATCGTCCGACGGCGGGGGGTGGGGGCGGCGTGTGATCGGACCGTATGTGTTTCGCTTTTACCACGCACTGTTATGCGCACTCACCGCGGCACAAACACCGTAACCGGCAAACTTTTGTTTTATGACGGTGAAGACTACACAAATACACACGCATAACAAATGCACATGGAGAAAAGCGACCAGACTTGCACATTAGTTCCTCTTTACTATAGCTAGCTAACAACATGTAATGTTAGCTCAAAATACATCATGACACACGAGGGCTATGCCTTTACAGGCTTATAAGGCTAATGTTCATTGACTAAAAAACAGTTCATAACCAAGCTAAATATGCTCAAAGCATAGCCAGCCAACAAAAAAGCTATTGTTTTTAGCTAATATTAACGTTACCTTAGATATTTCGACACTCGCACTTCTTTCCAAGTCTCAGCTCCGAATCCGTCTCCGCTCCGTCTTCATCATCACAACTTTCAGCTGCGTCTTCGCGCGACTCGATTAATGCGGTGAATGGCCAATCATAGATCAGCAGCACACTGGTGTGCCCCTCGGGACTGGCTGACAGTCTTTTTGTTTCCCCCCCCAGTTGTACCTCATTGGTTTCAGGTCACCCCCCCCCCAAAAAAAAAAAGAAAAACCATGAACAAAGCGAGTTTAGCTTTTTGGCATGCTGTTTGCATCCATGATATTACATTTTATTATTACTTTTTGCTTTAAAAAGTATCACAAGGAAGCACAAAAGGGAGGGATTGTTTATCAGATTTCTAAATCCACAGTCAGGTATCATTTATGAGACTGAATCAATGCATTGGCTAACTTTACCTTCTTCAGATGTGGCGCTCCCACTGCAATCTATAAGGGAAATTCTCCTTGCTGAATAGATAGTTGCCAATTCTCTGAAGAATTTCAGACTTGGTGTAATGAAACAGATCTCTTTAATAAATGCAGCATGAAGAGAATACCCACAGTGTTCTCAGCAGTCGTCCAAATCGTCTTGACTTATAAAACAGAACAGTGGTTACATACTTTATAACACCTGTTATAGTGACCCTTTGATATTTCACTGGACAGTGTGTGTCATCCAAGCTACCTTCCTGTAAACACCTTAGGCAAAGACAATTGCCACTCATATGAATTCCTGACCTGTTCTAACCCTGACAACTCCCCACACCTCAGGAGAAGGGGAATCTCCCCTCTTGTCACAGCCTTTTCCCTGATATTCACTAATTATTATCATTGATATCCCAATTACTTGCATCATTTTAAATGCCTTCTCTCCAAGTAAGTGTAACCATACTGCTTCTAGTGAACTTAATCGGTTGTTACAGGCTGAGCCTGATGTGTATGACTGGTTGTGCATGTGGAGCTTGGTGTGTGTTTGTACCTGTGATGTAGGGGGGTATGTGACATTAGTGCGCCAGGTGTGGGCCTGACGTCAGTGTCATGCAACAGAGTTACCGTGGAGGCGAGTGTGAGTATGTTGTGTGTGATGAGCTGCAGCCACAGTGAAGAGAGGCTATGTACTGTGCCATGTTGTGAATTCCTGCACCTCTGAAAATAAAGAGCCATTCTCTCGTCCAGACAAAGTCCTGGGGTTTTCTTACTACAGTTCGGGGTCTACAGCTGGGAAGTTCACACAGTGTTCTACAGACTTCACAAACATCAATCCACTTTTCCTTCTTTCTTTCCAATTTTAAACTTCCAATCTTTAGACTTAATGGTGCTCTGTGAACGGTGTTAGTGTTGTCGGACATGTTATTTTTGTTTAACCCTTGGAGAGAGTGTGCTAACATAATTCCCGTGAAAGAGTCTCACTCTAAACTTAAACTTAAACAGGATTTGGTAACGCTTTGCAGAATATTAGGCAACAGTAAGCAGATATCTGGGCCCAATTTGAATAGGGCTTGTTTGATACACTCACAAAGACCACATTATTGATTTGAACTTCTCAGGAAAGTATAAATAAAGTGTATGGCACTGCGTTGTCACTGCCACAATCAGGACAAAAACACAAACGATCACCTGCTTGGGAGAGAGAACTGGTCAGGAAGGATAAGAGTAAACCAAAAAAACACCAAAAAAGTCTGCAATGAATTGGAGGCTGATGGATGACAGGAGACAAGAAGCCCTTGCACCAGATGTGACACCTTAAAGTTCAATTGAAGTTAGCTGCCGATCACATGGGCAAAGAAGAAATGTTCTGGAGGAAAACAGCTGGGTTATCTTATGGAACAACTATACCGCAAAAATATCAAAAGTGGTAAAGGAATGGCTAAGTCAGGCTAGAATTTAGGTTTTGGAATGGTCTTACCCCATCGATGTGGACCATGCTGAAGAAAGAAATAAGTGCCAGGAGGCCAACAAATTTGGTCGAACCTCAGCAATTCTGTCAAGACCACTGGTTAAAAACTCAGCCAAAGGCTTGCCAGAAGCTTGTGGATGGTTATCAGAAGTACCTAATCGAGGTGAAAAGGGCCAATGGACATTTAACTAAATATTGGAATTACTGTATGTATACTTTTGACCAGGCAGATTTCGTCACATTTTCAGAAGATCTATAATATAGTCATTACTGAACCAAACTTCATGAATGTCTTTTGAGAAAAAGTAATATGTTCAACTCATTCTATTACAGAAAAATCAGAGTAAAAATCATTGGAACTGAAAACTGCCATGATATACATGTTCTTTAAGTGTTTGTAAACCTTTGACCATGACTGTATATTTGTTTGCACTCACATGTAGATGACGGAACTAAATAATAATTGAAATCAATACTATTTGTTTGATACATTGTTGTTTTCTCTCCAGACAGCACCATACACCAAACAGTGATAAATAAAATGATAAAATATCGATATAAAAATGTTAGTTTTTCTCTAAATTATACCTCAGTAGGCCTATCATGAAAGGTACACAACTCTGAATTAAAGGTCCCATATTATGAAAAACACGTTTTCTCTGGTCTCTACATATATAAACTGGTCCTCTGAGCCCATCAACTCCCAGAATGAGGAAAACGAGCGATTCCTGCATGGTCTCTGCAGCCCACCCACTAGTAAAACGGCACTCCTATAGGCTGTTCAGATTCAGCTCCTTTCGTTATGTGACAAACATAATGGTGAAGTCGGCTGGGAATTGGCTAACTAGTTAGCTCCGCTTCAGTCAGCTATGCAATGGCATTTGAAGCGAGTTTAATGTTAATAATATTACCATGGAGCTTGATTGTCACTTTAAAATGTCTAGAAACATGTGCAGACTGGAGACGGAGACGATGCGAACAGTGTCCAAGAATTTGGAGACTGTGTTGGAGACAAACACAGCTTTCGCTAGCTGTTAGCCATTAGGTACATGGTAGTAACTGTAACAACACATTGAACAAACTAACATTATTCAGACACACTAACCATTCTGAAATGTCCTGCTGCAGCCGCAGAGTCTGTACTTCTTCAGGAGCCTCTCCTTCTGGGTCTGATTCTGGGTCAAAATGGTATGGTTGAATGAAAGCATCTCCGCAAGCCATAGCGATACATCCCCCGTAAACATTAGCACACATTACCACTAGTGTAAGCGGCATTCTCTCCCTGAGAGGGGCATGTAGCAGGCAAGGCAGGCGTTGACAGACGGAGCTCATTAGCATTTAAAGGTGCAGGCACAGAAACAGCCTGCTCTCAGTAGAGCTCAGAAGAGCGGCTTTTAGACAGCTGAAATTCAGGCCCACGGATGGGTTTGGGGCAATACATATTGAATACAGTGTTTTTGGACCTCTGACAGCTGTGTGAAAATGATGAAAAACGGTATAATATGGGACCTTTAGCTGAAGTGGCACAGTTAAACATATGCAATCACAATGTTGAACAGTGCAGCTGAAAGTGTTGATTTCGTGCTAAATATTAGCTGAAAATGAAGGCATTTAATGAATTGTTGTTGGCAGAATGAGCTTTGACCAAGTCAGTATACCAAGAGCAGCAGCTGAACCCATCTGTTGATCAATCATCTCTGTAATTAAAGGCACTGTGGGACCTAACAAATTCTCTTTTCTACTGTAGGACATGATTAAAAATTAAGCTTCATGATAGTGAGATTGCATGGATTAAAATTCCCTGATATAATGGAGGAACTCTACTAGTTCTTTCAGTAATCCTTTTAATCCTTTTAGTCCCACTTTCTAGCTTCTTCATAAATGTGGTTCTAAATGTGTGAGTGTGCCTTCTGAGTGGCAAGCATCATTTATATTAACATAGAACCCACCTTTAATGGTGGCAACATATTGAGTCAGCACATAACATGTACATATGTTTCATCCACATGGATTAGACATCAGAGAGGGTCCACCTCAGCCTTCACCAGTACCTCCCATGATAATAGTCAATGAACACTCCACCACCTAGCTGCCAAAGGATGACAGTTGCTCAGCAGAGCCCCTGAGTTTCTTGTTGTGGTCACCCCATTGTTTGTAAGTGCCTGTTCTTTTACACTCTTACAATCAACTGTATTTTCCATGTATCACACAGGCCCAACCACTCTTATTGCACTGTTTGCTCAATCAGGAACACTTTTGTCATAGGGTTAACCATTTATTGAGACAAATGAAAATACAATTATGTCTGGCGCTGATGGCTCCACTCTTAAGATGCTAGAAAAAGGTGGAGGCCAGCCTCCTGCTGCTGCTGCGGTGAACTTGCCAGCGACAGCAGTGTGTGGCAGCATCTGATTAGAAGGGATGCTGGAAAAGGTCACCACCATCTCTTTGGACTTCTCTGTGTTTAACTCCAGGGACGATTTATCAAACCACTCCACAAACTCATACAGCACTGAGCTGTGGTGATGTGAGGGGCCTGAGAGCAGGGACAAGAGAACCAACTGTGTCATTCCACATTCTTTGCCAGATGACAGTCTGGATAGGTGAACCTGCAGTAATTTCCTTGTGTAAAAGATGAAGAGCAGAGGTGAGAGGACGCAGCCCTGAGGGGAGCCTGTAGACATGACCGAGACATCAGAGAAAGTGTTACTGACCAGCACCATATGTGATCTGTTGGTCAGGAAGTCTGTAATCCATAGGATCAGCTGGTTGTTCAGGTGGAAGCGGGTGGAGAGTTTCTCTGCGAGGTTGTGTGGCTGTAGGGTGTTGAATGCAGAGGATAAGTCTGCAAACAGTAGTCTGGCTGTGGTGTTCCAGGTGTTTGTGTGCCATGTGCATGATGAGTGTGACTGGCATCATCTACCCTCTGCCTGCACGGTACGTGAACTGGAGAGGGTCCATCAGTGGGTCAGTTATCGTGATGTTGTGTTTCTTTTTGACCCTCTCCATAGCCTTTATCATGAGAGATGTGAGTCCCGAGGTTGTTCATAGCTTTGATTGAGCTCTTCCTGGGGATGGGGACCACTGTGGAGTCCTTCCATATCAGAATCAGAATCAGAATTCCTTTATTGTCTTGAAAAAGGGGACATTTCTTTGCCACAGCAGTAAAATACCAGCCATCAGCCATATCTGGGGAACTGTGCTGCTGTCCATGGATCGTTGAAACAGGAGCTGAAACACGCCCCCCAGCTGCTCTGCATAGCACTGCCAGACACAGCCACCGATGTTGGCGGGGCCAGGTGCTGTGTTCTCCTTGGTCCTCCTGACGGCTCTCACCACCTCCTCCATGTTGAAGGAGAGGTGCTGTTGTCCGTCTCAAATCTTGAAAAGATGAGTTGAGGTCGTTGGGAAGAGATGCTCGGCTGCTGCCGGCCACCTGGCACCAGGTGGAGGGAGCAGTGGAGAGAGCAGTGTACACAGCGGCCATATTCTTAATCCCCTGCCAAACTGAGCGGAGGCTCCCTTGTGTCCCTCGTGTTTATTGTTTGGGGAGATCTTTTTTGGTGAGACTGATCCACACAAAAGGAGATGTATGAAGACACCTACTCACTGATGTTGCTGGAGGAGGCAAGAAGGTTATCCCAGTCTATGGATTTGAAGCATTCCTGCAGAGTTCAAATGCTGTCGCTGGTCCACTGGTTGATGTTTTTGGTCGCCTACTCTCTAATCTGAATGGCCGGGGTGTAGGCTGGTGCCAGCAAAATGGTGTTGTGGTCAGCAAGGCCAAGTGGGGGGAGAGCAATTGATCTATATGAATCTGGAACAGATCCATGGCATTTATCCAAAGTCTTCCCCAAGTAGGTGCTGCAGATAATATATTGGTGAAATCCTTTCATTGATTTGTCATCTGAGCAGTGGTTGCAGTCTTCCAGGATGAATTTGGGAGAATCAGGGGATATAAGTTCCAGGTTGTTTACAGTTTTGGTGGTAACTCTTTGAAGGCAAGCCATCAATGTACAACATGTCATCACTGTTTATTAACCACATCTCCTAAAATGCAAGAATGGAGGCAGTCCTGTATTCATGCATGTAGTAAACATTGGCTTGCAGCTGGTCTGTTTTGTGAGGCAAGGCATGATAGCCAGGATAACTGAGGGGTGTGCCTGGAGTTTACATTTTGACTTGCTGCCCGTCGGGAAGACAGACAGCCAGAAAAGCATTAAAAACAGAGTCAAGAAAAGCCCCTGGGTGTCCATGCTGGGATCGATGTAAATTTCCAGGCAGCATGAAGTAATCCAGCAGTAGAAACAGGGACCAGAGAGCCGGCAGTGTAAACACAAACAAAGAACAAACAATAGCGGAGCGTGCAAAGACACTCACTTGAGTAAGTTTAAAAGAGGAGGGGAAAAAAGGCAGCCAAATGCCATTAACCTAGTCGGTTGGTGTCTAACGCAGCAGACTACATGTACTTCCACAGATGAACTGAAAAAACAAAACGCTCACGAATATGACACAACATATACAAAACGGTACAAATCCACTACACTCTACAAGCTAACTTTTTGAGCGCACGAGCAGCGACCCAGAAGCGGAGTCACTTGTCTAGAAGACATTTTATGGCTTTAGACTAGCTGGTCACCTGCAAATTGGTCAACATTATTTCATCATGAATCTGTCTTTACAAAGAGGTGCAGCTCCAGAAAAACTTGGACAAAGCAGAAAATATTGATTCTCACTCAGGGGGACATCTCGGCAGTCGTCAGGGAGACACTGGGCACAGTCAAATATCTAGAAGTGACACCTCTCAATTAATTGATCTCCATTCTCCGCTCCAAATATACAGAGCCAGTGGGTCTAAATTCAAATACTTACTGATAAAAACTGATTCAAAACATAAACATTATCAGACATGCATGCATTTACTGTATACATGAATTATAATGATAGTGAATTGAATGGTGGAAGAAATAATCTGTTCAAAACAGATTCTATTGACTAATACTGAAGGAAGATACAAAATTTGAAGGTAGAGTCACTGTTTAGTATTATTTATTATTTTGACAGCAACTCAGTCATAAGTAGTTTGAGAAGATGGTTCGAGCCTACTTTGACTTGTGAAACCCAGCCAGGAGTTTAGAGCTGGGATGGAACCCCTTAACAGTGGGTCCTGGGTGGCGTGTTGTTACCAGCAAAATAGGTCATATCAGACCTCTGTCTCCTTCAGTGTGATTGGATTTGCCAGATAACTTTACAGATTTGGCACTGGCCAAACAACACAAAACGTTCAAAGTCTTCAGGAAAAAATGCAAGGTTGTATACACAAAGTAGCAAAGTCATAATGGACGTTTCAATTGGTGCTGAAACTTGGTTGTCCAATTAAGAAAAATGGAAACAAGAGCAAAATACAAAGAGGCACAATTAGCATATGGGACTACATAAGTCAGAGAATATCTATAAAAGAAATATAAAAGGGGCAAAAGGTACACAAGCAACAAGTGTAACAAGAGAACAAAACAGACATTTATTGTTGCTTTGGTCTTTAGAGGAAACAAAGTGTGTTTAAAGTCGGTCAACCGTACAGGACTCTCCTCCGTTTAAGAGTCTCCTCCTTTGATTGTTTGAGACGCCAACTCTTGAAGATTACAATTATTAAAACAGAGTTTTACATGCTAGAAAATACATGTATGTCATCCAACATGCACCAACAGAAATAGCAAAAGCATGAGCAGTTTGTGAAATGGGAGTATTTAAACAAAAAGAGAGAGGAACATTGAAATAATTTGAGTGAATTTCTTTTAGTCAAATTATCGGTAAGAACATTGACTTCTTGCAAATAAGTGCTAAGCAAAAAGAATTTGGGTGAATGTGATGAGCATAATGGTAACATAAAAGTTAGTTAATACTGATTAACCTTGCAAAGTAGAAACATCTGATGTTCAGTCAAGTTGGTATGGGTTTGTTGTTGTAGAGAGGGATTACTTACAGGCTGTTTTATGTTGTTGTCCACAGCCATTAAACAAATTCAGTCAATACCAATCAAAGGTGAGGTCTGATTCTTTCTAACTGTAGAACAGACCCCATCTCCATCCTGTGGGGCTACAATTCGTCCTTTTGGCCCCAGGTAATTTCACCAGGCCTCTATTGTAAATCAGTTTAAGGTGTTAAGCTCGTCTTTCCATGGGAGTGGGTAACTCTGTCTGTCTGGATAGCATCATTAATGGTAGCTTTGTGACTGTTAAATGGGGAGGAATGATGAAGAATGTCACTTGGCTGAGCTGTGTCCACTACACTAAAAAGCTACAGTACTTGAACATGATATAATTAATAATTAATTACCACCGAGGCCTCCCTTACAACTTTGGTCAGGAGTAACATTGTAATGCTTTCTGGTTGGCAACTACAGAATTTGTGCTGTACTTGTTTGCGAGACTCATGAGTCACATAATAGAGGCTGAAACTGAGGCACAGAGCAGTAGCTGTCTGGTTTTCTCTGATCAAGTGTGTAAGTAATATTTACTTAGCACTGTAGAATTGAGAACTTGAAATTGGAAAAATTGAAGACCATTGAGAGAAGATGACAAAAATCTCATGTGACTTTCCAGTACAACCTTTAAAGATGACACTGACCTGCGAAGTTGACTGATATTCAACTGAATCAAGGGAAAGAGCAGCCCCCCTCCTTCTAAGTATAATTACCAACCAACATAACCACACAGCAATCACTCTAAAACCTACCTGCCAGTCATTTTAATAACCACCTGTAAAATGAAATTGCGCCGTGTTTCCTTTGTCCTCTTTCAGATTCCTGTCTGAAAAAGCAAGGGGATTATTTCCTTACATATGAAGACTGACAGCTGAGAAAACGCTCATGCTTTACCAATAAAGGGAGTTATAAATTACCAGCTCCATCAGCAGCTGCCTTTGTGTGCCCTGTGTCATGATCCTGGGTTTTATTGTTTTATTTCCATTGAAACCTTGCCCTTGTGTGTCTCTTCTTGCTTTTCAGATTTTCCCTCTCTGTGTTTTTCCCTTCATTACCTCACCCGTCCTTTCCCCTCCTCACTCACCTCACCTGTTCCTGATTCCCTCCTCAGTGTCCCTATAGTCTTTGTTCTCCCTGATGTGTTTGTCAGTTCATCCCGTGATGTTTCCCTGTTACCCTGTCTTGGTCTGCCTTTCCTGTGTTGCCACCCAACATTCTGCTTCAGTGTCTCTAGTCTTGCCCTGGTATGTTTCTGTTTTTTCTTGTTCTTCATTAATTTGTGTTTTGTCTTTGTTGCACTTTGTTTAACTTTTTGCTACTTTGGTTTTTGTTCTTTTGACACATTTTTGTTTTTTCTGGTTCCCTTGGTAGTTATGGTTTTGTTTGTACTTCTGTGTGCGTGTGGTGTGTGCGTCACCCTGCCATCAGTGATAGATCAGCCTGGTGGAAAAACTGCTTTCATCCAGTGACTTAAACCGCTCAAAAGAAAGCCACAATGTGCCACTGTGATGTTTAACCAACATGCAACAGACATTAATCCTGCAACGCATGGTACATCAACTAAGACAGCTTCTTCCTGTCTCAGGTTCCACATATGTGACACATACAGACAATGGTATACAGTGGTTATGGTGATGATAAATGAGGATGACGATGATGGCAAGAGCTGGAGTGCTGTATTTAACTGATGACCAGGGCAGGTGTGCGTCTTCCTAGTTTTTAATTTAGAATTTGAGCAAGCTTCTGTGTTTTGGAAAATGTCACCACCCAAAAGTTTTCAGCTTCAAGCAGTTTCATTGAACTGCTGTCATGATTTCATTGAAGATGGTCAGAATCTAATTGATGCTGTGTTTCTAATCAGTTAATTAGTCTAACTACAAAGTGGTTGCTTTTCTTGACTTTTTTTTTTTAACAATGAACAATGTTTTATAGAAGTGAGATAATGGTGATGGCAAGTTGTCTCAGTGACTTTATAGAGCCTTGTACTATAAGTCTCATTGTATAATCAACTTTGGTGTTATGACTAACCCTGTGATAATATAACTATATTGTATCAGGCCACTTTTTTGAATTTACTTATTTTTTTTATTATTATTATTTTTTAAGGGACACATTTGTAGAGGAGTGCATGTTTTTCTTGTATGAATTAGAATTACTGCTACAACACTCAATTTCAGGCAGTGCAAATCAAAGTGTGTATTGCATCTGTAATAGAGACTTTTCACGGTGAATTTTAGCTGTTACATTCGGTCAAATTTTGTGCTTGGTGTTTTTCTGTTGTGCTTGCAGAGGTGCACTGACAGGCTGGGAGGAGCTTTCCAGTCACCGGACATGCGTACATATGCGCACCTGCAGGATGGCAATCAGCCCCTGCTGCTAAGCCTGAAACACACCGGGCCAACCGTTGGCCATCTGAAGTGTTTGGGGAGACTCGGACGAATTCGGGAACAAATCTCTTCAGTGTGTTCAGCTGCATTGGAAGCTTTTGGAACTGCGCGGACAGCGTTCGATTCAACTTGCAAAGTCTGAGGAGGTTGGCTGTTGGCCGTCTGAGCCATTGGATACTCTGATTGGCAGTGTGCTAGCAAATCAGCGGGATGTGTGTGTGCGAGGGGCGGAAGTGACGATGGTAAACCGCATAAGCAGAGATGGCACAAAGTACAGACTACACTTTGCAAAATTATGTTGCTGGTCAGGGTTAGCAGACTGCTAGTTTTGCATTTTGTGTGGAACCTGTTGAGATGGATAAATGTTAATGGTAGTTGGATATAAAGAGCTGCATGGTCATTGCATCTGTGACATTAGTGTACAGTGGTAGAAAGAAAGAAAAAAATAAAGACAAAATCATTGACAGTGGAATATAATTTTGACATCTTTATTGCTGATTCGTTTCAAGCACACAGAGATCTTTTCATGCGCGGCCAATGGATCCTATACTTTGCCCCACTGAAAAGGCACAGCACCACAGTCAGACATGAAATACTGACACAGGTTATCTCTTGTCTGTTTGGCTCTTGTAGCTGCATTGGTGGTCCGTGGCAGGGAGGCTTGCTGTAGTGCAGGGTTGTCTCGCCGTCTTCCAGGTAAAATGGCATTATCTGGTCCTTCCCGATCCTTAGTGTCTGCCATATACACCTCGCAGCTCTCAGTCGTCAGAAAGTTGTGCAAAGCACAGCAAGCCAAAACAATCTTATTTACTTTAGCAGTGTCCTGAGTGTTGATGGTGGTTATCAAGACTCTGAACTGGCTGGCCAGGATGCCGAAGGCATTTTCGACTACCCTCTGCGCTCTTAAGAGCCTGTAGTTGAAAACACGCTGTGCTAGAGAGAGCCCACGGTGTGGATAAGGTTTCATGAGGTACTCCTTCAAAGGAAATGCCTCAACCCCTACAATGCAGTATGGCGAGGGTTGGTCAGAACCAGGAAGTGGGGCAGGGGCAGGCATGTTGGTGGTTCGGTTCGCCAGGGCATCTGCCAAGATGCACCCAGCAAACACCCCACCATCATGTAATAGCTGTCCACCATTGCCATCAAAACTATGGGAAAGTGGTGCTTGTAGTTGTCGTAGGTTGATCCAGATCCTGGCGTAGGACGAATGTTGACATGTTTCATCAATTTGAAGTTCTACTAGGATATGAATCCAGCGGCTACCTGCTGCCACTCGAATGCTGTGTCTGGGCACTGAAAAACAAAGAAAAGTAAATTCACATGTTTCAGGAACAAATTGATGAATTGTGTATACACCCAATCTGAACTGGAAAGAAAAGCTCTGGAAGCTTTCCCCTACAGAGGAAACGAACGGCTCAGTTAGTTTGTGCAATTCGTCATGCACAAGCCAGTGCAAGGCAAACGATGTTGTCAGTGCATTTATTGACATTACAAACCATGTTAACTGAGGTTTACTTAATTACCTGTTGCAAGGAAGTGCAAGCTGACCATCAGACGCTCTCCGGCAGATACTAAATCCAGGAAGTCTGTATTTTTACGCTGAATAATGGGTCTGATTGATTCCTTCAACATCTGGAACTGGACAGGGAACATCTGTGTGAAATTTCGGAAATCAGCAGGTCCGTTCACCGCCAGTTCCTGACAAATTCGGATAAGTTCCTTGTGCCTACCGCTGTTGGATCCATGAATTCACGCACTTGGTGCGGTTTCTTTTTCCCTCCTGTGATGTCTTCGTATTATAACGAGCCCGAAAGCAGACAATGCGACCATCAGCTCAGCCACTCCCAAGTATAAACCACCAAAAGAACCAGCGCATGCAGTCCAAAATAAGGGAAGTTATTTACCCACACGAAAATATACTGCAGGGTGAGCAATACCTAAAACAATAAACAAAACAAGCTGGTTTTTAAAACTCACTTCCGTAAACCCAAAATAAAAGTCAAAAGAAAAACGGGTTTTCTTACCTCACTCCCTAACCAAAAACAGGTGAAAAAGGTGTACAAAGAAAAAGGCTACTCACCCCTACTAACTGGACTGAATAAAGTGTTTAACAATATTTACAATAAGTACAAAAGAGATACAAAATCTCTGCCGCAACCACAATGAACATCATCAATAACCCTAACCCACATCAAACATCAATAGTCACTAAATCAAGCCAGCGATCTGAGAGAGAGAGAGAGACACTAGGTCTGCTGCAGACTCCACTTTTGAAAGTCCCAGTCAGTTGCATTCCACCAATCAGCAGCCTCCAGGATTTCAACCAATCAGTTTAAACCAGGGTCTTCTTGCTGTGAGGCAACAGTATAAAACACTGTGTTACCGTATCCTCTTCAGACAAGCCTCATTAAAGACTAGAGTGGTGCTGCACTCCAAGCTCCTCAAATCACATGTTTCAGGCAGACATATGATCATATGATCCAAAGACCATTCAACTGAAACTTGATAAAAGATAATATGATATTATCACCCTGTCAAAGCTTACAAAAGACAGAAATAACATATTCATTAACAGAAACATGTGACTTCTTGGATGTGAGCCTCTCTAATTGATGTCTCTGCTGCTGTTGTCTGTAATACAATCAAACTATAATGTTGCTCAATTTATATATTCGAGTAATGTCATGTTTCTGTGTGCGTGTCTAGCCACTCGTGCTGTAAAATGTATTCATGCTGGTGGGTCCTCTCCCTGCGGACCCATTATGACTGCTGGTTATTGACCCTTCTTGTCACATCATGTACAAGCTTACACTCTATTGCCATTCAAGCACATAATTAATCACCGTAGCAGTGTGTTGTGACTAGCAGCGAGGCACAGGCACTGTAGACTTGATAAATCACCCGTAGATCGAAGCACACTCTGCGCCAAAGGGCTTTGAACAAAATACAGCCACCTATGAGACTGAGATCAATGAGACTCTTGACCCGCTCTCTCACAGCTCCTGGTCCAGCTTATAAAAATGTGGAGGCTTGCGGAGAAAAAAATGGTGACTCTGTCTAATCATTCTGCACTTGAAGTGAATGTTTTCTCTGAAAGATAAAACTGGTTTGTGGTTGCACCTTTTCATGCACACTCATGAGTCATGGAATGTGTGTCCTCAGCTGTGACACATTATTAATGAAAAAACCATTGTGCTGGTACAGAAAATTTGAGCTGAAATCAATCTGCGAGTCAAGCTTTGGGAGGTTGCAGAGACGGATTCGTTAGACTGAAAGAAGAGAGAGCGCAGACTTGATTTTCTGCCTGCTGACCTCAAACTGGCCTCCTTCAGAGCATTTTCAGATCAAGAGGGGATCCAGAACCAGACAACTATGAAAGCTTGTGTTGCATTTGGACTGGCAGATGTGTTTTGTCACCCATTCAGACAGCCAAGCCAATTTGATGAGACAATCACAACTTTTATCTTATATGGGATGTAGGAACTCGCCCTCGTCGCTTATGCCACAACAAGGAGATGCGATCTGCATGTCTGTGTCTAATTCACCTATCATCTAATTCTCTGACTTCTTCATGACCTGGCCCATTTGTCCCCTTCTCCCTGCACACTGCTAGTTACAGGACACCATGTGATATAGCAATAAACATTGTTGCTCGCGGGAAGAGACTGCTTTCACGAGTGGAACCAACAGACTCCCTTCAATTATATATTATAAACTGTGGTTACAAACAAAAGCATATCTGTTGGACTTAATATTCTTTCACCCAATTTCCTGTCCGAGAACAAGAGCCTTGTGTAAGGATACCCACCATCATCTGGATTGTCCCATGCTACCGTGAAATCAACAGTCATAAAAGAGAACCATAAACATTTCCATACTAACAAGAGAAGTGGAGAGAGTCCTGATGATTTTCCTAATCCAAGAAGGATGCCAAGAATTATCATTATCCTTTCTTTAACAATATATTCTTCCACAGCAGGACCAGATCTACGTGTTGATATGTTTCTTATTTTCTAGAAGTGATCCTAACTATATAACCCCAATTGTTAATTTTTAATGTCTGAGTGTCTGATGTAGCCACAGTGCCACCTCCTGATAAGTTTTGGTATAGTTCCCAGAGGACTTTCTTAAGTAATGTAATCCA
>CAEMYA010002128.1:859429-882568 GCA_903131615.1 Diplodus sargus
GTCGTTGTCTGTGCACGTTTAATTGAAGTGGGAAATCGATGGGATCGTGGAAAGAATTCACGGCTTCAGAATAGGAGATCAAATATAAATTTTAAATTTAACAGACTGATTAAATTGATATTCCAGTCGTATAATTGGTTCCGAATAAAATGCCCCTTTCATTATTCGGATAAAATCAATAAAAGGGTGGTGCCCCGTATAACGAACAAAGTATAATTAATTACCAGTCATTAATTATCACATTACTATCAAGGTATTGTCTCCTACATTTATATATCTATGGTGCCATCCATGTGAGGCCCATATATGATATATACCATTCCTTTCCTACAGGGACATGTTTGATACATTGGCATGGATTACAGTCCATGGTTTCATATGACAGTCTGAGCCAGTGGGGTTTGAGTATAAGCAGTATGTTTTGGTTGTATGTTTAAGGCTAGCACTAATTGAACTCAACTTGACTTGTTTAAATCAAACTTATTATTTGTTTCACCAAAATCTGTTTCTGATCAAATTTGTTGCTGAATCTTCACTCAAATTTCTCCTTGTTCATGCTTAAATTACAAGTTACTGGTCTTATGTTCAGTATTTCTGCCTTTTACAGGTAACAATGGTGAAATTTAGAAAATGTATAATAAATACTTATCCTCGCTGGTTGGGTGGCAAACTTGCTTTCTTAGACTGGTTCCAGACCTCTAAATTATTGGTTACATATTCCATGTATTCAGTGTTTCAAATAGGTCTGGTGTGTTATTGATGGTTGTTGTTCCCCCAGTTACAACCAACCAATCAAAGTTTTGTACAGCTAGCTGGCCACCTGGTTACATCAATAAAAGATAACTGAAAAATAGCAGCAAGTGGGTACTTTCTTTCATTTGTATATTTCTTTGATATTCTGGGGAAAACTTTGCATTATTTGCTCATGCAAAATATAAGAATTTTGACATGAAAGTTACATGACTATTTGGTTGTAGGACAAAACAAGATAACTCGACATCCAACAAGAAATCAACTAATAGGAATACAATGTCAGGCTGAAGAAATCTGCATGTAAAACAGAATGAAATTTCTCAGTTTTCAGACACAGGACTGAATAGGTTGATTGCCAGTGACTCACAAAATGACAATATCACTGTTCCCAAAACAACATGACTGCTGAGCATGCTAGCGACAGGTGTACTAGACCTTTGCTGTACACTCTCAGTTTGGTTAGGTTTAGGCAGGAATACTATTTGGTTAGGTTCAGGACAACATTTTGGTTTAGTTTAAAATAACTATGTTACTTACATGTATGTAACTTTAGTTACAACATGCTAACATTGTGTACATAACTTCAGTTATGCGTGTGATGTAACTGGACTACATTAGTAAATTAAATACTCACTGTTGATTTTCACTTTCACACTGGACACCAGCAGTGGGAATTCTATCACAACAAAAATCAAATGTTTCTTCAAAGTTAGTAACATCATCGCTATTTGAATCAGAATCTCACTGACTTCATTACTGTTACTTATTTTTTTATTTTTTTTCTTCTTCCGGGCTTTTTCTTCCTGTCTTTATTTCTCCAGATTAGGCATTATGGAGGCATCATTAACTATGAAGTTACAGCATTTTGGTGTCAGTATAGTCTTTCAATCAAATATTTGAGTCGGTAAACATAAAGGAACACAGACTTTGATAATCCTGCGCAAATGCATTACATGCACCTGTTTAGGGACTGGGGATATATGGGGGGTAAGTTCATAAATCACTCTATGTCAGCAGTTTGGGTGAAGGACAAACAGGGCATATACAAAAAATATGGGGTTGACATAAAGGGGTGACTGATTTGACACAGGATTTCTGGTGTTTCTTTGTTAGGCTGCAATCAAGCTTTGCTTCATTGTGGTATAAACAGGGCTCAGCCAATGTCAAGCAACATTCTGATATGCACAAATAGCTGCTTATAGCTCAAGTAATCTTTTGATTGACAATTTCTATGCCCAAAACGTCTTTAAATGTCTCAGGAATTTAATGAAACTATAGGTTACTTAGCAGCTTGTTCAGGGACTGTAGATACAGGTTTCAGTGATTTTTTTAAAGGCTGACATCCTAAAGAAAAATAGAACAGAACCTCAACTGTACCATGGGTTGACGAGACTGACCGACCAAATAAAAAAGTCAATACCAACAAACCCATAAACCACAGTCATAAAGCACACCCTAAGGCAATCGTGCGTCCTCAGGGATTCAGAGGAGGTCAGAGGAGGAGAGATATGGATGCTTCTGAGTTGCCAGACAAAGAAAAAGTGCCCTTGCCACAGCTATGGAAATCAGAGGAGCATGTTGTAATCAATGGCAGAAATACAGAGAAGAAGAAAGACGGTTAGAAAGCAGATTCCCTGAAGACAGCTGAGTGCGAGAGCTAATAATCAGTTTGTACTTTGCTGATTACAGGCTAATCATGGCCTGAATACAGACTTCTGCTCCGTCTCTTCTCTCCTGTGTCACATGACGAGCAATCTGCAGCGAGAAGAGAATGAAATCAATGTCTATTATCTATTAAGAAGCATCCCCTGGAGTTCTGAGGCTGATAATATTTACAGTATGCAATTAAAGCTCCTAATTTGCATCAAAATGCACACACACCAAAGGAAGAGTAAACATGAGAGAAAAGATAAGGAAATCCTCCTTTTTTTCTTAGCTTAACCAATAAGAAATAAGACAATTACATCCAATCTTTTTGTTTGAATGGTTTTATTGACTTGAAAGATGAATAGAAGTATCATCCTTCCAGGGCCATTTTTAGGCATAGGCAGTCTTGCCAGTCACCTACAGCAATGCCAGATGAAGGTTGATGGGATGCGAGTGTGATGCGCAAAAGTTTAGAGATTAAAAAAACAAAACCAGATATTTTATTCCACACATTCCAATTTTGCCAATATTTCTGCACATTACAGCTCAACTTCCGGACAGTTCTGTCAGGCCACTAGTCTGCTGAGATGAGAGTCTACCTCAAACCAAATTCAAGTAAAATGTATTTTTCACACCAACCACAACAATAGGCAGAAACCGTGGCGCATCTCACAGGAAGGTCATCTGGGGTACACTCAAATGAACACAATTTCTTCCCCCTACTTTGCAGCCACAAAATTATCAGTATGATGCAATCCAGAAAGGAACCCTAACCCATTTCTAAAGAAGAACAGCTTTTTACATTTCAGACGGATTTACAATCGAAGCTTGGTAGGACACCAGTCACAATCTGTCATGTTCTGTGATGGATTTGTTGTTACCACAGTTTTTTATGTTATCTTATTTCCTGTTTTATTGTGAAATTGTGCCCTCATGTGTTGCGTCTGGCTTTTCAGTTCCTCCCTCTGTGTGTCTTTCCCTCCCAGTGTTTTTCCATTCCTTCCCTCATCTGTCCTTTTCCCACCTCACTCCGACTGTTCCTCATCCCCTCATTAGTGTGCGTGTATAAAGTCTTTATTATACAACAAGTAGTTCCGACCAAGCAATCTGATTGGTCAACAAGACATTTTGACCTTGCTCAAATCAGCATTACAGCACGCCTGACTCATTACTCAAAATATTACTCCGCCAAGTCTGTGTTTATCCATCTCCATGGCAACGTAGTAACTGTCAGCTGGAGCAAAAAAATAAAAAAGTACGTCTAGAAATTCAAACTTTCTGCCGTAAAATATGCAGAGGAAAACTCGGGAGAAGCAGCCGCTAGACGTTTCTCTGTCGACCCCAAGAGAGTGAGAGATTGGCGAAAAAATAAAACAGAGCTTCAGCGTCTGTCCGAGGAGGACAGCAGCAGGGCCAGGCTGCCTGGTGGATGGAGGAAGAAGGCTAACGAGGAGCCTGAGATAAACATGTGGGGATGAGTTATCAGCAAACTGGCACGCCACGAGAGAGTGTCCTGCAAAATGATCAGGGCGATGGAGAAACAACTGTCTGCCACCATGAGTGACAGCAGAGATGAGGAGTTTGCAGCAGTGCTGGTCGCTGAATCGTTTCCTCCGCTGTAACAACTTCACTTAGTTGCCCATGAGGATGCCAGAGAATTCACAGAGAAGCTGGCGAAGTTTATGACATTTTCATGCCCAATTTTTGAGAGGAAGGAATTAAATGCTTGTAACAAATTGCCGCCTGATCTGTTAAGTGACTTAAACAAATAAACACCCCAGCTATCATTACATTCTGAGGCCGCTAAAACATTAACGTCAGCTCAGAGTTCATCATCTGGGACTAGAAAATCCTTTCTGTTGCTAGGTCGTTACTAAGGTTTGGACTATTTGCTGGAGTGGTAAACTACGTTCCATTACACATATGAGTCTACTGACGTGACTGATTTTGTTTCAGTTATTAGTCAGATCCCATGTGATCTGACTAACATGGGATGTTAGTGAGTATTGTCAGCGCAAGCGCCTCGGTCCTGACCGCATCACCGCCGTGCTCAAATGACGTTAAAGCACACCCTCTCGGGTAATATTGCTTAATTCTCCCTCATGTACTTTGTCAGTTCATTCTGTCTTGTCCTGTGTTGCTACCCTGTGTTTTCCCACCAATGTCATCTGAACATACCCAAAAACTCACCAAACTTAGAATATACATCACACCTGCCATAAAAATTTCATTATCTATTGTCGTCCTCGATTTCCACCACTAGGCGGCGCTATAATCAAGGAAAATGCATTTTTGCTTATAACTCATATATAAACAACTTCCTGTACATTGTGCTCAAAACACGAAGTGTTGGATATCCCCACATTGGTCTCTCTGAATGACATGAAACCCAGGTGACTATTTCCCCATGAGCCACTAAGGCTCTGAGAAAAAATTATAAACTTACTTTTTCGAACTCCTCCAATGCCATTTGACCCATTTGCAACAAACTTTGCAAGTAGCATCTGTGGACAAAACTGATCAAAAGCTTTCACCTACGTCACACCTGGTGGTGCAGTCCATTTTGATGCTTCGCCATAAAACCATCAACTCATTATAACTTCCACATACAATTTGCTATCTACTCCAAATTGCTCAAACATGTAGAGGGCCTTGCCCTGACTAGTCTACGTGGCACATCCCGATGGCAGCATGCCCCGATGCGTGTGGGCTGCGAGGGCCCGTTTATCGCTGATTGCAGCTTTAATTGTATTTGTTATCACACAGCTTTTATTTGATAAAGCTCGCCTTTCTTTTTCTTAATCCTGCCTCCAGTGTGTTTCAGTCCCGGCCAACGCCTGTCAGGGGCTCCCTGTCAGTGATCCTGAGGTCCAATTCGATACGCATTGCCCCAAACCCATCCGTGGTCCTGAATTTCAGCTGTCTAAAAGTCGCTCAAGTGAGCTCTACTGAAAGCAGGCTGCTTCTGTGCCTCCACCTTTAAATGCTAATGAGATCCATCTGTCAATGCCTACTTGGAGAGCCTTGCCTGCTAGACGCCCCTCTTAGGAAGACGATGCCCCTTACACTAGCGGTAGCATGCGCTAGTGTTGTGGTGGCTGTATATATATGTATTGCTATGGCTCGTGTAGATGCTTTCGTTCAACCATACCAGTTTGACCCAGAATCGGACCCA
The DNA here is from genome assembly GCA_903131615.1 of Diplodus sargus. Taxonomy (NCBI): domain Eukaryota; kingdom Metazoa; phylum Chordata; class Actinopteri; order Spariformes; family Sparidae; genus Diplodus; species Diplodus sargus. Next base: position 865,005 of record CAEMYA010002128.1, read on the forward strand.
GAAGGAGAGGCTCCTGAAGAAATACAGACTCTGCAGCTGCAGCAGGAAATTTCAGAATGGTTAGTGTGTCTGAATAAAGCTGTGTTTGTCTCCAACACTGTCTCCAAACTCTTGGACACTGTTCCCATTGTCTCTGTCTCCAGTCTGCACGTTACATGTTTCCAGACTTTTAACTGTGACAACCAAGCTCCCTGTAATATTATTAATATTAAACTTGCTTCAAAGGCCATTGCATAGCGGACCGAAGCGGAGCTAACTAGTTAGCCAATTTCCAGTGTTCTTCACCATACTCGTAGGCAACTGTGAATACAATCAAACTGGGGCAACACTAATCTGTGGCTCGGGTGCAGTTGCTGGGTCCCGCATGGGTGGGACTGATCCTTTTACGAGGGTCAGTGTCGAGGCAAAGCCAGCTTTGTACTGACCGTCGTTGAAGCATTTCGATGTGAAACAGTTAGCACACACACACAAACTAACATTAACCGCAGTCGGCACGTTGTCGTAAAAAGATGTAACATAACTGCTGTAGATAGGCACTTATGTTGATCTTTACAACCAACAACAGAGCAATTAGCGTGTCTAGCTCTGAGCGGCGACATTGCAAAACACTGCTATCTTACCGCTGGACACACCAAACTTCACCTCGGGGATGAACGCCCCCCTCTTGAATATTTCCTATCACCGTGCAGAAGAGGCCTGCCTATGAAAATGACTCCTTTAGTTACATAACGAAAAGGAGCTGAATCGGAACAGCCTGTAGGAGCCTCCTTTTACCAGTGGGTGGGCTGCAGAGACCAGGCAGGAATCGTTTGCTTTCCTCATTCTGGTAGTTGGCAGGCTCAGGGAGGAGCTTATATATGTAGAGACCAGAGAAAATGTGTTTTTCATAATATGGGACCTTTAAAGGAAAGGCTAAACCACATTCTCAACTGCTCATGACATGGTTGATGTCAAAATTAATATAATAATAATAATAATAGTCATATTGAAAATAATTAAGCCTCCAAATTTGGCTTTATCTTTCAATATTAATATCAATTTTCTCACTTAGTTCACTATCATCATTTTGACTACTTGTGTTTGGTAAATATTCATGTCTGACCATCATTTAAAATGATTTGCGTTAATATATACATGGTTAGTATACTTTACATTTTATTTTAGACCCAGTCGTGGTTTTGTGTATTCCTTTGAGGTGAAGAACGTGTATCAGTTTAATCGAAAGGTCACACTTTTAGATATTTGACTGATAACTTGAGAAATTATTGATTTGATTTCAATTTTCCTCCTCAGAGGTGGTGCCCCTAAAACGAGTGCAAAATCATTAAGATTCCACTACATACCAATGCAGAAGAAAGAAGGATACCTAATTGCAGAGACATGCTGATTATTCCAGTTGTTTAATTAAAGAAACAATGAAAGTTTAATATAAATAGTTTGGAACAAGGTCGACTGCAGATGTGGATAACTTAATTTTTCTTTTAGTTACGCCAATTTCATCATGTGTTATCAAACTAAAGGATGCTTCACTAACCAGTACCAGTTTTTTGTTTCTTTATGCCAATTCCTGACATTTAAGAACTGAGGTTTGATCATTTAAACTGACTGCTAAAGAAGGCTTCAAAACAGTGTGGATATAGTGCACTAAATACAGTCAGTGTCCAGATTCTGAGTGTGTAAATGTGTCCACTATTTAATGCCCTCAATATCCCCACAATGGGACAAAGAAAATATTATTTATTACTATTATAATGTATGACTGTGTGACTGTCTGTGATGACACAAACAGTCTCAGGTGTCCTAAATCTCAATTTACTGCTCATTTCAATGTACATTTGTTGTTATAAAGGGAGTAGAGGTTGTGATGACTGATGTAATGCTGCACAACCAATTATCTTTAGATATCTGCTTTTAGTTGTTTTGTTGCTGAAGGGAGGGTAGTGTAGGTAAACACGATTATATAGTTCAGCAGCGAGAAGTCAAGACTGAAGAATCATACTTAGTGTTTGAGTTACTTTGAGCTTCTGTATTCTCTTGAATTTCTTTTTTTTACTCACAAGTCAAAGTACTATTTGTTAGAAGTTTTATGAATACCAACCCTGGATAATAGAGTCACACAGCATTCTTCTGTTTCATATTATAAATGTCCGGATATGATTAGAAACTGGTCCGACTGAGGAAGTTTACTGTGGATGTATGTCAGGATTTGAATAAGTGTAATTATATATCAGTAAATTACTGGCTATGAAAAAATCAGTCCCCTCAGTGCACTGGCTGTGTCTGTCCAGAACTGTCTCTGCCTCCAACAGCTTAAAGGAAACGTACTGATAAGTGTGAAGCATGACTAAGAATGTGACCCTATTACCTATTAGTTATTGCTTTACCTAAAAAGCAGAGTGCACATGTAGAAGTGAGCAGAAATCTCCCAGGTTCTTTAGCACAGAATCATGCATCTCCCTTTCATTAGGCACATGCAGCACGCTGGAGGATGGCAAATTGGGCCGAACTAATTACAATTTAAACAAAACCATAATTGGACATTTTGTGCTTGTCATACGATGAGAGACAGATGGGTTTGTAATTACATTACAAGTCTGACATCAAGGCAGTGAGTTATGGCACACACCTCCCTGTGCCCTTCATGGAGCGCTGAGGAGAAGTGGCCCACGTTCAAAAACAATTTACTGTTGATTTCCATAATCAGTCAGCGTTGACACCAGGATACTTCATCAACCAAATCAGGATAAATCACCACACTTATCAACATCATGTTAGTCTGATTTCAGGCTAATGCTGCAAAATGGGATGAAATCTGTTAAATTTATGGGCTGAAATTCAGAAACCTCATCAGGGAACTGTAAAATTTCCATTTTTCGATTTAATGTCAGTGCTATATTTCAATGCTGAATGATGTAATTCAGGAGTAATCTTGACCTTATGAGATGTAAAATATATATATATATATATATATATATATATATATATATTTATATTTAGGGTTAGGGTATATATATATATATGTATGGATATATGTATACACACCTCCCTTAACACATATCTTTTCATGGGACTACACTGAAGAAATGACAATGTAAAGTAGTCAGTGTATAGCTTGTATGACAGTGTAAATTTACTGTCCCCTCCAAATAACTCAACACACAGCCATTATAGTCTGAACCGCTGGCAACAAAAGTGAGTACACTCTGAGTGAAAATGTCCAAATTAGGGCCAATTAGCCATTTTCCCTCTCCGGTGTCATGTGACTTGTTAGTGTTGTAAGGTCTCAGGTGTGAATGAGGAGCAGGTATGTTAAATTTGGTGTTATCGCTCTCACACTCTCTCATACTGGTCACTGGAAGTTCAACATGGGACCTCATGACAAAGAAGTCTCTGAGGATCTGAAAAAAAGAATTGTTGCTCCACGTAAAGATGGCTTTGGCTATAAGAAGATTGCCAACACCCTGAAACTAAGCTGCAGCACGGTGGCCAAGATCATACAGTGGTTTAACAGGACAGGTTCCACTCAGAAGGACAGGACCAATCCATGATCAACCAAAGAAGTTGAGTGTATGTGCTGAGCGTCATATCCAGAGGTTGTCTTTGGAAAATAGACGTATGAGTGCTGCCAGCATTGCTGCAGAGGTTTGAGGGGTGGGAGGCCACCCTGTCGGTGCTCAGACCATACGCCGCACACTGCATCAAATTGGTCTGCATGACTGTTGTCCCAGAGGGAAGCCTCTTCCAAAGATGATGCACAAGAAAGCCTGCAAAGATTTTGCTGAGGACAAGCAGACTAAGGAAATGGATTAGTGAAACCATGTCTTGTGGTCTGATGAGACCAAGATAAACTTATTTGGCTCAGATGGTGTTTGGTGGCAACCAGGTGAGGAGGACAAAGACAAGTGTGTCTTGCCTACAGTCAAGCATGGTGGTGGGAGTGGGAGCCAGATGTTTGTCCTGGACAATACTAGGTCCCAAGTGCTCCAGTGGGGACACTCATCTAAATTGGCATGCCACCCAGGTTTCCGAAGGACCTGATCCCTCATCCGTCAGCATTTTTGGTGGTGCACGATATATACACTGAAACCAAGGAGTTCATCCTTTATCCTAATACACAGTCATCACATTATTTGATGGAAAACGGTGATAAGCTTGTATTATAATTTTTTAAAATAGATATATTTAAAAATAGATATATTTATGTAAGATTACATTGGAATATGTAGAAATACAGTAAATTACTGTTAAAAACATAATTTTTATGTGATCATAAATTATGGTTAATTAACTGTCATTTTTAGAAGACAACCTCAAATTTTTGAAAAATCTGTAAATTTACAAGCATTTCATTGTTTTATCAGAAATGTACAGTAAACATAGAACTGATAAGTGTCCTGTCCTAACAGAATGTTATTGAACCTACACAGTTTCCTTTAAATCAGCTGAGGTTTCTTATACAGTTCATGCTCAGGTCAGGTCCCAACTCTAACTTAATATCAAATTAAACCTATTAAAAATCTGCTAGATATGGATTTATATCGGAGTCTTCATTAAATTGCACTCACCTAAACATACCAGCCACCTAAATAAGACAGATTTATTTTTCATCAAGATTCATGCATTTTTCCCTGAGAGATTAATGAAAATTTCAAAAAACGCCTCACATCTCGGTGTGAAAGTGAGGATCCTGTTATGCTGCTGACAAACAAACCAACAAACAAACAAACAAACAAACACGTTTTATATATATATATATATATATATATATATATATATATATATATATATATAACCTTGGTGGTAAAATAAAAAGACAATTATTATTGTTCATTTTGTTGTTTTAAATGTGACAGTGCCAAACAAGTTTGTTTTACTGTAAACTACTGTAAAACATAATTACTGAATTTATACTATTTGAAAATCCTGTTTTTTAACAGTGTTTTTTTTCCATTGCTGGTGTGTGTGTGTGTGTGTGTGTATGTGTGTGTGCTGGTGTGTTGTTCTATAGGCTGGGAGGCAGTAATCCCTGCTCTTTGCTATTCATATCCTCTGTCGAGAAATGATTGACTCTTCCAATCTCCATGAAATAAAACATTCATATTAATTTAACTCATAGCAGGTGGAGGGTTCTTTTTGTGGCTTATTTGAAGGATCAGAAAATCCCATCAAGATCAAAATGAAACTGCTAAAGCCCAAACTTCAATTGAAGTTTGATATCATCCTCTGGTAAACATGAGTGGATTTAGTTTAATAGCTGCCTTTAATCCCTGGGATGTGATTTAACCGGAAGAAGGGCAGGTCAATGATGAAAAAACTTGGAAAATATGATTATGTTATCCAGAAATATTTGAACCCTTGAGAATTACCTGTCACAGGCTGTGAAAAGGGGATGAATAGCCCAAATTCTCATTCGGAATTACATTCTGCTCCTTTGTATACAAATCGGCTTACTCATTGTTTTGACAGATTGCACAACAATGCTGTTAGAATTCAGCTCAGGCTGCAGCCATCGCACTGAGGTCTCTATTGGAAGTGGAACACAAGTTTGAAATTTTTACATCGACAACTGTGCAAATCATGTACTAGATGCAGACCAACACACACACACACACACACACTCACACACACACACACACACACAGGAATCTGTACAAACCCAGGAGTAATTACATGCATGCTTTGGCCCAACACTGAGTCTTAACAGTTTTACCAGGAAAATTAAACAGGAGCAAATAACAGCAGAGTGAGAATTCTGTCAGACTATTTGAACCATTTTCTGGACAAATTACTCCCATGGGTTGTGGGCCAGTATGGAGGTCCCTAGCTTTGGTGTTTTAAAAAGCTGATCATGTTCAGCAGCAGGCTTCTGGCAGGTTTTTGGGTCAAGCTAAAAAAATACTGGATGCTACATTACTCATAATGCACCTTAACAGTCTCTCTGTTAGACCCTTGTCTCCTGTCAAACACCCAAATCCTTTTAAACTTGTCCAGGCTTTCTGTTAACTAACAGGAACCAACTCCTTGTTTAATTAATGAGGATTGGTTTTTGCCATAGATTTATACGATTGATTTTTGTAACCAATGGTTGGGATTAATCTGAAAAAGGATATCTTCACCTCTTTAAATGTACTTTTCCCCTTAAATTTCATCTGAAAGGAGCACTCCATTTTATTTTATTTATTTTAATTCCCAAACTAAAAACAGTTGTATACTGCCTTCTGTGGCTTCGTTCACATTTTGATCAAGTCAGGCCTGGCTTGCTGACTACTAATTTATAAACAGAAATCCCTGTTTGCAAACTCAGTATGAAGAGTTTGAAAGCTGTGTCATGACATTAAGTTTAATGTCTATATTATCATATAAACAACAATTACAGCAAATTGGCAATGCGAATCAGATACATCAGAAACATCTACCTGCCTTTGTGTTCCTGTGACTTACTTCATGCCTCAACCTATAACTGCACTAGAGCCCCACCAGCCTCCAAGTTGAGGCCCACAAAAAAACATGTCATTATTTCAAAACTGATGTATTCTGGCCAAGATTCATACAAAAATTCAAAGTGTATTTCAGCAATAAAAAATTGTAAAACTCTATGAAAAATATATTTGTACTTTATATATGTTTTTTTCTATTTAAATGGGAGGTTTGAAGCCATTGTAATTCTCATTGTAACCATAGTACTCCTGATTAATACGGAGCAGAACACAGGAGGGTATGACAATGCAGTTGTGCTTTCCCAGGTATCCTCAGCACCAAGAAACAATACAACTGTAGGCTAGTTAGCGAGAATGCCTGTAATGACAAAACAACAGAAAATGTGAAAATGTTATATTTATATAGGTTTGTTTTGAGTAGGTGGTCAATATAATCTGACACTGTAAAGCTGTCTTTCCATAACAAATATGTATATCCGTTGTCTTAATGGCAGAACCTGAAACCTGACCGGATGCATTGAACAAAAAAAGTCTCAGCATTTTAATTATCCTCTTATTTTGGTAATGTCTTACAGAACAGGACCCCACAAAATGACAGTTTGATTGATCAACGTGCAGTCTGCCGGAATGCATTTTGGCTGTGTGGCTTGACCAGGACACGGAAAGCATTTTTTCCCCCAGTCAATGTACAACACCCAGCTACTATATCTTCAGAATGATTAGTGATCCAGCTATTGCTTGATCATATGTCTATTCCAACCCACATGGTAAGAGAGCTCCACAATGAGCTGGTTTGGACCACAAACCTGTATGTATTCTGGTTGTTCTACATGTTCTACCTTTTGAGCAAAAGGGAATTCCACAGTCTTGTTTTCTCTGGTCATATAGTGTGAATTTCAAAAATATTTGTGTCTTTCTACTGCATAGACAGCACAGTTTTATGCATGGGCCATCTTTTCAGTGGTGAAATACCTCCTTAAGTTGAAGTATATTATTATTGTCCAATGTCCTGGTCTCCTTTGTACTGAAAGTACCATATGAATGCAGGGTTTTCATCATTAGCACAGATTTAGTATATCATTACTGTATCATCATCACACTTTCCTAGCTTATAAAGCATACAGCTATAAGTGCAGAGACACAGAGGTTTAGGGAATTTTGGCTTTCACAGTCAGGAACTATTAATTTCCTTAAAATAGATGTTATTTTTATATATTTGGTGTATTCTGGCATTAACTTAATGAGTAATATTGGGTTGTCTTGGCCTAACTCTTTAAGATCAATTAACATTATGATTCCATGGCATACAGGAATGAACTGAAACTAAGCAAGTAAACAGGGGATGGGGGCGATGTGTTATGGTGCCTTGTTCCAAACTTGGTGTCCACTTTGAAAAGCCCTCATGTAGATATTCTGTCGGGGGTGATTTGTGACTGTACAGACAAAACTATTTGGTGAAATGAGAAATGATGCCTAATTTTATGTTATTTATTGAGAGCCTTACATTACTTGGCTAGGCTGTGCTAGCTAATATATAATGCTAACATTCATAAATGAGATGGAAAAATGTTACGTCACATTCTGAGATCGACACTTCTCGGCTGCCATGATGACTGGGAGCAGAACAAGCAACTGCTAAGTTGAGTTGTTCAAAAACGATCTTTTTAGTAAACTCTGTGTACACAAACAATGTTCTCAATGCTCGTGTTCATGTCTAGAGACCCTGGTGATACTACAAGAAAAGCTGTCATGTTGTGTCGAGCCTTCTTTGTGTTTTAAAAATAACGATTTTGATGCAATTGTAAGCACTCCATTGAAAATGAGCTTGCCCTGAAAACGAAAATTCGGTAAATCTTAAGAATACCTCTTTTGTCGTAATTAGGCTTTTACACGATGTGTGCGATATGTTGATATATTTCAAATCAGGATTGTTTTGCTGGTCATACCTCATTCAGGGGTTTGGCAGGATTGTCATGGTTGGAGTGTCTTTATTTCTGCTTTGATGATTGTGCTTGTTCGTTGAAGTAGTGTTGTTGAGCCTGTATGTTATTTCATGTTGTCTCGATGCTGCAAAAAAACAAAAAAACAATTGCCCTTCAGGGACAAATACATTTGAACTGGAACTTGAAGCTGTCCCTGCGCCTGGTGATGCAGGATCCCATACTGCAATACTGTCTGCTTAACAGCATTGTAATCTCATTTTACAAAAGTCTTACAACTGTGCTGTAATGGCTCATGTTACTTTGGGACTTACCTGTATTGTGTCTAATAATCTATGGTCATGGAACAATAGTTTAATACCTGGCTTGTACCTGTGTTAAACTCCTTAATGTTGATGTTAAGGAGTAGAAGTATAATACCTCTGCACACCCTGCATTTGTTTGGCCTCTCATCACAGTGTATAATCATTCAGCCATGATGGAGCGCATACACACTGTGCTGTGTACCTCTGCAAGGACAATTTTGGAATCTGCTTTGTTGGACAAGGCACCTAGCGCAGAAGCCACAGAACAGATGAGCTGTAATTTCATGCCTGGGGAAAGAGGATAGATCCATGTAGCTGGAGTTAATACAGGCATCAGGATTAGATTACACAGAAAAGGTATCATGCATCTAATGTAGGAAGATTATCAGGAACCAGCTTATGTCTGATAGTGATTCTCAACATTTTAAGGTTGTGGGCTCTTTAAGATTAGGCAAAATAACCTGTCTACAGGTAGTGACCGTACTAACCAAAAAGCATTATTTACATTGTTGTATTCAGGGGCGTAGCTACCTTGAAGCACAGCAGGGCATATATAGCTTTTTAACAACCTGGGGGAGGCTTGGTTCTATAATTTAAAATAAATGAACACATGGTGCTCTTACAATTAATCAAGGTAGTAAAGTCACGTATTGTCATTATATAATGTAGGGTTGCATAACAAAAGGTCTGTAGTTCCTTAATCCTACACAAAACAGACAACACAATATATGTATAGTTATAGGGGGAGCTGTGGCTCAGGGGTAGAGCCAGCATCTTGTTAAAGGAAGGTTGCTGGTTTCCCCTGGTATTCCCGTGTTCTGCATGTCAAAGTGTCCTTGGGCAAGATACTGAACCCCACACTGCTCCTGATGTGCTGGACGGCACCTTGCATGGCAGCCTCCGCTTTCAGTGTATAAATGTATAAATTATTGTAAGACACTTTGGATAAAAGCGTGATAAATGCTCTAAATGTAAAATGTATTTAAAGACATATATACATTAACAATTATCCACCTAGGAATTTATTCTGCAGTGTGCCCAGTTGTGTCTGTGAAAATAGCAGCAACAACATGATGATGATTATGGTCAGCATCTTTACATTAAAAATTTGACATTAGGCATTGTCCACCCACTGTGACTGCGTGTGAGCGCCAAGCATCATTGATTTAAATACCAAAAGTCTAAAGTCAATGACCCCGAGATTCCACCAGATACGTGTCCGCTGCGTTACGGCTCCGATTTGGTTTTGCTCCGCTGTTCACCGTCTGGCAACCCCCACCGGTTGCGTTTTGGGTCCGCCACGGCGCAGTACTGTCAACAACTGCCATTCCGAGACCAAGGAGTTCCCGCGATAATCACATAATCACCCACGACTGCAGTTATAGGTATGTGTTAAAAACAATAACATGAAGTGTTCCCGACCGAAGGATTAATAGAAAGAGCTTGTATTTGTCTCTTTTTTGAGATTCTTATGCTGGCATCAACACAAGTGTTTTATTTTGAAAAAGTAACTGGATGTTGTATTGTTGTTTCAGTGCCTGACTTCCTGTCTGCTCTGTACAGCTGAATCGCTGTGTCATGCTCATCCGCCAGAAATAGAAGTCCTGTGTATCTGTTCTGGAGGACTGCCGGAGCTGGGACGGAGAAGATATGCAGCGCAGCAGACTTGGTGGTTGACAGAATTCAGAGGAGCTCCAACAAATTTCAACAACCTTCTCTCCATCTCACTCTCATTCCCACAATGTTCACTCCACCTACATAATTCAGCAATTCAACATCAGCTTGTAGGAAAATTGGTGTTGGTCATATGTGCATCTGGCAGCAGTCAGGCCAATACTTTTGGCTTGGGCTTTAGGCTTTGATCAACTGCTGCATCAAGTTCAACTGAGAGGAAAAATATCTGGTAGCAGGCGAACACATCCACTTTTCTTAACTGCTGCACCAGCCATATATTTGACAATAAACACAAAGACTTCGCAGTATGCTCAGTAGACTCTCATAGTTTCTATCATATCATCATTAAAGTGACAGCAGTTTCTGTTTTTGAAGGAGAAGGATAATAATCAGCTAAAATCTCTATGAAATCAACTATCTCCGGCCATTACCACAACTAAATTGGTCATCATCACCACTGCAATCTTTGTCTCATCTGGGGAGCTGAGACAGATTGATAATTAAGTGAGTTATTTCAGCAATAGGACTTACACTTTTGGCTGTGGTGGCTTTCAAGCTACAAGCACTCAAGCGAACTACCTCATAAGCCCCAGTTTAAATTTTGGGCCTACATTTCTGGAAGACCACAGACAGCACAAGGTTTCCAAATCACTGTGATTTGCTCATTATTGACTCTACATCAATACAATAGACATTTACACGTCTGGCTACTTGTCCTCTCACTCATGATGTAAAAATATATACAATAGCAGCAAAAATACCAGCCATTTTCCTGCTTTCTTGAAGTGAACTTTTTTCAACTGTCTCCCCATTTCTCTCTCAACGACACAGCAATTAAAATATTGAGCTCTTAACAAATTCAGATCTTGATCTGCATCAGGTTTGAACTCGCTTTCCCTCTGTCCGTCTGTCTCTATATTTCTCTAACAAGCTCCTTCAATTTGTCTTCCTCCACCTCCTCCTTTCATTTATGTTTTACTACTACTACTACTACTACTACTACTTATAGTAATACTACTAGTACAAACTCACACACACACCTACCAACATTGTCAAATATGCACACACAAAACACTTGTGATCAATAGACTGGAAAAGTGCAAGTCCGTTTACCATTAAAATATGCATGCATAAGCATACACGCACACACACACACACACACACACACACACACAGTATGTTGTATCTCTTACTTCTTTACCACTTTTCAAACATTTAATACTGAATTTAACTTTAATTATCTGCTCATTCACTCTTAACGCCAGAAACTGCTTTTAAATATTAATGCTCCCTATCGGATACATTATAAAATGAATTCAACTTTTGATGACAAAGGTTCTCAGTCATCCAGGTCATGGTGAAGTGCTGTATCATAGGCAACTGGACTTTTTTCAGTTTCTTGAAGACATTAGACCTCTTATCCAAGAGGCTTGTACAGTTCTAACTAACTGGAGAGGAGTTGCAGGCTTTTACACTCTGTGTGGGAGTGTCCTTACAGAGTCGTTAGGACACGTGTGAGCTCTGAGTTTGTTGACTGAGTTGACTCAATCGGCCTTCATGTGGATTGCTAGGGTCAGGTGAGCCCAGGTGTGAATGGTTGTTAAGCTGTCTGGGGAGGAAACTCAGTACTGCATTGTAGGTGGGTGATAAGTAATGTCTTAGTCCACCTCCTCTTTTTGAAGACGGCCATTCCAGTTGGACATAGATGGATTACTTTTCTCCTCTTTCAAACCATTTATTTTTGGGGTCTTAGATGTGTCATACACTATATTCCACTATGTTATATTTCCTTAGGGTGTTCACTGGCATTATTCAAAAGTTTTTCCAGCACATCAGTGAGTATTTGGCATCAGCTTTTTAACAGTCAGCATTCACAACCACATATTCTTCAGAACTTGTCTTCTTTTGCTCATGGTGTAACTGCATAAAATAAGGATTATGAAGTCACTAAGGATAACTAAAGTTATATGTCTTTATATAAAATGAATCTAAATATATAACATTGTATTAATTCTTTGCCCTTCCAGAAACTAGGGATGCACCGATCTGACTTTTTCAGTCCCGATACCGATGCCTGGGCTTTGTGTATCTGTTGATACCCGAGACCGATCGATACTGTTGTTGAATTAATAATAAACTGTTTACTAGTCTCGGAAAAATACTTGCGTGATGGAAGAGAGTACCTTGGCTCTAAGTATTCCAGTAGGCGACGGAGGCCCTCATCTTCAACAACTGGCATTGGTTGCGCATCTAAAGCAATGAATTCTAAAAAAGTCTGTGTTATTGCCAATGCTTTCAAGATTCCGTCAGAAATGTTTTGCTTTGTTGAAGTGCATCTTCCAAAGTTAGTTGCTGGGCTGTACTGTCTCCTGCTCCTCAGGTTTTGTTGAGCTGCAGGAATTCGGCATGCTCCTTAGCATGGTGCTTTTTGATGTGCTTGATTAAATTGGTAGAATTGTACTTTGAAGTATTACCACCACCCCTCGCAACATTTACTTTGTAGACATTGCAAACAGCCGTCGAACTAGTTGGCATGGCAAGCGTGAAATATCTCCACACAGCCTACTCTTTGGCTTGCTCCATGTTGCTTAACGGTTAACTCAACTCTTCCAGGATGCGACACGCGTGCTGCTGAAGAATGACGTAGGATGTGCTGCAACAGAGGAAAAAAAATAACTGGATTGGCCCGTGGATCTGTTAATTATTCCGATCCCCGATCCAGCTATTTTGTCAATATCGGGGCCAATATCCGATCTCAATATCGGATCGGTGCGCCCCTACCAGAAACCCACTCGAACCCCTGAGTGATTGGTGATCAAACCATTATCATGAAAAGTACATTGATATCCAACACAAAAGAAAAAAAAAGAGCAAAAAGTTATACATGTATGTACATCAATGTATATTATAAAGAGAAAAACACAAATCTGATATTCTTAGTGTCAGCAGCACTAGCCATGGATTCTTTATGTGGGAAATTAATTTACATATCTTGACTGAAACTAGATTAAAATTACAATTACATTTTTTTTTTTTTGCAAAAGACCATAACTAAATCAATTAGGTGCCAAAATTAACCCTACCTGTAGCACAGTGCAATCTCTGATTTAGCGTAAACTGTATTTCTGCAATGTGTATCAAATACACATTATTACAGACTAACTTGGAAGAGCTACAAGGCAGACATAGAGAGAGAGAGAGAGAGAAAGAGAGAGAGAGAGAGAGAGCGAGAGAGAGAGAGCAAGAAAAAAACAGGCAATTATCAATCAATGCAGCAGATTGGAGCATTTAAAAAGACTTCATACAATTCATTACAAAGATGTGTGGCAGCATTTCAGTGCCTCTGATTAGAATCCTAGAATTGTAAATTGTGCCTAATTAGGCTGTCATGGGTTCATTAAGGGCTTCAGCGACTCAGCTTTCCCTCACCTGCATGTATATTAAAACTCATTAGCCTCCTTGTCTGAGACACCACTTGCATTAATTGCCATTGATGCCCTGGCTCTCTGTGCCGGGTCCTTTTCATGCTCCCTTGCACAGTATAGTTAGCAACATTAAAGTCGTTTGAGAATAAGCATTTTTCTCCCTCAGTTCCCTCAGTCCAACAAGAACATAAAAAAAAGAAAACTAATAACTTACATTAAAATAAAGTAGTAATCTTAAGTCAGACCAGTAAAAGAAATGTGGGGCAGCCATCTATTTTGTAGTGCTTATCCAGGAGAAGGTCAAATTGGCAGCAGACGAGGTAGCACAAACATTTTTTTCCTAGGCCATAATCTCCAGCCACACCTGGATGTACTAAAAGGGTTCCTTGTGGATGGTTTCTGAATCTATCCCACTGGAAGGACAGCCTATGTCAGACCCACAATACAATGAAAGAGGAACATATCTACTTTTGGCCTTACGTCAATGTCAAGCAGAAGTCCTTAAAAGAAAAGGCAAACACATCTATAAGGGCAAAAGCGTCTTTGCCATCCATCCTCTGTCCTTAGACCCTCGATTCAAGAAAGGAAAAACATGCCATGTTGAGATCCCTCTCCCAGGATGGACAGACATGCAATAGATGTTGCATGTATAGAACAGCAAAATCACGGTTTTTAAGTTGGAAAGGGATTTTGTTCACTGTGCCCTACAGAACTTGAAGCACTCGCCTCTTTTCTTGGGCATTGCTTCCCCTGTCCACTCCTCAGGCAGCACCTAATTTGTCTGGTGGATCTTCGGTGCCCACCAAGCTTCAGCCGCACCTTCACTCTCTTACCACTTCTTGTGCCTGCCACTTCCTTACAGTCTGTGTGTGAATTCCCACCATAGCTACTTTGAAATCAGAAAAGTCCAAGTAAATCATGATGTTCATGGCCTGTGTGACTGTAAACTCCTCTGTTAGGCCGCTAATGGGCTTGCAGCGTGATGAAATGCCCATACAGGGTGATGCTGCTTAAGGTCAGGGCATGCCCCAGCCACCTCCGCAGAACCTGGCTGATGGCTTCTTCCAGAGCCCCCACTGTTGTTATATACACATCATAGACTAGAAAGGGTAAGAATAGCCTTTGCAGGACTATGTGCTGGTACATCCAGGCTTTAAATTATCCTGGCAGTCCCGACTTGTCAATCACTGTTAGCCACTCTGTCAGGTCACTCTTAGTATTCTGGATTGCGGATTATGGTCCCTCACTTTTTTTTGCTGGATTAAGCCCAAGTTTAACCATCAAGTTGAGATATCTTTTGACCTGCAAATTAACAAATCAATGTTAAACTGGGTAGAGTTTCTGAAAGAAAATGTATCCTAACAGTGATGGAAGGTACAATAGGGTCCTCAGCAAGCAAGGGGGGCATTTGTTTCCTGAATAATAGTGAAAAAAATTCCAAGAAAGAGATGCTTGTGTGCACCAGTCTGATTTGCATTAAAATGCACATAGTCTTAGTGATGGTAGGCTTGATGGTGTTTTATATGTCAGTGTTTTCATGAAGCATGATGTTGCCTTGTTGTACAGAGTTGTCCCGCTGCCCAGGTCACAGGTCTGGTTCCGCTTCAGTTAGAGGCTGGTGCACACCTGCCTGCACAGTGGAGTGTGGAGCCCCTAGAGGAAAGAACCACTCCAATACACAGCCTGTATCACATCTAACTCTGTGCAGCATCTGCTGACAATATGTGTCACACATACACAGACACAAACACCCACCCACACACGCACGCACGCACGCACTCTGAAATATTAACAGTTCACTAAACATACACATTTCAGCCCCTTACAAGGGTTCATGTAAAGTACCCAGAGTTGAAAATGCAGCCTCAAGTACCTTTATTTACACTGGTATCTTGTTATGTAACAGTTTGCCACCTGTCACCAAACTTTTAAATTGTCGACGGTCTTTAAGAAATCAGGTTAAGGCCTTTTTATGGAACAAGGTGGGGCATGTATGATATCTCATTATTTTCTCATAACTTTTAGTAATTTTTTTGTTTTCTTTGGATTTTGTCATTTTGTCAGTACGTCACTGTTCTTGTTTCTGTATCTTTGTGTCTTATGTGTTGACACCGAGGACCATGTTGGTCCTAGTTATCACTTGAACATGTTTTCCTTTGGATTATGTTTTTTGTCTCGAATCCAACCATAACTCAATCAATCAAAACTCTGCATATTGTGGCAATCGCCCAAATGACATTGCTTATAATGAAAAAATATTATTTAATTTTCTTGTCACTCACCTCCACACACCCAATAGCCCTGTCAACCAGTGATCTTGCTCAGATTCACCTGCTTCCCAGAAGTACTGCCCTGTATGTTTCTCTTTTGTTTGAGCCACGAAGGCAGTATGTCGTCTGTCACCGGCAAGTAGGGAACTAAACCTACTCTACTCCGTCAGCCTGCCCCAGGCATTTTGTACTGTAAAAAGTCTGCGATATACTAACATGTGTGATCGTGAACGAAACAACTGAGGAAAGTAAACAGTCTCTGGAGACAAAGTGGAATCTTTTTTCTGTGGACTGAACTGAACCTAACTTTGATTTATTTCTTTTCTTTGGCTAATGTATCTATTTTCAGACTTGAATTGGTGGTGTGGTTGAATTTATTGAAATTGTGTGTTTTATTCACCTGCTCTGCTGTTATTTACCACTGTGTTTTGTATTTTCTGTTTAAGAAATGCATACAGGGATGTGTACTGAGCACATGTGTCCTTTGTGGGGTTTGATGTGGATATTGATTAATATTTGATAAAACCGCTACAGCATTTCCTGTTATTATTGTAATTATAGTAACTATTTACTGAATATGTCAGAAAAATTAACAGAAAGGGATTGAGTCACTTTTATGCTAGTTTACTGTGCTGGTAAATCTGAATGAATCATAATTTGGTAGTCATGGTTTCCCTAAAATGAACTATATGGCTGAACTGAGGATAATCTAACCTAACTAACGAGGTGTATCATGCCTATATTTACATGAGTGTAAAAATCGATATCCTCATGTATGTTAACAAACCGCTTTGAATGGGCCAGTGGTAAGTAAACTTAAGTAATTTATGTAAAAAACTTAGTCACACAAAAACAAATCACTCTTGAATGGTGGTCACCAATGGGATGATGGACGATGGATGATTCTGAACTGAACTCCATTACTGGCAGCACATTAAGATGAGATAAAGGCTTGTGTGAAGTCAAAAAATGATTTATGCCCAGTAGGTCCACATCAGGCCTGCTGCAAAGATGAAATGACAGCTGATGAATGCCAACTCATCCTCAATTAGTCTCCTTCATTTATGGGAGTAATGACACTAACAAGGGCAGGACAGTAGCTGTGTTCATCCTTTTAAAAGTTTTAATGCAGTTTATGGTTTTGTTGTCTGCACTTTAAATGTTAACGGTATCATTCAGGTGTGTTTTTCTATAAGGACAATAGCACCAAGGGGTCAATCACTGCAGTCTCTTTAATGGTATCTGGTGTTTCCTCTGTGTTTTATATTCCACTACAGACCAACATTAATGATCCTCCTCACATTCTACTCTTGGATGACAGCTATGGAAAGTGGACAGCACGCAGAGACATCTTGTTAAATGATGGCCATCAGTCAACACTGGCTATCAGAACAGACAGGGGGCCATTTTCTACCAGCCTCCAAGTGTTAGAAGTTGTGTGTGTGTGTGTGTGTGTGTGTGTGTGTGTGTGTGTGTGTGTGTGTGTGTGTGTGTGTGTGTGTGTGTGTGTGTG
>CAEMYA010002128.1:882586-930105 GCA_903131615.1 Diplodus sargus
CTGGCTTACTATTTTTTATTCTCATTCTCCATTTGGTTTATCTTTTCTGTTCTTCTTTCTACTTAAAAAGCCTCCACCTGACAGGTGTTATAAATTAGCTATACACAATAATTGCAGTGCATCTGGCTAATCAGGAAAGCAACCATATAAGTCAAGTGTGAAAGTAGCTTATTACAGATCATATTTATGTTTCTAGTTAGGCGGCAACCTCTTTTGGCCATAGCAGTTATTACAGCAGCAAAGGAGAGAGTCAGGTAAAGTTAAGAAGAGCCACAAAGTCTGCACAGGGAGGATTGATGGTTGGGTAGAACTCGAACAAGCAAATTACTTTCACCCGGTAGAATGCTGTTTGTGTCCAAATGGTGAGACATTACATCGTACCAACATAGTGAAGCTATATAACATAGCCTACTTAACGTATATGAAGATATGCACATAACCAAATACCGGTCAGCCAAGCTGCTGCATTTGGTATTTGACTTCACTCTGTGACACTCTACCTATCCCTCGAGTGTCTAGTTGCATGTGAAGGGTTCCACGATTAAGTTAGAATTTCCAAGTAAAGGTTGTTTAGAAACATATGATTTTTGACTGTTAACTTTGTCAGACAGTCGCAGTTTAGCACCAAATCTACTTGGTTAGAATAAGCTAAAAAATCATGCTTTGACCTAAAATAATTAGGTTTAGTCCCATAAACAATGATACGTAAGTTACATAAGTGAGGAAACTCAGGTTAAATAGCATAAGTCACTCATGTAACCTCAAATATATAATTTACATACCTTAACTAACTTGCATAACATCTGCCTCTAATCTGGAGTTTGGAGTCAAAGTTCACTGTATGACCCATTCAAACACCCCACCCCAACAAACCCCACTGAGACTTTGCTTGCTTTCTCAACATTGCAAGTTTTTACCCACTCAAATCGAGGGTCTAAGGACAGAGGATGTCGTTCACTGTACAGATTGTAAAGCCTATTAGGACAATGTGATTGTGATTTTGGCCTATATAAGTGAAAATTGATTTGATTGGATTTGATAGAGGGGTAACTACAGCGTCTACAGCATACAGCCACTGACCAGGCATCTGTGTTTGCCACTTTGGGAGCAACAACACGCTGCCACGATTTTGTAACTGAAGTTACATAAGTAATGTAGTGATTTTAACCAAAACCACAATGTTTTCCCAAACCTAATATAGTTTTCTTGCCTAAACCTTACCAAACTGCGACAGTTTGATGAAGGTTTGGTACGCCTGTCACTGTCAGTCGATCTATTCAGTCATGAAGATATTGTGTGAATGTTGCAGCACCAATGTTGCTGTTATGCCCATGCCAAAATATACAAAAAAATAATAATCCATTCCCCCTTGGGTCAGGAAAATCATGTTGGAGATTGTATGAAACAAGAGTTTAGTTTCATTAGAGTAAATATTCATGATGTTTAGTTTTTTTGTCAAAGTGACCTTTACAAAGCAGTTTAATACACCTGCTCAGATAGAAAGTCAAACTCTAGGTCATGGTCTGTGTGTGTATGGTCTGTGAATGCTGGGATATGGCAGCTAAAGAGTGTTGTATTGAGGATCTGTGGGCCAAGCAAACATGGTTTAAAGCCTTTAGAAGATTTTTTTAGCCTTTAAAGACTTTGATACTGGTAGTTTGGAGTGTCATGTGGCATGTAAATTGGAGTTAATTGCTGAGAACATGATAATTATTGCATTAATTACATGCTTGTCATATTTTTTGTAAATACAGCCACAGCTTTGGCAGGCTTTGAAAGACTTTTCCCTGATGCCTGTAACCTTTCCTTAGCAGCGAACAAAGTGTGAAAGGGAATATGTCACAACAAAGGAAACAATGAAATGTGAACATTGATTAGCTGCGGAGATATATCACAACCCATGAGGAAAAAAACATCTCACTGCCAGGCGCAGAGGGAAGTAAAACGCAACATTGAGAATGTGAAGGAATGACACCTGAAAATAAAACTATCCAAGGGAAATACAAAGTGAGGAAATTCTCCCCTCATCCTGTGTGCAGAAGAGAGCAGCAGCTGTGTGAAAGGAGTCTTTGCTATTATCACGCTGTGAGGGCTTTCATATCGGCCTTCAAGTGAAGCTTCCTTTGAAAATGCAAATACATTATATCCCAAACCAACCACTGCAGCCACAGACACACTTCTGACTTCTTCAGGTTGTGGGACCATAGCATTATACTGTGTGATTTGCACTCACGTTGTTATGGTTCAGTGTCTTTTGGTTGTTTTGTGTTTTATTTTGACTCTATGCCCTTTTGTGTCTCTTCTGTCTTTTCAGTGTCTCCTCTGTGTTCTTTCCCTCTGTGCTTTTCCCTCCCCTCTCACCTCACCTGTTCCTCATCTTGTAATTAGTGTGCCTGCATATAGTGTTTGTCCTCCCTCTTGTCTTTGTCAGTTCAAACCCGGCTGGCCTACAAGGTGGCCCCCACAAGAAAGCAACGTTCCTGGCCCCGTACTGGCT
The DNA here is from genome assembly GCA_903131615.1 of Diplodus sargus. Lineage (NCBI taxonomy): Eukaryota > Metazoa > Chordata > Actinopteri > Spariformes > Sparidae > Diplodus > Diplodus sargus. Next base: position 885,084 of record CAEMYA010002128.1, read on the forward strand.
CCCTGAAGTCTGGGTCCCTGTTCTGCTGTTCCCTGCTGTTCGGCACCTCAGTACCATGCCAGCCCAGAGCCCCAGCTCCAGTGTCAGCGGACACCTGCCAGGTTTTCTCCGCTGATGGCGTGGCTGACACCCGTTCCGGCTCCTCCTCCGACATCTGTCAGTGGTTTCCAGTCGGTGGCCCAGCCAGCATCTGTTCCCGCTCCTCTGTCGGTGGCCCTAAAATCCCTGCCAGTGTCCAGCCGACACCTGGCAGTGGCTCCCAGTCGGTGGCCCGACCAACACCGGTTCCTGTTCCTCGGTCGGAGGCCTGGCCAACAGTTGCCAGCGATCCTCTTTCAGCTCCAAGGCCAACCACTGCCAGTGATCCTCCATCCTCCAACCCCCGCCGTCGGCCTCCTGAGGGTCTCAGCCTTCGACCCCGAAGGTCTCCTCTGTGTTCTTTCCCTCTGTGCTTTTCCCTCCCCTCTCACCTCACATGTTCCTCTTCTTGTCATTAGTGTGCCTGCATATGGTCTTTGTCCTCCCTCTTGTCTTTGTCAGTTTGTTCTGAGATGTCCTCAGAGAGGGGTACCATTAAAATAAACATCTGTATTTAACCTACATTTCCTTAATCACCAGCATTCTAGCACCCGCTGCAATGTCTGCCAGAACATGTCATTTTATTGTATTCATAAGCACATACTGTAAACAATGTATGAAGTTACTAGAAATTATGGAAAAAAAACTGTGTGTATATGTATATATATCACAGTGCATAGAGTTAGATCAGCCTCATTTTTGCTGTCCTTGGCCAATTTACAGTGATAAGACTGTCACAAACCGGGCCACGCATCCATGACAAAAAAGGGAGATGCACACAACAACAAAAAATATAAATAATAGGTGAAACGTAAACTAGCAGTGGGATGTGTAATCAGTAAGTTCAGCAGTGTAGGGGTGTGCATGAGTGAAAGAATATGTATGTGCAGTGTTGCATGGTGCAGCAACACAAACCAAAACGGCAACCAAAAGCCAGAATGACATGTCAGAGAGGAGAGAGACAGCAACTGAACCCAAGTGGGCTTTTAAAAATTCACTGGCCCACAGAGGCCAGGTGTTGCCAATGTTGTTAATGGACCCAGGAGCTGCCACTCTACTGATGACCCTCTGCCATGCCCACTTGCAAGGAGCCCTCTGCCATGCCCACTTGCAAGGAAAGCAGGTAGACAGGGTTGTCACAACATATATATATATATATATATATATGTATTGGCTGCGACTGTTTGCATTTTACTTAAGATGAAAATAGCCATACTGTTAGTGTTTTACAATAATTGTTGTACCTGGAGATTATGGGCGAGCTCCTACAGAGACCTGTGTTTGTGCATTGTGCTGAACAGCAGCCCATGGCTCTAGTGGTCTTGTTGATAAACTTTATTAGGCTACATTATCGCTGCTTCTTTATTAGCGAGGACATTTTTAGATGCTGCTTACTGTTTATAGCCTATACGAATTACAACACCAAGGTCAAGTTTGTAGGCTAACAAATATCGTTTTTTTTCAGCTTGACATAGAGCTGATGCATGATTATGCATTATGTGCAAAAAATAAAACTTAACTTTAGATAGTCTTAACAAACTAATGTCCAACCAGGATTTTAATTCTGACACACAGTAAACCACCAATTAATGTGCTTCAGTATATGAAGATGATTTAACATCGAAGTTACGAAGAGAACACATATGCTCACAGAGTCTGGTTTGTAGCTCTTGTTTCATTTTGCCTGCATAGTACATATTATATGGATAAACCACATATTTAGTGTTACATGTATTTCTCCACTTGACATTAATGTCGACACCTGACCTTGGATGTTTAAAATGATTCCCCTTGATCATAGAATAACAGTGTATGCAGTCATGACAAGGGAAACGTTTGAAGACTGTTGATAAAAATATCTAGGCAGTGCTGGAAATGAGCTAGCAATGTAAGGATCACTTTTCAAGGTCACTTGAAGCTCTCCTTCCAAAGAATACATCGTTCCTGCTTTGGGTATATCTGTTGTGCAGTTTGCGATAACCTAATTGGCATACCAATATGCTGTGATTTTACCACAATACAAGCTAAAGAAGGGTATCTTGACCAAAAGATTTGTGTGGCTAGAATAAATAGTTTGACTTCACTCAAGTCTCTGGAGAAGTGTATCACAAGGTTTTACTTTCTTTCTTTGTTAATGTGTTTTTGTTTGCTCTTTTGTTTTTAATTAGTGAGATTGAAGCTGTCCTAAAAAGCAGGTCCAGTGGTGAAAAAGTACCACAAGAGTACCAAGCACCAGAAACCCTGACGGATGCCACAAGAAGACAAATGGTTAACATATTGGTGGCTCGCATGATTGATAATCATGGGTATGTATATGTCATGTCCTTTATATTTGTGCCAAATGACTGTATGGTCATTGCATACATTCAGATTACCAATACGATATCACCTATCCAGCACCTCCCCACCAAAGCAATCAGACAGGAGTATGCTCTTGGGATGGTGATGCTGTTCCCTTCCCTCAAGGATCCATATGCCAGGAAAGTCTATGTAATTGTTGTTATTATTGTTTTCTTTATAGTTACCTGTATATTGTAATGTTAATTGAAACTCTCTGAGATGTGTTATGAGCAAGGTATGACAACATGCTTTTTTTATGTTATTTAAGGAACACTTCTATAATGCTGCAAGCAGCACGAGACACTGAAAACGTTCCAAAGGAAGACTCGTCACGGGTTTCCAAAATAGCTCTATGGACGTTTCTCCAGGGAACCCAAATCCCCAAAGGACTGCAAATGTTGAAAGGGCAACTCGATGGGAATGCTTGCAAGGAGGCCATTTTCCAGAAGATGAAGGAGACATTTCAGCCCCATTAGAAGGAAATGACTTGAATAAATAATAATAATAATATAATATAAACAAAAGATGGAAGACACTTGACACTCCTAATCCTTCCATTTTCATTGAAACTCAAAGAATTGAACCTGAGGAGTTCTGAGTTTATTCTTCTGCGATTTTGGACCAAAGAAATGTCGGACCAAAGTCTCCAAAAATCATCAAGAAGAACAGCAACATCTGCAATTAAGTGTTGCAGTTGAGAGGCTTAGTTAGCTTAGGCTAGTCTTTCATTAGGAAATTATGTTATTAAAGTCATTATAACAATTTTTCACGTCACCTTCTTAGCTACATGTGGAAATGAGGGTTGTTAAAATGTGAATGAAATGGAAAATTTCCCCCTGTGGCTGCAAATCATTCTTGTGATTATCTCAACATCATGCTGCAGTCTGGAGGTTGGCAGCCATACCTCCTTGCTGTCGGGCAACATGCGGGCAAGACTGACAACTTCTTCTTCATCATGAATAAGCATCTCATTCCATACCAGGCCAACTGCTCACTCATGGCATCAGGCAGATGTTTGGGAGGACCAAGTTATTCCCCAAAATGAATGTAGCTCTTCCAGTGTTACTCCTGAGAGCAGTCATTCAGGGCTCTGTATTACATTATACAATCTACCATTATGCCTTCATTCAAAATGTTTTATTGTACAGTGAAAAGGCAAAATAAAAGTAATTTTTGGAGAAAAAAAGAAAAAATTCATTCTTACAGTTGTTTTTTAACACTTAAGTATAGATAGCCTGACACTATAGGGAGTGAATTTAACACTAATGTATCACAGCAGTGTCTTTTCCCTTCATGTAAACTCTAATGTTAATTAAGGAACTCTGGCGCAGTGTTAAACATTTAGTTAATTGTTTATTTAACTCTAGAGTGTGCAGAGCTGTATTAACCTTGAAAAAGTGTTGAAATCGATTTTTTGGGGAATGAATTCTACACTTGCTGTGTAGTTATAATTACTCGCTGGCTCAATGCGTGATCTAACGCTACAAAAACTGTTCTGCAGTTCTGGTTCATCTATCTCCTCAGTCACAAACGGTTGGTAGGCCCTCATAAATATGTTGCACTAGTTAAACCTAGAGGGCACTTCAAATCAATATTGCTACTGACAAGAGGGGAGCTAGTGAGCAGTCTGGTGGTGTGTGTCTGGTGGGCTGTGACATTTTAAGAGAGCACAGAGAAACTGTCTTGTGTGTATATCTGTTTAGCTCTTCTGATTTGTCTTTACAGATATTTTTTTTTTAACATATATTGGCCAATAACGATTGGTGTCCAATCAATCAGAGCCCCTGAATGTCAGCTGATGTAATGTAAAGAGACAGACATCCACTGGGGGGCCTTGCTGATGAGACCAACTGCAGAGAATAATAAAGGGCATGGTGGCAATTTATCACCAAGGGTGGCTTGACTGGGATTCCAGTCCTAAAAAAAAGACAAAACTCAGACAAAGCAAGTGACACTTTCTTTTTATTAACATGTTTAGACTGTGTCTATTATAATGTTCGAACATTAATATGATCACCCTTCACACAGTGTGAACACTGTTTTGAATCTTTGATGTAAAGCTGCAAGTACTCATAGTTCATACATCACTGGGCCATTTGCCCTCATTCAAAAAGAAAGTAAGGAACAGTTGCTTACAGAACTGAAAACTTTATATCGTTACCTAGTAGAAACTGGAACTGCACAAGGTTTATAAAGTACAAAGACGCACTTGTCACTATTAGTTGGTCCAATGCTTGATAAAGCAGGATCTCCCAGCTCTGCAGGTCCCGGTTGCTTCTTCATTGGGATAGAAGCTATTGCTGTTGCTTGTTCAAACCTGGTGCAAGAATTTCATGATTTACTAACTACAGCAATAGCACAGTTTGATATAGTTTATACTTAAAATGTATAACAACGTTTTCCAAACTTTAAATCTTGCCTTGTCTCATAACAGTAATGCCAAGTTGTTAGAATATGGTGAAGTGGGGCTGTTGTTTAAGATAATAATAAAAGTTGTTTTCCTGCCGCTTTGGCATGATTGTGTTTACTAACTAATTGACTGAGGCTGTAACATTCTATGCAGTAGCCATTTTCTCTGGCCAGCTTGACTTACTAGGGGTACACAATGTCTCACCAGCGCCTCTCGTGGCATACATGCTATTGCAAGAAGGCATGGCTGTCCCTGGCTGCTTAACAGTAAATATTTCTGCAGTACAATACATAGGCAGTTAGGACTGTTACTTCTTCACACTCTGTTGACAGGGTTAGTTCTGTTTTTCACATTTTAAACTAAAATTATGTCCAGAAACATAAGAAGACAATCAGTTAAAAACAAATTGTGTGGCGTGTGAACCCCTGTATTAAAACATTTCATTTAATCTCTTTCTCTTAACCCTCTAGGCCAGGTATCATGGTCATACTACAGTAGAGATAAATGGCACCTACTGTTTGGGTTATCAACCAAGCCTCCCCTTTAAGGAAGGTACCTGTGTATATGGCAGAGTCCAGTGGATTTGCGAGTCTTTTACTGGTCTGTGAGAGACGTACCAGAACTTCACATAATTCTTACTTTAGCCAGCCGAAAACATTTTGGTATATTGGCTGTGTGCTGTGTGCACTACCACAGGAGATAAATAAACCAGACTGTGAATAGCTCATTTCCAGTTAGTCAGAGAAAAGCAAAATCCATTAGCATAAAACCAGAAGTCTCCCAACCACTGTTCAGAGTAGGCTCTGGAAAAGTTCTGGGAAAGTAACATATGCTAAGAAGTGGATCAAATGATTGATGTTTTGTTTTCTATTGTGATACATTTTGTTTGCACTGCAAAACAATTGTATCAACTAGTTGAACCACTGAAAACTTAACTGGAGCACACAGTATCCTCATGAGAGGATGTCATCAAACACTAGCCACATCCTTTTGTCCCCCTCACTGCTTAACCCAAGTGGGCACCACTGCAGTCTGGCACATCTGAAAAGTCCCAGCTCGGTTACTAGGAATTCCTGTTCACACTGTACAACCCAGTATCACACCAAATCAGGATTCGAGTTGTAATATTAGCTTTGTTGGGGGGTCTCTAAGATAAGTTATCCTAACCAACATTAGGATGGAAATAGATCAGTCAGAAAATAGTGCATACAGTGGATGACATTAAATGTGTCACGCCCCACTCTATATGAAAATACAGGGTTACACCAACATCATTAGAACAAACAGAAAACACTTTTCACAAAGTTGATTACGGTTCTAATGACTTTTAACATCACATGATTGTTAAGGGATATTGCCGTTACTAGTGTCATTCATCACTCCATTATGTGGTCCATATACTTGACTCTCACACACAACATTTAATTCAAATAAAAAAAGGTTTGACAGTGCACACCCCAGAGACAGAATTACAGTACAGTTCATTTAGGAGAGAATACAGCGCTTAGTTTCTTTGGAAAATAATATTTTATTCTGTATCAATAATGTAAAAATGACCCATTACTTTGAAAATGAATTATCCATGATCAGATTAACAGTTGATTAATTTATTATGGACCCTTCATTCTGTGGTCAAATCCACAATAACAAACATGCAACATCTGGTTACACTTTTAAAATGCAGGCACCAAAACTGTTGGTTAGGTTTAGGCAACAACATTACTTGGTTAGATTTCAGAAAAGATCATGGTCCTGCTAAAAATAGCCACTCTTCTAACTGTCACTAACACTTTTGACTAGTCGCTCCTCACTGGACTTGAACCTTGGTAACCTGCATGAAGGACCTATGAATAACCAATCATCTCCAACCCCCTTCTTTCACAGCCCTGGCATTGTATACTATGTGCAGCCTTTGTTCTCATCATCATTACCACCTGCTTCTATTGCGCTTGCGTACACATGTACTTTTCATGCCTCGTTGGGGCAAACCGTCACACTCACATGCTGTCCTCCAGTGGACAGCAAGATCTATGACATGCTTTGCCATGAGACATAATACAGAGATAATTACCTAGATTACTTTGATAAAGAAGATGGAGTTTGACACCATGAGCTAAGAGCAGGAGTTATATGGGTGGACAGCTGAATATATATGTGTACGTTTGTTTGGACTGACTGAGTTATGACAGTGAGAAGTGTGGCAGTGGTGTGATGGTAAATTGTGTGAATCGCGATTTCAAAGAAACAAATATTAATGCAAATATTTGATTTGTGTCTGTTCACAGCACGTGTATTAATTTCCAATTGTTTTACATCCCTACTACAGTGCTGTGATGTTGATGAGAAGCGTTTTTTACAGGAGTTCATAATCATAATTTCTCTATAAGAGGAGCATAAAGATGTGCGTAGTTAAGCACAATAGGTGGTAAGATACATGTCAGAACTGCATTTGTTTAAAATGTGTTTTTCAACACAACAGTCAATTGATTTCTTTGCAGGTCTAATCAATTACGCAGATGGAATGAAGCCTTCGGGCAAAGAACCCCGACACTGGCAGCATAAAAAAAGGAAAAAGTCGCAGTCATCAGGCATTTGTATCTAATGACAGAAATTTCACACCATGTAGATGAAGCACATCAGCATCTCAACAACATTTTTGTTCCACATCATTAATCAGCAGAAGCTTCCTTAGTGGGAAAAACAAAATGGAATTAATTAGGAAGATGCAGGAAACCAAGTTGAGGAATTAATAAAACTGTGTTCCCTGTTAATGGACACAAAACAAATGGCACCATTATTCTTTAAAAGGCAGGCCAGCTCAGTGCTCCGGCTGCTCATTTCTGACTCAATTACAATTCAGAGAGAGCGCCGTTCCCTACCTTTCTGAAATGAGGTTTCAATGGGAAAATTTAATTAGGAATTATAGCCCAATGAGGACGCTGATCAAAAACAAAGCTTCTCTTTTTCGATTTGCAACTTCTCCCTGCAAGTTTGTGTTTAGTTAGAAAACAGTCTTATTACAGTGATCTCATTTCCAGATATCTCCCCTGAGAATTGTATATATTTGGAATACTCATACTGGCATACAGTCAAGTGCTCGTGAGAGAAGTCCATGTTGTTAATATCATATTTAGTGATAAAAACAATTCAACAGAAGCTTCACCACTGTATTTCTGCTGTTTTCTTTGATTTCTGTCAGCCGCACATGCACACATTTAGCAGATGTAAGTAATGAAATGCATTTTAGCCTGAGGATAAAGATAATGCTCTCACTGTGTGATCGTAGCTGTACGTCATCAACAAATGTGTTGCAGGGCCGAACCCATTTGGCCACAGCGCACGCCTGTTGTTGTTGCCCCCAAGGGGCTGATCCTCCTCCCCGTTGGTCACGTGTGCCGCATCTCTCTCCGTAAACAGGTTAGGCGTGCAAAGCTGTGGGGGCACCATTGGCGGAGGGGTTAGTCGGGGTCAAGCAGGAGTGGAAGGAATCAATATGTGATGAGTCATAAGGAGGAGAGGGCCGCCTTACCTGAGGACAGTGAGACCTTCCTCTAATCTACTCAGGGAGAAAATTGCAGAGCTCAATTTAAGACCTAACCCATGAAATTAACACCTCCAGCTCTCTTTTCTGCTACCAAGAGTGATTTCACAGAATGGGCAGCCTCTTTTAAACTTTTCAAAGTAAGAGAGGCCCCTGACTTTATTTCAGGATTCACCTTATGTGCCTCCTCTTCGACAGGGGCTTGAATGTGACAGAAATGTGGAGGGAGGAGCATTAAGGTGAAATGGGCCCAAAGGATTCAAACAGGAAGTTGTAGCACAGAACCAGGCACGTGCACACATAGGGCCCAAGGGGTGCTTGAGCCCCTGCCCTTTTTGCCTCGTCTTAAAAAGTGCCCTTTTTGTGTGTTTTTTTTTAATGAAATTTTTTATTTTTATTTTTATGAATAAATTCCTGTCGTGGTAGAAAAACGCCACGGTTATCTACCGTACGCATTTCTTTGTAAAACGGTGTTGTGTGTGTGTTGAGCGAGAGAAAGAGAGAGAGAGAGAGAGAGGCCGCTGCCTCGTCGAGAACTCCACCACGCACGTAGATGAGACGTGACAGTGGAGCGACTTGAACCTTTGTGAGTTCTAAACCAAGTTAACATAACTTCCTTGTGGGGGCTAACAAGTCGCCTTCCATTTATTCAGCGTGCTTAAATATGACACATATTTCAGAAAAGTCACAGTAGCAGTCACAGTGGTCATTTCTTGGTTTAGTCACAATTTTAGATGCATAGCCTGTATTTAGTAGTGTAGTTGCTTCGAGTAGAATGCTTCTGCATTCATGCAATTACAATTACTACTAGTACTACTACTGTAGGTGAATATAATAGTAATAATGATTGATTAATAATGATGAAATTATTAATAATATAGTAATTCGATTAATTAGATTAACATATTGTGTTATTAAGACCATAAAAAAGAATGTGTGTGTGTGCACATACTGTCCTTTTCTGACTTGGAGCCCCTGCCCCTCTATAATCATGTGCACGTCCCTGCACATTACATGACTAGTCACAGGAATACAGGTGCTGTTTATTTGAATACAGACAGGAGACGCTCTGTGGTTCAAGTTGAGTGTCAACGATTTTGTTATTCAAGACCTAGTTCTTACTTTTACTGTGTTTTCTCAATTGATGGTCATTGCTGCTGTAGGACTCAACAGCACAACAGGTGATGCAACATTCCAGTATTACACAAAAGCGTGTAACAGACCCACCAATCTAAACAAGAACTGCATGTGAGTGTAATGTTTTGCCTTGTCTTTGCAGTACCAAATAAACACAGTAGAAAAATGTAAAGAAAGATAAAGGGCGGGTACTTTCAAAAAGCATGAATAGATTAAATGAAAAGAAAAATGGAATATAGACAGGGGCATCTGTTTATTTTCTACCAGGAATGTCTAAAATATATTCACCATTGAAAGTGTATTTGTCCACATTATGCTGAGGACAGTCGAGCTCTGCTCCATAAAAATTAATAATCATGTTGCTCATCTGGTGCTTTACAGGCCAGAATTCGAGGACTACGTTTGGTGCGATGACATCAAGTGCTGGAACTATTCCTTGTTTTGCCAGCAGTTTTGCCAGCATCCTGTCCTCTGTCACCTCCTCCAGGGCGACAAGTTTAGAGCCAACAACAGACCCTGCCTTTCTGATGAGTTTATTCAGTCTGTCGGCATCCTTCGTTTTGATGCCCACGCCCCGGGACACAACAGTAAAAAGGTTGGTCGCAACAACAGACTGACAGAACATCTGGAGCATCCGATTGAAGACATTAAAGGACCTGAGCCTCCTCAAGAAGTAAAGCCGGCTCAGGCCCTTCTTGTATACTGCCTCTGTGTTTGTAGACCACTCAAGTTTATTGTCCAGCATAACACGTGTTCTTTATGATTCCTTAATGTCAAATTCTGTCCCACCAATGCAGACTGGGCAGTTCTTGTTCCTCCTGAAGTCCACCACAATCTCTTTCATGTCTGCCATGTTCAGCTGCAGGTGGTTGTCCCGACACAACTTTACAAAAGTTGTCTAGGTCGCCTCTCCCGCCGTCTACACGCCACACAATGGCCGTGTCATGAGAGAACTTCTGCAGATGTCACAACTCAGTGCGGTACTTACAATCTGCAGTGTAGGTGGTGAAGAGGAAGGGAGACAGCACAGTTCCCTGGGGAGAACCAATATGGCTTCAGGCATACAGTTCTGAAATCTCGCAAACTGTGGTCTGCCTGTCAGATAGTCATCGTGATGAGGGGAGAATCCACCTGCTTGTTCTCTAGTTTGGCTTTCAGCTGCCCGGGCTGGATGGTGTTGAAGGCACTGGAGAAGTCGAAGAACATGATGTGGACAGTGTTGTTGGGTCTATCCAGGGAGAAGACGGTATTCTGCAGCAGGTAGATGATTGCATTATTGACCTCAACATGGGGCTGATATGCAAACTCTAGGGGGTCCTGTGATGGGCACACTGAGGGTATGAGCTGTGCCAGAACTAGCCTCTTCATGACCTTCATGATGTGAGAGGTCAGTGCAACTGGCCTGTAATCGTCCATTGCCACAGGACCTCCTTTTTTGGGCACTGGAATGAGGCAGTATGTTATCCAAAGCACTAGCACCCTTTGAATTTGGAAGCTCAGGTTGAAGTGGTGCTGGAGAACTCAACAGAGCTGGCTGGCACAGGCCTTCAGCATGCAAGGTTTGACGTGGTCTGGTCCAGCAGCATTCCTCTGCTTACGCCTCTCCAGCTCTCTCTTCACCTGGATGGCTGTGATGTTAAGTCCAGTCAGAGGGGTGGGGGGTGTTGCAGGGTCTGTGGTGGGTGATAGCAGGGGGGTGAGGGCTGGTCCAGAGCAGTGATGGGAACGGCAATTCTTTTTACTGTACTGAATCTCTAGAATCTGTTCATTAAAACGATTGGTTCAAAAGACTCGTTCACCGAATCGTTCAGTGCTCTCCAACTCCCTGAACTGATAAACAGCCAAACGATCCGTCATTCAGTTCACGATTCAGCCCTGAGGTTCACGTTCACTTACTGAGGGATGGTGCGTTCACGGACTATAGTACACAATCATTCGCGGGAGACACAGCGCTTCTTTGAGTGGTATACATGCACTAAAATTATTACACGGTGAAAGTATCCTCTGTGCACAGTAAAATCACTTAACATGATGCTACACGGATGTTAGCAACACAGCGCTAATTTTTAGCAGTACGGTTACTGAACGTGAATCAACTCCTCTGCCCTGAGTGAGTGAGTGAGTGACACAGCTCCACTTTCAGCACAGTACGTGAACAAGAATCACGTCCTCACCAACAGTTCTCTGTGTGCAGTTGGTTCGCGAAGCATGAACGAATCACAGCGCAAACGTGAATCACGTCCTCACAGTGAGTCGCAGCAGTTCCACTCCCGGCCGGCATGCTCGAGGCTGAGCTCAACTGAACTGAGAAAGGAACGAATCAGTTCATGAAGTGATTCCGTTCAGTTCGTTCACTCAAAAGATTTGTTCATTCGAACGACACGTTCGCGACCGACACAGCACTAGTGCAGAGTGATGTCTGCTGCAGGAGTTGGTGGGGGGCAGTAGAGGGTGCGCAAGGGACCGATGGTGATGAACTCGATGTCTGGGCTGCAGAAGGGCTCTTTTACAAACATGTGCCTGGGGTGACACCACCTGTTGTTTACAAGCACAGCAAGCCCCCCTCCTTTTACTTGCCCTTGTGGTGGTGTCTCTGTCGGCTAGTACCGTGTGGAAGCCAGGTATGGTGGGGATGGAGTCCAGTATCTGCTCATGTAACCACATTTCCATGAAATACAGAATACTGGACTCTCTGAAATCCATCATACAGAGAGTCTGGCCATCATTTCACACATGTAACACACATGAATAAGTCTACCTCTCATACATGTTGTCTGGCTAATGTCCAAATAGCCCAAGGAAGCAGTGCATGTGTGAACACTACTATATGGATTAGGTCCACAGTATGTGTAAACAGTATCATTACATCTAAATATGTGTCATACTGCAGTAGTCTATCATAGTTTGCTAACTAACTTTAGCTCCAAGCTGATGATGCTGATGATGTTAGCGTTGGGCTAATACATACGACTGGCACATCGTCCCAGCTAAGTGTTCCCCTCTTATTTTGTCCGTTTTTGTCCTGTGCTTCATGTATTTTATTTTGTTACTCACCGTGTTGTCTCTGTTCCAGATCCGTCACCTCCTGTCCTTGTGTCCTTCCCTCCTGTGTGATTACCTGCCCGCCCTGATGTGTTTCATCTGTGTCTCATTGTTCTCACTTCCTGTGTGCTTAAGTAGTCTGTCTCCCCAACCTTCTGTGCCAGTTCTGCGTTTTGGGTCCACCCTCTGTACGTTCCTAGCAACGACAGCAACATAAGGAACTGACATTAGCTAAGTTGACATAATGCAGAGTAACAATACATTTCCCCTATCAAAACAAGCCTTTACCTGTCCAACAGAGACACAGCTACCATGAGGTTCATTTTCAGGCTTTTGACTCCATCAGTTGTCGCTATCGTTGAACAGCCATTCGAATGTTGACTCTCGTTTCACCTCTTGAGCTATGAAGCTATTTCTCGTTCGTAGCCTTCTTGAGTTCGGTCTTTCTTCTCTTGCTCTTTTTGGCAGTGCAAGCTGCTGTAGGTACGTCTGGTAATGAACATTTTGGCTTTACTTTCTCTGCCTTTCAGGATTTCTATATATTACACAGGACTTACATATATGAATATATGGTGTAAACATTGCAGATTGAACCCCCATTATAGGCTACAAATAAAACCTATCGACTATTCCCCAGAATCATTAACATCTGATGAAGACACATCACCCACTGATGGATTTGTCACAGTCAGGAAATCTTGTTGGTCCTGCTGCAGATCAGCTTTACCTCCTGCAAATCAACAGCTCCCACTGTTTGCAAAACCCCATTAAAAACAGCTTGTAGAGACAAACTGCTGCATTGACTGATGTAATGCATCATTTTAAATGAGACTACAATGGTTATTTTTCCTATCATAACACTACTACACAGCTAATTACAGTATTTAATGGAACTATTTTAACTTTTTCTTTGCAAAGCACTGAAAGTAACTTAGTCATGTATCTAATCATGTGTTAATCCATGCAGTCATTTCCTGAGAGTGAGCTCTATGATTTCTATTAGGAAATTTCACTATTTTAATACAACAGCAAACTTTGGGTGCTCCCAGACAACTGAATCTTACATGAATATGTATAATAGCTTTGTTGGTCCACAGGGAAAAATTTAGTAGTTTCATTTGGCCTATTCTCTACTATTGCCTGGATCCACTTCTGGTGACCATCAACTTTCTTGCTGCGAGAACTTAAATATGGCCGTCATTCCTTTTATTTTCAGTGAAAATGCAATATTTTATTTCACCAGAAAATTGTAGGGCTGTTAGATTTGTGTTACACGTTGTTTGTATTGTTTTGGCTATGTGTTGGGCTGTTCCCACTCTCCTTTCTCCTGTTCCCACTCTCCTTTCATGGGAGAGTGTACCATCAAGTTCAAGATGGATGGGAAACTTGCTACCACCAGAGGAATGGGGCTGGAGGATCCAAAACTCATGCCTCATTCCTGTCCATCTTGGCAAACCTGGATGAGAACATGGATTGAACTTTTTGGTTGTTGCCACAGAGTCAAATCTAAAAGTGTTATGGCCTACCTCCCATTTTGTATATTAAAGTGCCTACTGAGCTTTCTCTTCTACATCTGTCTCTTAAGTTGTGGTTTTGGGTACGTATTGTCTGTTAATAGTGGTTTCTTCTGAAAAAATGGATTCCCTTTCACTATAAACTTTAAAGGGTGTTTTGTCAAAATGTGGTTTTCGTACACTGTGGAGGAGAAATCTCCACTTCAGTTACACCTACGTAAACTATGCTTTACAGATTTCTTCCTAACTATATTTTGTGTTTGATTAGGGAGGAGTTCTGTTGATATATTTTCAGTAGCCTGATATTTTCTACATTTAATACCAAAAACATGGCGAAATTAGTTTTTTTGATTACTCTAAATAGTATTTTTTTATGTGTGATTATAGAGCATTATATAGAGTGTTATAAACATCAGTCCCTTCTTTAATTTTGTCTTTTCGCTAATGTGTCAACAATGAAATAATACATTTTTAATCTGGCATCATCCGATTTTCAAATGTTGTGTTTTGTAATATGCAAATGATGGTACATTTTATGAAGAAATGCCTCATTTGCATATATAAACATAAAATCTCAAATGCTTGCAACATATTTTTTCTTTGGTATGATGTCACTAATCAACTGGAGAAGTTTCATAGCAATAGCTATTCATTGAAAATGTTCCCCTATTCTACTCAATTTACTTGGAGTGCTGGGCACAACTTTGACCTTTAATCTAAAAAATTATATATATTCCACTCCATCTATGGCAGTAGACTTTTAGTATATGATTCAGGAGGGTATTAGAACCAATAAAAACTACAGTATCTATTGCAATTTTTTTCTTTTTTGAGGCTAGATTGACTGGCCTATAGCTGTTTGATGGTGCTCTTTCAATAAAAAAAACAGATGACACTTTTTTTCTTCTTCTGTGGATATCTGACGGCTAGTGTAAGCTGGGTTTTAATCGCCATCGTTTCGCCAATTTTAAATTGACTTCAAGTCTTACCTACCATTATATTAGACAGAAATGGGCATTTGGTCAATGTACATATTTATATATGTTTATAATTTTATTAGTACATTACAGTAAATGTTTCACATCAGTCCTGTGAGAGACTCGCTACCCGGAAATATGGTTAAATGATATCTAAACCAGAAAGTTGATGTGGACGCAGGCAATAAAAAATTACTAGGCCATAAAAAATTGTAGACATCTCACAATTTAAGAGCCGTTATTATGACTACTACATTTTGCCTGACAACATTTCACTATTCACATCTTTGCTATCTGATTGTTCCCCATCTTAGTTTAGCCTGTTAGCTTGCAAACGTTTGCTAATTGGCAGCACTTTACATGAAGTACAGCTCAGGCTGTTGAATGTCAAATGTTTGGCAGGTATGTGGTCCTAAACTAAGGTAAATAACAAATTGTACCAATGATGGTTAGGGTTAGATGAAAAGGAAAAGATAAAAAGGGGAACGCTATAAATACTTGTGCATTCTGCCATGTTAAGACAACATTGTACAAAACACTTCTTTTGTAGCATAACTTGGCCCTTAATCATGTTAGTCTTTGCTGCAGTAAATTCAATTAGTCTGTCTTTAAACATGAAAGTAAAATGGTGGACAAATACAAAGGTGTGTTCCCACGTTGTTCAAAGCCAAACATCCGGCCTTTGATAACTGCCGTGACACCATTCTGCAGATTTCTGATACAATTCTGGTGGTACACACTGGGGCTCTAGGTGTACGTTCAGTGCATTGAGGATCAATTAGCATAACAATGACATCATTAATGGATTCTCAATCTGGCTGATTGCTTAATTAGGACCAGCAGAGGATAAGGGTGAGGACCAAATAAAGAGTCTCCTGTCCCTTGCTGGTATTGTCAATATAGAGCAGTAGTTGGTGAACCAATCAAAGGTTCATCGCATTGCACATTTAAAACAGTCCCTCATGCTACCAGCGAAGACCAACTGATGGCTCATTATCCTGCAGCTGAAAATTGCCGCCATCCTGAACAGAATTTCAATTATGCACTTCTTAAAACACTCACCAGATTAAAGATGTTACAAAAGGCCACTCACTGCAATCAGGCCGACTGATTAGCTTTTCATATAGATGAAAGCTGTGTTTCTAAATGCATTGAATCCCTTTTCTGTGATGGTCCTTTTGTGCTCTCTCGTCTACCTTTTACACATGTCATTCAAAGTGGTTAATTTCAATAATGGAGAGAAATATTTAAATTAAGTTCCTAGAAACAGAAGACATAGACAGACACGACATCAGTCTAACTTATTGTGACAGTGGAATTGCCTTTGTGCATCACAATTTTCAGTGAACCTGATGTAATTACTTTCTGGTGTAGGAATTATTAAAATGAATATACATTTATTGTAGTTCAGTATCGGATATTACACAATCAGGTCATAATATGCCCCAAAGTGCACCGAAATTGTTAGTTCAGGCAGAACACTTAGGTCGCGCCTGTATTGGCTGCTGGTGTTGCATGCTTCACAATGGCTGGCTCAATCCAAGCTGTGTGGCTGGTGTGGAGCACTGACATAATGACCTGACACTTATCACTGTTACTCTGCTGACTACAGTCATGCCAACCCTGTTGGCTGCTGTATCTCCCTCCACCAACTGAACCTCTGCAGCCGGGGTGTTTTGTGTTGTTGATTTAATTCAGAATTATCTTCATCTAGTTACAGGATATTAGTTATTAGGCCTTTGCACACAAAAGCTCCCAATTTTCTTTTGTGTGCATTTTTTGTATCTGTGCCTACACATACATCTTTAACACTTAGTATGATGCATTTATTTTTGTATCCACTGCAAAAGTTCACAATACCAGACAAAATAAAGTCGTCAAGCAGTGACGACAATTTTGTGGTCCTCACTTCTTGAGAAAAGGAAAAGACAGTTGCCTGCCAGGTCCATCCAATCCTGAAAAGAAGACAAGAGGGAGGAGAGTTTCACCTTCTGATGAAGGGGCTCTGGGTTTATCCCGATCACTTCCATGTGAATCTCAGGATGATAGTGGTCCAGTCTGATAAGCTGCAAGCTATACTGGAAACACACATTTCTCCGAACCAGTTGATCCTGAACTACGACTGGCAGTATGTCTAGGTAGGGAGTAGGGACACTCACACACCAGACACCCTAACAATTGTGTTTAGATTTTTCCACTCACTGCGATGGACATGTTAGGCCAAGATGCAGCTTTGACGCATCCGCAAAAGTAGTATCGGGGGGAACTTGTTTTGTACATGGGGAGGCGAACCCAAAACATTTCTAAATTTGGAAAATCCCCATCGAAGAAGTAGGAGCTGCCAGCTTGTTAAGATGTGTACTGTCAGCAACCAGGATGGTGTTAGATTAACTTACTATTTCCAGCATGTTTGTAGCTCTGAGATTGTTATTGTTGTTGTTGTTGTTGTTGTTGTTTCCTGAGCAATTGGGATTTTGATGAGCCTGCCACGGGCCATTGGTAATAGCCAGCCACGGCCATTGGTAATAGCCAGCCAATGGGAGGCTCATGCCAACAGTCTATAACTGGTGAGTTAGACTACTGAAAGAAGAAGAAGATGAGTCAACTTTTCCTTGGCCTGCTTGATGTTGTCTATCAACAATCTTTAAAGTAGATGCTGTCTCTGTGACAGGTTTTCCCTGCTGGACTCCATACATAAACTGAATGCTGCCAAACCAGAGGAAATTGTGACATGGACATCTATTACAAGTCTTATAACACACCTCACAACACTATCTACAAACATAAAATGATGCTGCAAGAAGCCTATAAGTGATCTGTTTGTGAAACTTAATCACTGTTGTTATACGATAGTATTACACTACAATAAGTTTTGTTTATGTTGCACAGCACTAAATATTGAATACTTCTTAAATGTACAAACTGACAATGCAGGGATTTATTGGATGTCTACAACTGGAACTTTAATACACCTGCTGGTTTTTTGTGTGTGATTTTTAGAGTAGTTACTTTCAACATTTTTGTTTACACTTTTGTGCTGTTTACTCACAGCTCTGTCTTCTGCTTCTAAATACATTATAATTAGTAGTCATATTAGCTTCATATACCTCACACTGTATCAGATTTAATCAACTTAAAAATATGGACAGTAAATATTTTCTAGCAGTAACTAGGGGTGCATCGTTATCATTCTGTGATTCACTGTGACTAATGTGCACTACAGGCTCTCTGTTATCTTTCCAGCCAACATGTCCATGGGGGACTTATGGCATATATGGCAGTGATTGGCTCCTATTTGATCATTTGGATGCTATTTCGCTGCTCAAATATCCAAACCATAAAAATAAGTGCAGTTCCCTATGTATCCCTTCTGTTTTCACAGTGCTACAAGTAGCCCTACATTGTTCATTCTTGGATGAATAAATACATAAGAAACATGAATACATTTCTGGTAAAATATACCTAAACATTATTGTTATTTTTTACTGTAACTTAAACATCCTACAATGTGCTTTTAACTGCTTTGTAGGATGCTTCTGTAGCCATCTCAATTTAAAGGTTTGATTGATTGATAAAATTCAGCCACTTAATGGGTCATTCCGTCTCCCCCTTTTATTGCATTCACGTCATAATACTGCTTGTTGGAGTCATTATTTTGGACCCGACAGTTTTGATTTTTTTGTTTTTAATCAACATCATATACATTTTATGGTGATTTTATTTTTGCACCTTTCTACAAGCTCTGTATACATACTCTAAAAGAGGTGGATAACAATTTACAATTATAGTACAATAATTATTAGTTTATGTTGTAATAACCCTAACTAACAGGCAAATAATATTTAACTAATGTAGGGCCCTATAAAATCTGTTTTATTTTTTCCCAAATTCCGTTTTTTCCATTTTCATTTTTGGGAATTTCGTTTTTGCCATTATAATTTGGGGGAATCCCGATTTTTTTTTACCTTTTACTCTTATTATACTACCAAAAACAGTGTGTTTTTAATGTAAATGACTAAAATGTACACAAAATACATAGAAATTACCTTAAATTAATTGAGGTGACAAACATATTTCCTCAATACTGTACCGTACAGTACAGTACAGTGCATCAAAAACATTTAGATGTTTTGAAGATCTGGAAAAGAATGAGCAAATTGTGTGTATGTGCATAATAGGTTGTGTCTGTTATGTCAACTTTGATGAATCCAATACAGACGTCCCAAGTTGCAGTGTGACCCCCCCATCTGGCCAGTCCAATCACATGAAGACATAAGATTAGAGATGTGGGCACATCAGTCATTTATCTTTCTGAAAATAGCTCATATCAGAGTCATCTGACTTCACGTCTCCACTTTCACCTGACGAACCTCTGTGGTTGAAACATTGTCAGCAGTTTGTCTCTGTTTCATGTGCAGAATTTGGTCTCTGCTTTTCTCTTCATCAGGCTACACCACTGAGCGCTTTCAACAAGAGTCGCACAGAGGGTTGCTTCCATTGTGGAAGTTACGACCATTAGGTGAGAAATTGTCCTGAATTAGATTCCGAAGAAGACAAAGAAGAATAGAGGTTCTGACCAGAGAAACAAGTGACTGTGACTAACCCCGTGCTTTGATGGCTTCACATCTGCAGCCTGCTGCATTGTGCGCTGGTAACTCATCTGTGGCCATGTTTTAAAAAAAAAGCCTAAAAAACCTGATTTACTTTGGCATAGAAAGAAAGAAAGAAAGAAAGAAAGAAAGAAAGAAAGAAAGAACAATGTTTGTTTCCAGATACTCTAAAAGCCTAGCCCAGTTTAGGTTATACTGTAACCTAGACATCTATGGCTATCATTAAATCTCACAGTTAGGGAAAATATTTTTTTTTAATTTAGGTTTTGATGCAGGCCATTTAATAACAGATTTTCTTTTTCATCAAAATGTTTCCTGGGATCCATCAGTTTTTGGTTCTTTATCCAGACACTCATTTTTTTTTTTCTTTTTAATAGTGGGTCACAGAATGCCACTGCTATCCACAGAGAACAACAAGACATGAAGTGTGATGGTATTTTATGATACAGCCAATTAAAAATAATGATCTTGGATTAACATTTTGAGCCCCTGTGGGAACACCCACCACAGTGAAAATGGAAAACCTGATTAGGATTCACCCATAGCTGTGTCTTCATCTGGCTGGCTGCATAACAAAGGGTCGCAGCAGGTACTGAAGCCAGTTTTTTTCCCACAGCTCAACCTTTTCTGGTGGCCTGCACTTTTGTAGCTCAACCTTTCTGCTTCTACAGCCCTGAACGCTGCACAGTAAATAAAATAAAAGCTGCCATAAACACATCGACTTTTTTACAGTGTGGGGAGAGAGAGCTCACAGGAGTTATTTACAGCAGGATACAGACTGCGTCCGAGTGAAAACTCATATTCTCGCTGCAGTTCCTGGGCTCGTATCTCTGCTGTTGCACTTCCATGGTGTGTGGTCATAAAACATTTCAGCACAGAGGGTTTATGGGCTAGTTGGCTCCCTCAGCGGCCCTGGCCTCTTCTGGCGCTTTATGACTGCTGCTAGATATGACACCAAAATACACCTGACAAACCCAGGGACTCTCTGACGGATGTCCCGCTCTGTATGCTGATTGTTCTCAACAAAAAGAGAGAACGATTCATTAACATTACACAGTTGTTGCTTAATCTGAGCTTAATGTTTAGAGAAATAGCATAACTTGACACAGTTGTGTGTTAATGAATCTGTGTGTTTATGTTTTTGTAAATGTATGGTTTTGCTTTGCATTTTTTTCAGCTCAGGCAATGTTTAAAGCATGCAATACATACAGTACCATGCATATTTCAGTAATTGATTTCAAGTTAGGCCTTCCTGTTTAAATGATAACAAATTATGAAAGAAAGCACAAGGCTTTTCATTTGTGAATAATTTTAGGAAAGTATTTTATTTTATTTGTTTTGGCCAGTATTGCAAGTGCAGTTCACGTTCTATAAAATGACCTCCAGAACTGTATTTGCAACATGCGTAATGTGACTTGAACTGACTGTGAGGGACTTTCAGTTCCTTGTTGATTCTAGCGTCCCCTTTTGATAAAAGTGGTACGACACCAGCACCTGCTCTAATAAAGATCTTTGCGAGCGCATGCCAGTGGAATGAGCATTTGTTTTGTAAGTGACAGTGTTGTTTTTGGCAGCCATTTTAGATTTAGTCTTAGTCTTAGTCTCTTGGACTAAAATACTTTTTAGTTTTAGTAAAATTTTAGTCATTTCTGTATGTGATAGTTTTAGTCCAATTCTAGTCGACGAAAACTCAAACAGGTTTTAGTCTAGTTTTAGTCAGTTTAAGTTAAAAAAAAGAAGAAGTGTAGTCTTTTATCAAATTAATTTAGGTCAATAAAAAGATCTACAATCTCACAATGTGTTGCAATGTGTTGAGCTTGTAGATCTGCTATTTTCACAACTTATGTGTGACACTCTTGTATGATGAAGTAGGGCATCAATTCATGAAAAAACTGTTGAAATATGCCGATTTGTGCTGTTTTTTTATTGTATACCTTGTGGTTTTGTACACTTAAATTGTTCAATAAAGAAAAAAAAGTGACAGCGAATTTGTCTTCAAAATAAGAGCTTTACATTGCACCCTATTTGAGTTTAGAACAGGGTTCTTAGCGGGGGGCTTTTAATTTGAAAGTAGCGACCTTTCCTAGCCTGCTGCTACAACAGCAAGCGGACAACGAAAACAGAGACCGAGGAGACGCTGCATCTCCCGGACCTCAGCGACTGTCCAGTTGCTACACAAACACAAGCAGAAATGTCAGGCATTTTGAACGTCTGACAGACCACCCACTAACATTTACGTCCATTCTCGTCTCGTCAACGAAAACTCACACACATCTCGTCATGTTTTAGTCATCAAAGAGCCATGTTTATCTCGTCACCGTCTCGTTACCGTCATGAAAAAAAGGGGCGTCAACGAAATAATTTCGTCATCGTCATCGTTGACGAAAACAACACTGGTAAGTGAGTGGCAGAAAGACCGCAGGATGCTTCACGATGAGATAATGTTTTCATATGTGATGTTATATGTGATATATGTAATCAGACACAAGTGCATGCATTAATAATAACTATGAAAAAAATAGCAGTCTTTTTGCAGGTGGTCTCGTTTGCTGTTACAGTTCATTTATAATCATCAGTGGACTCATAGACACTTAGAAGTTCCTCATAGTCACTTTAAGTTACGTAAGTAATTTTAGTATGGAAGTAACTGAAATCACAGGAGTAACATAGTTTTTTTTAAGCCAACCACAATGTTTTCCAAAATATCACAAGTTGTTTTCTTACCTAAACCTAACCAAATTGGAACGGTGTGATAAAGATCTGGTATGCCTGATGCTGGTAAATTGAGTCATGTTGTTTTAGGAATGGTCCTTTTGGAGTGACTGGCAATCAGCCCATTCCATCGTTTGTTTTGCAGTGAAAACAACAGCCACTGTGTCCAAAAAAGAGAGCAACGAGAGTGAACTGTAAAGTGAACAGTGAAGGTGCAGTCAGAAAGCCAAACAATGAGCTGAAACTCACCCTAAAGCTGCCTGAAGGAGAGCCATATGTCACGGTCCGACTGTGGCAGTCAGGGCTTTTGTTTTTTGTGCTTTCCCCCTTTCTGTCTTCCCACCTCCCTTCTTTCTCATCTGCTCCTGTTTTCCTGTGTGTATGTGTGCGTCTGTACTTGTGGACGTGGCTGTAGCTCAGGGGTAGAGCCAGCGTTTTGTTATCGAAATGTTGCTGGTTCGATTCCCCTGGTCCGCATGTCGGAATGTCCTTGAGCAAGACACTGAACCCCAAATGGCTCCAGATGTGCTGGTTGGCACCTTGCATGGCAGCTACCACCATCAGTGCATGAATGCATGTATGAATTACTGTCAGTTGCTTTGGACAAAAGCATCTGCTAAATGCCCTAAATGTAAATGTGGCAGCAGGGTGACACCTGCCATTCCACAACCTTTCCTCAGTTCCTGAAGCCTACCATGACCTGTCGAAGTGTCCAGCAAGGATCCTGCTCGATTGAACTGCTTCCTGGTGCCGCTCTGCTTTCGAGTCGGCTTAACAACATCACACACCAAGAAAGGGACCCTATGGAAGCCCACATTACTGACTCCCTTGCTTCCAGACTCATCCGCCAGTCCTTCTTGCCAGTAGGGGTGGGATTCTTCTTCTTGGTAAAGAAGGATGGCTCTCTCCCCCTACATTGACTACCTAGACCTTAAACAGCATTACCATTAAAAACAAGTACGCACTGCCCCTCATTGACTCTGCTTTCAGGTGCATATCATTTGGTGCGTATTCATGAGAGGGATGAGTGGAAGACGGCATTCCAGACACCTCGGGGCCACAATACCTGGTCATGCCGTTCGGCGTCCCCCCCAAAAAATATAATGTTGTATGAATGTACAGGAAAACAATTACTTTCACAAACTCATTAAACTTAAAGCTTTGTTTGTGTCTTTTTACAAGATGTATTCAGTTTTTTGAATTTTTACTCCCTTTTGGGTGTTTTGGGGCTCCATAAACAGGGGAACACAGCAGACCTATGTGTGAAAATGAAGATGTAAACATTTCAGATTTTGTAAGAATTTATTTTGTCTGGTGCTCCATTTGCTAAGTTCCAAATGTTTTTGTTTTTTCAACAGAGTAAAAAAAACTGTTTTTCCAACAAGATTTTTTTTGTGAGTGAATTATGTCTTTTTTTCTCTTTGTTTCACACGTATTCTAGAATTTAGAAAATGGTGCTCTGAAAAAACAAATTCTCACTTGCCCCTCAGGGCTTCCATTGGTCCCCAACAATGAACCATCACTTCATTTGTGTTGATACATTTCAAGTACCCAAAAAATAAAACTCATTTCCCCAAAGCCACCAAGTCAAAATTTAGTTAGTCCCTGTTGCACAGCAAATATATTTTCCCTAGTTTGAGAATCTTCATTCTGTCATCAGAGGTGCAGCTGGCCTCAAAGTAAAAAGGGTGTTTTTTTTGTTCATTTTGCTTGCCCTTAAGGCCAGCTGAAATGGAATAAATAGTCAATACATCCTCTGTTATTCCTGTCCTCATCATACTCTCTCTCCCTGGCTCACCTTTTGTGGAGGAGGAAGCTCGTGACATTCCTGCTGATGTTATCTGTGTTATTACAAGGCTTTGACTGCTAGATAAACACATCAACATTTGAAGCATTCTGCACAATGGCTCTCCATTCAGCCTACTTGTGCACTGTGATGATTGATTTGTGTTTGTGTTCAATTTTATTATGTTGGACTCAGCCATGCTTTTAACCAGTTGGATGAAGAACCTGTCCATTAGATAAGCAGCAGGAGGCGGTCAAGGTCAATGTCAGTCCAAAACATCACGAATCATGGTTTTCAGGCGTATTAGTATGGGCTGATTTTGGAATCGGTACTAAAGCGCTGGAAATGTGTGTGGATTTAGCATAAGTGGAGGACCAGGCTAAAGACAACGTGTCTCTTTATTTGGAATTTGCTATAGATTCAGTCCTGTTTAGAAACTGGACAAAGTTATTCAAATGCACAGAGGTGCCCATGTTGCAGTATTGCCTTTTGTGCATTTTCCTTCATTTTGTCTATCCAACAAAAGCCATCTACTGGCCAGTGTATCCCTCCATTTGTGTAACAAGTGTGCAAACAACAGATCTTTCCCTTTCACACTCTCCCCTTTCTGACACTTATGAATATGACACAACTCCTTAGCATTAAAGTCAAAATCAATCAAGAGGAGCAGAAAAATAGTCCCTTTCTTTTATTTTCCTTTCCTTTCCTTTCCTTTCCTTTCCTTTCCTTTCCTTTCCCTTCCTTTCCTTTCCTTTCCTTTCACTTGATAGAAAAAGTCATTTGAAGCTGTGGGTCTTGAAGAGGCAGTTCAAACACAGGCTGGCCATGGCCTGGTGCTTGCTCTCTTCCGTCCCCATCTTCTCCCCTGCTCTCCCAGGACATCAAGGGAGATTTACTCCAGCTTATCTATAAAGGGCCAGGATGAGCCTCGGCAACTGAGCGAAACAATTACTCACAGCTGCTCCCTATCTGTCCCACCGTGTGCAATTCCACTTGAGCGGTCGACGCCAATTGCCGCATTCAGATGGACACCATGTCTGCGAATACGACTAACATACAACACAGTCCTCACCAGATGGCTAACCAGCTTGTCCTACTTACACTAGGTCAATCAATGTCATGTTTAAAATGCTTGCACTATCTAGAGCAGCGGTTTATAACGTGGAAAACCTCCAGGAGACAAAAAGGGAATTCCACTGGTCCTGTGGGACAATGCAGAGTTTTTGCAGGAGGTAGCAGTTACGGAAGAAATTCTGAATTCTGAAAAAACCCCAGAAGGCACCCCTCTTAAGTATTTGAAGTATGCCATTTAAATGTGAAACTCAAGATAATAAGAGCAATAACTGGCTTTGTAGTTTATAAGGTTGACAAAATGTAATTGTGCTTAAACCAGTTACAGTTACCCATGAGGTAGTAATATTAAAGTAATTGCTCAAATGTTAGCGAAAGACATTCATTTGCTTTCTGCTCTGGCTGTTCAGCTAAGCAAATTACTGCACAAGACTGGCTCAAGAGGCTCTCCCTTTCTTTTTCTTGGACAGTTTCATCTTTCCATATGAAATATTATCAATTAGAAGTGGTGTGAAATCTTCCAGTTTCCCTTTTCGAATAATGAATACAAACGACTGCCACCTGGTGGTGTGGAAAGTTATTTCCTCTTATGTAGGTGCAGAACATACAAGCTAGTAAGCTGTCACCTGTTGTCTTCATGGTGTGCTTAAGTGCAGTTTCTTTTAACTGCTCATCCGATCAGATCTACTTCACACTTGGCAGGTGCTGGGGAATTGCAGGATGAGTCATGTAGATTTCATGTAGTGAGCTCTAGAAAAGTGAACAGCAGACAGTAAAAAACAGGAGCTTACAGTAAATGTCAGTGAGCACGCCCCCAGTTTGGAGAAGCAGCAGGAGCAATGGTGTTGGAAATTGAGCAATAATTCCTGAGGACAGGAACAACAATAAAGTATATTTTAGTCACCAAATAAAATAAATCCTCAAGAGTAAGAACTGAATTGTTATTAATAAAGTAACAAAACAAATCTCAGATGAATGGTTATATTAGTTGTTAGATTAATCAGGAAAAAAAGGTTGTATGTAACCACGTGTCCGCTCATTTGAGTTTTAATGTTAATATTTTTAGGCTTCTTCGAGAAAGCTCCAAGCAGGAATATCAAAGGCCAAGTAGTCTTGTTGTGGCTAAGCCATGTAATTACATCGTCATGTGATGCACTGGGAACTTTTTCCCAAAAGCTAGCATCTGACACGCCTGTAAAACAGTAAAAGAAGCTTTGCAACTTCTGCGAAATGACTCGCTTTACTGTAAAAATGTGGGCAATTCAGTCTAATAAAATGTGGAGACTCTAGAAGAGCTGTCTGATTACATAGTATCTCCATCTAAGGCAGTTTGGCACTATTTTTTGTCAGATGCAGTGACTGTGAGCAGCTTTCTTAGGGCTTGTTGTCACAGTGAGGTCACCAGATTTGGTAGCATTAACCTTTTACAGAGGCCAAAATTAACAAAGTCTTTGCCCAACAGAGACCAACTGTCTCTTTAACTGCACACTGTCATTCCTACATCTCTGTTGAGTACAGATTAAACACATGCAATACAACATGTTAGTCAACTGTAGAGGTGTTGGTTTGAATCGTGTAACTAATGTGTAATTCATCACGCACCATCCAGTGTATCAGAGGTGGATTAGACGGTATGCATCTGGACCACATAACAGTTATAACTCTCTGGGAGGTTGTGTTTCGGGCTCAGTTTGTTCTTTGCAGTCCCTCTGCCTCTCCAGCCTGCAGCAGAGAGCAGAGGCTGCTTTAAATGAGCAGCAGCAGAAGTCAGTTTGGCTGATTAAGGTTTCCTGTGGTCTGTGGAATGAAGAGCAGCATCTCTGGTCTCATTACACTCCTCCATCACTGAGGGGAAATATTTCTCACTCAATCAAAGACCAGGGATATAAAATCCTCACGTTTCATTTCTGTGATGTGTCCACGTTTGTATGTCACAGTGCTGCTAACTGTTGGTTACTGACAGCACAGAGTCATGGTTCCATCATATCTCCGGTATTGTGTGGTTGGCATAGAACGCAAGTGAGTAATACAAGATGGAGTTAAAGCTATGCCAAGAATCACAGTAAGACCCACCCAGGAATTAGTTTGACATTTAAAACTCTGCTTCCCTTTATTTGACTGCTGTTGCTCCAGTTCTCCAGTTGATGCAGTCCAATCGCGCCCAACTGATTATAGCAACCCTCTGCACTAGGGTTCAATGAGTGCTAGGCTGAAATGAGTATTCATTCATTTTTTTTATGACATTCTTTTTATAAGAATATCATCCGAGTAAAATGTGATAATATATGTACTCATGATTAAGAAAAATCCTCATTGGGTAGCTGACTGAAGTTCATTCATTCAAGTTCATAAAAACGTGGTTTGTGAATAGTTCTCTTACTGGTGTGATCCAGAACATTGATCTGAAGCTCAGTTCCAAAGCTGGTCTGTGGAAAGTTTTTCCTTAAAAAAAATGAATATAGCAACTTCTGATCAGCCCATATCAATTTCTGCTTAAAATAAACAAGCAGGGATTAGCACCGCCCATTACTAGTTTTAGCCCAAATACAAAGTATTTGTACAAAATACAAATACAGGTGCAGATAATGGAGTACTCGCTAATTTCTATTGCCCATTTCAGACATGAAAAGGTAAGCCCAGTCATCCACTTTTCTCTGTGATACTAGCAAAGTGATACATCTGGATCATTTGATCATTAAATAACACCGCCAAAAAGAACCACATAGGCCTGCACATAGTCAAAGAAGATCACCTGGGAAAGGCTACTGAACTACTTCCTCCTGACTGTTAGCAATGCTGACATCATCGGTGTTATGAGTGGTTTTAACGTGGCTGACCAATGCCACAGTTCATCTGTTATTCTGCCCAAAATATGTTCCTTTGTTTTTCAGAGTTTTCCAAAGTTTACTGTTCTCTGCCTTCTGTCTGCATTCGAGTCTTCACAGTTTTAGTTTTACTTTTTTAAAGTGTGTATTGTTATTGTTAGTAAATAGTACTTTTAAATCATTAGACTCGACTTTAGTGGGCATGTGATGCTTCTTATTGATTTTCAAATCATCCTGTCATGAAGCGCCATACACAACCACAGCTATAAAAAAGAATACTGAGGTTTTTCTTTTTATAACCACCCTCAAGGTTCAAGGTTCATTATGTGTCACAGAGCATACAACACCATTTGCAGTGAAGTGCAATTCAGGTGCACCAAGTTTAACTTCTGGCCAGCAGAAAAAAAAAAGAAAAATGGTAATCAGAGATAAAAAATGAGATCAAAGATAAAGATAAAATTTATGATCTACAACTTTCTACAAATGCATAAGTATGAAGCAGGGAGAAGACAGAGCTGAGTGAACCTTTTCTGGATGTTAACTGTGGATATGTAGTGCATTACCTGTCACTTGTTGAGTTTGAGTGTACTTCCCCAGCTGTTCAGTGAGTTGGTCATGCTCAGTCAGAGCTGAGCAGAGCTGAGCTTCCCCCTGGGTTGCCCATGTGATCTGGAGCGTCGGGCACCGGTAATGCAAAAATAATCTGCTAATCTCCACTGTAATTAAACAGATGGAATGAGGTCTTTACTGCTCGCCTCAAATAAGCCCTAAGTTCCCCAAAGCCACAGACATAGATGTTCATAAAGGTGCAGCGAGAGCCACTAAGGAAGAGGACTGCATTAAGATCAGAAGAAGGCTTGGCATCAAGACCTGATATCTGTCCTTTCCAGGCACATCACCCACACACTGTTAGACATTTCAAAGGTTGTTTACAGTTGATTCATAATAATCAATAATCTTTGACTTTACAGTTTTCACAATGATGCAATTCACTACAATAGTATCAAAATATTTTTAGTCTTCTTGGAAATTGCAATTTTAGTTTTTCTTTACACCCTATGAAGAGTTATTGAAACATTATTGGGGGGATTAGCTGGGACTGAACATACTTGTAGCCAATCACAGCCATTAACCAGCCCACCGGGCCCATGAAATGTTAATAGCAAATACGGTACACGCAGTACAAACACAGGATATCGGTCAATGGCTGGTGTGTTTGCATCCTGAGAATAAGCCTTTGTTATATATAGAAGGAGCTGGTCTTTTTTGAGGAGTCTTCCATGCGCCTATATGTTTGTACAGTAGCCCAGAAAGGACAAACCAAATGCTGATTCGGGAGAGGGCACTATGTTTTTTGTTCTGTTTTTTTTAATAGTCACAGGAGGGGAGGGTAAGATAAGGAGTTTGGAGCTGGAATCTGCAACCACACATTTGATGTTCTGCAATTTAAAAGATATTTTTTCAACTTGAGAAAGTCGCAGTTTGTCATAAAACTAATGAAATATAAGGCTGTGGAAATGCATTATTATAAAGACTACACACACAACATTCACTATAGTGATGTTGTCCAGTTGAACAGTCATTCAAATCGTTTCTTAAACATACACAGTTCCTGTGTGTTAGCTTGCTTGCATAACTAACAAACTACCCTTTAACTTAATTGCAGTTGTAAATATAGCCAGTTTTTGATTTTCACCTAGTTAATATTTTTTCTGTACCAAGTTGGCAGCCATGTTGGTGTTGGTAGCGTATGGTGTGCGAGATGATGTAGTTTACAGAGCGGTTTAACACAAAACTACAGGGAATTTTACTTTACTTTCTAAGTAATTGTCGCCCTTCGTTCACTAAGTTTTTCTGAGATAAAGTCCTTTGGCTCTCTATGTCATGGAGTATTTTGGTTTAGTTATTTCTTATTTTATTTTGTAGTTTATATTTTTGTGTGTCATGTTTCACTTTCCAGTTCCTCCCTTTGTCCATGTCCTGCCGCCTCATTAGTTATTCACTGTGTATCTCAGTGATTTCCCCTCATTTAAAGTTGGTTCATCCGTTTTGCCCTTATGTTTTCTGTGTCTCCAGTCCCATCTTCCTGATGTGTATCTGCTGCTTTTGCTGCCTTAGTCACGTTGTGTTCCATTACCTGCATGCTTCTCAGTGTTTGTACATGGGTCCTTAAGTGTTAAATCTGACTCAGTAAAGTATGCTGGGCACTTGTTGTAGAACTCACAATCTGGCAACTAGCAAGGCTATTGACTGATGACAAAACACAACATACCACATGACCACCAAAGACTATTTTACTACTGACATACAAACATTGTTAGAAGCTTAAGCTAACTGTCAAAACATCTGACAAAGAGAAAGACAAAACAATAATTTTGGAGCCAACACATATTTTTAAATAATTTATGTTAAAAGGTGCACTATGTATTGTATCTTCATTTCAATCTTCATTCAGGATCAGTTCATGATTTTCACGGCCTGGGGAGTGAAGCCCCTCCATGGACTGGTGGTATGGCAGTGGGTACTTCTGTACCTTTTGCCAGATGGCAGCAGGGTGAACGGACTGGCTGGGCTGGGTGTTGCCTTGTAGCATCCTTTGCGATGTCACTGAGACTCTGTAGATGGTACCAGTGATGTTCTGGGCAGTTTTAATCACCTGCTGTAGAGCCCTCCTGCCCTTGGCCATCTACAAACCAAGCCAGCTTGTGATGCTTCCAGTCAGGATGCTTTGTATGGCTCCTCTGTAAAAGCTGACCAGAATCTTGCTACAGAATTTAGCTTTCCAGGGTGGTGACATGAAATGACCAAGATAGGTTCTGCTCCACCTCAGCTCCACTGATGTAGACATGAGTGAGTGTCTTTGTCTCCTTTTTTCTACAATCAACAATCCGCTCCAATCAGGTCTCTGGGGTCTGCTGGTAAGGAAGTCCAATAGCCAGTTGCAAATTGTTGAAGTCCAGAGTGCTTTGTTTTCCAATCAGCTTCATGGGTGAGATTGTGATGAATGCTGAGCTCAAATCAACATACAGCATCCTGATGTAGCTGTCCTTATTCTCCTTGTGGGGGAAGGGCAGTAGATCATCTGGGGATCTGTTGGTCCTGAAAGCATACTGATGAGGGTTCAGACTGGCAGAGATGTTGTCTTTGATGTGCTTGAGAACCAGTTTCTCAAAGCACTTCATCAGGATGGGGGTGTGAGCCACATGGTGGTTCATTAAGACTGGACGCAGCACACTTTGTGTACAGGATCGATGATGGCTGTCTTAAGGAAGCAGTGAAAGAACAGTCTCCTGTGAGAGTCAGGTGTTTAAAAATGTCAGTAATAACATCAGCTAGCTGATCAACACGTTTTTAGTACATGGCCAGGTATATTATCTGGACCGCCAGCGTTATTGGTATTCACTCTTGGCAGGATTTTTCTCACATCTGCTGTGGTGACTGACAGTGGCCCGTCCTCTGAGGGAGTAGACTTCACAACTGAGTGTTTGTGGAGGAGATCAGAGCGAGCGTAACATGTGTTCAGCTCATCCTGCAGTGTGGCCTCACAAATATTGGGGGCGCTCCTGCTTTGGTAGAATGTAACATTTTGAATCTCCTGCTACATATCTTTAGTGCTGTTGGTGTTGAGGTACTTCTTCAGTCTCTGCTGATGTCTCCTCTCCGCCTCCTCGATGCTAGCTTTCTGTCTTGCTCTTGTGGTGATGTATGTTTCGTTGTCACCTGACCGAAAGACAGGTTTTTTTGGCTCTGGATAGAGCCCTCATCGCTCAATTTATCCAGGCCCTCTGGTTGGGGAATATCTTACTGTCTTTGCGATCACCACATTTGCTGTTAAATGGTGTCACTGAAGATTGTACTGTATATTCTTTTAGTTTGTGAATTCACTAAAAACAGGATACACGCAACTATTATTTGGAAAATGTATTCGGCTAATTATTTGCTAACAAGTATTTAATTATACTGTTAGCACAGGCTCCATAGTAGCCTACACACAGCATTAAATGCCAGGTAACCACTTTATACCCCATCCAAATCCCCCCCTCTCTTATATAAAAAAGACATATTGAAAGGTGTGATATTTTTCAGATCTACTGCAGATGCAACAAAAGCATCCCAGACCACCCACAATCTGTCCTAACAGAGCACCCACTCAATCAAGCTGCCCACTGCGTGAGTGCAGGTTAAGAACTCGAGACCAGAGGCCGCGGTTATCAAGCATCATCAAGAATCCCCTCTAGCAATCACTCTGAAAATTAAACAGGGACTGTTACTTACGAAGCTTCATCGTCAGTAAAGAGCTGTTTACTCCTTTGAGAGTGGCTGATACACCTAGAGCCATGATGTTTTAGTTTTTTTTCTCAGAGGCTGCAGTGTACAATCAACATATTCATAGGACTGACATGATTGAAATTAAGTTAATAGAAAAAAGTGTAATAAGTTGCACATAGGAAAGCCTGAAAGCGTTATTATTATTATGACCCATTGTTATTCCGCTTAAGGAGGAGCACCAGAGTAATTGCAGAGGTACAAAGATTCAAATGTATATTGCAAATAGTCCTATCTCAAAAGAATATAGACAATCCCTCCTACAACCTAGAAAACTCTGATATGAACACAGTTTACTCAAAAATGGCATCTAATTCCACAAGATTTACCTAACATAGCTCACCAGACAGACCAGGTTGCTTTTAAATGTTTTTGAGAACAACTTTTTTTTGTTTTGTCTTTTGTTTGTTGGTTTGTTTTTATTAATTTTATTTTTTGGGGGAGATGTACTCTACTAGCTGTTGCAAAATCATATTTTGATTGTTTAAGTTCTACTAAATGAGAATTTTTCAGTATAATACTACAGATTTTACTTGACAAGACTGCAGTTTTTCCACTCTTGTTGTCCAGACTCATCTGTGTGTCATGCAAACTGAAATATTTCTACTGCAATGTCAATTATTGTGCATAACCAATGTTTGTTTTCATGCAACTCCATTAGGACTGATCTACGTCTTAAAAAATAAGAGACGCGAAGGAAAAGAAAATGTTACCACTTTACAAGGCACTTTACCGCTACTGCTCCTGACACACAAGAAACGCTGGTGATGAGCATAGATATTGACAGCTTCCTTGTTTTACAGCCACGTTACGTGCACAAACTGTCTATTTTTATTTTTATCATGTCTATTTTTAGTCCCACGTATCAATCAAAGTATTTATGTCTAAATCCTGATGCTTGTGGCTTCTTGGGGATATATTAGGACAACAACAACAACAAAAAAAAACTTAAGAGAAGAATTTTTTATTGGAATCAAATAAAACATGACCTTGCTGGAACTAAACATCTTATCTAGAATTTACTCACACTTGATGCAGTTACTATAAGTAAAATTGGAAAGCCATAAAAAGGAATTTGAAGAATGATTTGGTTAGTATAGCAGATTAATTATTCAGGGTCTCTAGACACAAAATGCTCAATCATGCTTTTAAATACTTAAGACTACATCTGGTTTTATTTTGGTGTCTATAACTCTCTCTTTTCATCTCTCTCTTTCTCTCTCTCTCTCTCTCTCTCTCTCTCTCTCTCTCTATATATATATATATATATATATATATATATATATATATATATAGATAGATAGATAGATAGATAGATAGATAGATAGATAGATAGATATACTAAAGCCATTGCGGACAATGCTCATTGTCACACTGAACAAGTCTTCTGCATGTACAATAACATTTTTACCAAGATCTTGCATAGAGGTGAGGAAATGACCAGTTCATGAAATCTATGAATATAACTTGTGAATGTAAAATTAACTAAACTCATTCCTGTCCAGTCACTTCACATCTGTGATGTGGCATTCAACGACACAATTTTGTAATGGTTTTCAATGATATGACACAGAATTATAACAATATGAATACATAATTTACTAATAAAAATATGTTAAATATGATTCAGAGTATATTAAAAGCAAGTGATAATCAAAAGGATAATCATAATTATAAACTGAGTCATCATCAACAATCATCAGCCTACATTTGGTTTGATGAGGGGTGGTAAGGGCCCTGGATAATGGGTGGCTGGCCCAAAAAGGTTGACTGAGCGTATGTCAGTGCAGGCGATACATAGCACTGAACAATCAATCGGACAATCAATCAATCAACGGACACACGGAACATGTCAATTCAGTTTCTTAGCCAGCTTGCTGTTTGTGGTTGTAAATAGAACGTAATACAGTTTCTCCTCACCATTGTAGCAAGCCACTGACAGAAGTAAATGGACATTCAACAAGAGAGAGAGACAGAGTGAGAGAGCACAGCAAACCATAACACCCGTTTCCACATACCTCTCCCTGCTGACTTTGAGCAATTATTGTTAATATTTCGATTAATAAATGTAAATAAATACGTTGCTTAAACAACAGTAGTTGTAGTTGTGTTAGGTATTAACATCTAGCGCCTAGGAAAGGTGAGGCCTGCTCCAGGGTACTGTGGATTTTTGTAATCTTATGTGACTTTTTCTCTCCCCCTGACCTGTCAGAGCAGCAGCCTCGCTTTGTTCTGATGCCTCCTGATTTACAAATTAAGCACTGCTGATGGGGAACTAATCTGTATGTGAATGGCATCAGTTATCTACACGGTGCAATCAGTAATTTACTTCAAAATAATAACTAAAAAGGCTGTCTTTTGCCAGTTGAAATATAAAAATCATTAATTGTACAGCTTTTATTACACCAACAAGTCAATTTCCTCCAAACATCTGTGAATTCCTTGAAGCGCTAGCTGTGCATTACAAAGCAGCATGTATAGGCTCCACCGCAGACCAAATACAGGACAGACGCTGGATAAATGCATGGTGGGGGTTGGGGTAATGACAGTGGATTAATCTATAGTGTAACATCTGAGAAATCGACAATGGGGGAGACAGTGGATTTTGAGGATTTTCTGTTTTTCTCTGTGTGACACAAGTAAGCCAGTCTATGTGAGAGAAAGGACAGATACGAACACAGTCAGAATCTCACTATCTAAATCTGAAAACTAGCTGATAAAACAGCTGAAAACAGCCTGGTGAGCTCTCCCTTTCTGTCTCTCCTGGTGCTCGGCGACTAAATGAAGCCTTTGAACCTCTTCACGGCGATAGGAGCGGAATGCTCTATCAACAGCAGCATGGTGGAAACAAGCTACTGGACCAGGAATCCAGATAAACATGTAAGAGGCACTGGCCGTCGTCAACAGGCACATTCATAGCAGACAATAGGGCTCTGATCAGAACAATGATTATGCAGGCCCTCTGCCGTCCTGTCATTGGCAGCCTACTTTCTCCATTCCTATCATTTTAATTAATTCTGTGATATTTCCAAAGTCTAGGCTGTATAGACCCTTAATGAGAAACCTCATCAAAAGACACACAAGCCAGGCAATTTGAGCTGCGGCTGGCATGATATACTGCACTTTCAGCCTCCTCCTCCATCCCCAATTACTTGCTTTTCTTCTTGATGCACAGCAGTGTCCATAACCACAAAGAGCTCTCCCGGTCACTAACAGTACACCTGTATTTGTGTGTTTCCTTTCATTCTGTTTCCCCTTGAGCTAAGGTGCTTTTCTTTTTTTTTTTTCCTTTTTCTTTCTCTTTTTTTTTGACTGGTTTGCTCTTGTGTACTGATAGCCATCTCATTGACTTTAATCAGCCATCCATCAATGTGACAACGCTCTAAGAATAAAGGTTTTCAGGCACTAGTTAATTAATCTGCCCGCTCCTGTCTGCCTGCACTGCTCAATCATGGGGTAAATAAAGGCAGTCAAGAATGTAATTGTTTGTTTTCTGTGCAGAGTTTGGAAAAAAGGCACTTTTTCATCTCAAGGAGCTGTGAAAGTTGCCCTTTTTGCTTTTATTTGCAAGAGGTATCTCATAAAGCAAATGAGTCAGAGGTGTACAGAAAATGTCACATTTCAGAGCAACTTGTTTTGTCCTTTTTCCCTCCTCAAACAGTGGTAGGAGAAATTTTACAGTCTGCAGACAATGCAGTTAATGAACGTTATAACCGTATTCTCTTATTTGTATTCTTAACAGTTTCTTTTACTTTTTGACTCTTTAGGAGTCAGAATGTTGACAAAATCTGCTGTAATAATCATCAAATCCATATCAAGTCAAAGAACAGATTTCACAGTCATAATAACAGACAGCAGGAGCGCATAATGACTATGATGCTCATGTAGTATAATTACTACATAAGCAGTGATTCCCTCAGGAATTATTCTGCTCCATTTTATCTTTTACTCTAGTATGTTTAATCAGTATTTGCAGTGAGGGAAAAGCTGTTTACATGCCCGTAGCAAGTATTAATGTGCATGTGCTAACTGGATTGCTTTAATGGCCCTGAGAAAAGCACAATTGGAATTGGGGTGTGTAATAGTTTCCTGAAAATTCTTTGTCATCTATTAACTTGTTAGCTTTTCAATTATGGTACTTCTTTGTGTCTGCAAATCTGTATCATTCGGACATGTTTCCAGCTGAACCATCATGGGTAAAAAAAGTACCTCCACCACTGATTTAACATTTTCACATTAAGTCACTCTCTTACATTAAAAAATGTCATCGACATTGAAGAAACATTTTACTGAATAATAATGACATTTGACTGTGTCATTGCAGACAATATGACACAATTTATTTTAGAAAGCTGTGAACTTCCTTCGACCTACATACATAAATAGGCAGTTCAAGGCTCCCACTATGATATACGTATGATAATATTCAATCATTAGACACAGAGGTTCAGTATCATGTACGATGCTTGAACCCACAGCGTACATACTAAAGACATTCAATGGTTAGGAATAAAAATGTTTTCACATTTTTTCCAAAAGTGTAGAATAATTCCAGCACTCCATTCAGCTTGCAATGTTTTTTAAATTTTTTCAACAAGACAAAAGAGTGTGTTAATCAGTCAGCTATAGTTGTGTCTTTTCAAATGAAGTTGTGATTTTCCTTTAGTGCTGTTGATAGAGCAAGAAAGTGGGAAGGAGAGAAATAAATATAGAGGAACAACAGGAAAAGGAACTGTCCTGTTTGTTTCAGTACAGTATGCCACAGGCATGAAGAGAATACAAACAATTAAACGTTTGTGTCTACATGACCATCTTCAGGTCATTTTCAGGTCTGCACACACACATAGCGGTAAAATAAGTGAGACTCTGGATCTCAAGATGACACATCGTTGGTAACACATTTGTCATAATTGATAGAAGCGCATAAGCACACAGCTATCAAACTTCATTGGTCATGTTTAACAGTTTTTCCAGCAACCTCATCAATCTGGGCACCTTACCTTTTACTAATCACGACAAAACATACATACAGTGCATGCATTCATATGTAAATATATTAGCTAACAATGTATTTCAACTCCTAGGACTTTTTTCATTTATGTATTTATTTATTTTTTACAGACAATGCTGGCCTAAGTTTCCCTTTGACTTGCTGTCTGGAAATTTGGTTAGGCATTTTACCTCTTAGACCTATTTAGTACATGTATGCTGACAAGTTATTAAATGATGTGTCGGGCTGTCTGACAGCCTGTTTGGTTACTAGATTCCAGCAGCTGCTTGGAGTAGCTGCTTGAATGCAGAGGTGCTCCTGAGTGGAAATCACTGATGTGACTCTTCCAGACAAATGCCATGTACACAGAGCTGTCTCTCCAGCTCAGCCTGAGTGCTCTGTGAACTGTAACACATGTACAGCCTTCTCGACTCCCACTCCGAGTGAAATCACCCACTGAATCACAGCCACACAGATCTAATCAAACTGACAAGACCAGTAATGACTTTTCAATGAGACAGATTATAAATTGAGGGTCACAGGCAAATCTAAATAAAATGGCAACATGTTTAAATGTGAATATTGTAAAATGGTTAAAGGAGACCTGGAGGCTGACTGTGATACGAGGCAGTGTACAAACATACATTCAGATCTTATTTGTTATTGTGAAGGTGAAAATACTCTACTTTTCTGTGAGACTTAACTTAGTTTCCTTGTACTTTGTGTGTTAAGTTATTGATATACTGTTGTTCAGTGGTGTGCCAGTATGATCCAAGGGCTCCTGACCCTGATCTGTCACATGGAGGACACAATGGGCAGTATTTAGACAGTCTGTAGCACAAGATCTAAATCAAGTACTCTAGTGCATTTGGGGCATGACCAGCTCCATTTAGCTACAACCCTGCTGTTGTCTTCGGGTCAGTTTGACCCGTTTTCAAAAGACAACTGACGGGTCAAACTGACCCGAAGACAACAGGAGGGGTACATGGTGGATAATCTGGGCGCAAAGTGCAGCGCAGGGTGCAAAGAGGTGGTATCCAGACTCTGAATTGGTCATGGGTGTGTTTTGGGCTGAACATATATCAAACCAATCCAAGTGTCGTCTCCCATTCCCTTTAAGACATGGGTGCGCCAGGACCTGTGCCATTATATTTGTTACAGTGACATGACTGTCATCATAGAAATGTTTAAAAAAACGAAAGTGTATGGACAATGTGAACCTGCCTGTGTAGGTGGATCAAATGCATCCTTTTGAATAACATTAAACAGACGCTTTTGACTTTAGACTTTTTGTTGGCATATGGCGCTATCGCTTCCTGCTACCTCAAGATAGA
The DNA here is from genome assembly GCA_903131615.1 of Diplodus sargus. Lineage (NCBI taxonomy): Eukaryota > Metazoa > Chordata > Actinopteri > Spariformes > Sparidae > Diplodus > Diplodus sargus. The sequence continues at coordinate 923,777 of CAEMYA010002128.1, forward strand.
AAACCACCACTAGTGCGCCTGACCACACCTCCCTTTAAGACCAACACGCCCAGGGTCGCACAGGTGGGCACAAGTACATTTGTTATTTACACAGCATGGGCGCTGGGAGTGAAAAAGACAACTGCATCAGTCTGAGAACCAGCAATGGCACTTACTCTCCTAACCTTTATAAGAATTTTCACCTGAGAAAGTAAACAACACCGTGACATTCTCCTAAACAAATGAAGCTATAGCGAAAGTTCGGACAAATAAGTTAATTTGTCATGCTATCCTTTTATTTACTTCTCTAACACATGCTCATTCATAATTGCCAGTCATTATCTAGGGGCTGTCCATTTATATCAGCTGCTCATATCAGCCGGGCACATCTATCCGATAGCACAGCGACACACCTTCGCTGTAAGCTCTCCTCATCTTGCTGCTGGCTTTCTAAATACGGTCGTCTTCCCAGCCTTTAGTTCATTCACTCCTCATCACCACCCAGTCTTCACAGATTCACCGGCTTCATCGTTTCATCAGCCCATCTGTCTCAGGAGAGTCATCAACCACCACCAGTGTCTGGACTCCATGGGGGGATCCTTCTCGCTGCTGCTCAGGGCAGACGCCCTTTGATCACAAAATCTCTCTGTGAGGTCTAAGCGCCAAAGACTTTCTGACAAGACATATTATCACATACCATCTGCTATAATAACATTTTCTTCACTTAATTCACTAGTCTCTCCTGATGGAACTGAAGTTGCTGGGGACTTTTTTTCTCAGGTAGCCCTAGGATACCACATTGATTTGAAAAGGCAATAGTGACACCCTTTTTTAAACTGACGTCTTCCCTAGCTGAAAGGGCAAAATAAAGGCAAGCTAAAATCTCAAGGCACCAGTATTCTTTACTATGTGCCATATCATTATTAACTAATTGAAATGCCAATTTATACTTAACGCTACTTTAAATAGTGTTAAGGTCTTATTTGGACATTTAGTAGAGAGTTTAAGTTCTATTATCAATCATATGACATATGGCAATGCTGTGCTAATACCGGGTTAGGTTAAGACACAAAAGCACTTGGTTTACGTTAGGAAAAGTAGGTTGGCTTAAAATACCTGGTCTTGTTTACACAATCATGTCTGTAGACAACAATGAACAACTATAACCATTGAAAAATAAAAAAGATAAAAAAGAAAAAGCTAATTACATGCATGCATGCATGCATGGCAAGTAGTTCAAAATAGGCATGTCACCAGTTTTGACGAATACCATGATATTAAAAAAATGAAATACTATTGTGACAGCCCTAGTCCCAAACATAATTTCTTGTGTATGTTTCTGATAGTAGCAAACCTTTAGCACATTTGTCATTCCTGAAACTGCATTTGAATGGATAATTTCCGAATCCTGTGCATAAACTGTGTTGTAGCCATGTGTAATTCAAATTATCTTTGATTATTATTCTGTGACTAATGACATTCTAAAATGCATTGCACTATAGAATTTATCATTATCTGATTTATCAAACAGCGTGCTTCGATAACCATGCAATTAATTATCAGAGTTATACCACATCCTAATACAAATAAACCTTTATTTTGTGTTAATATTCCAGTGTTTCTTTTCTTTCCCAGAGTGAGCTGAGGTAAGGTAATAGTATTGCCTTCTCACCTCACTTTCCAAACACTTTTAATTATAAAGTGCTTTGCTGCATTGCTTTGCAGGCCCTGTCCTCTTCCCATATCTGCTGGCATCCTCAACGAGGCAGGAAATTGAAAGAAGGAGACAGAATCAGCCACAAAGCTGACGGAGGATGAGCTGCCGACCATAATTACCCCAAGTGCTATTCAAATGGCAACACCTCACTTTATGGACAGTTAAAAATACCCATGCTCTCTAATGTGTTCTCGCAGCTCCAGCAATGTTCCTATCCACTGGTCATATTCAGACTGCAGCTCAAACACAATGGCTGCTTAATAGCCAGCTACTTTAAGACACCACATCAGTACATATATGCTGCTGCTGCTGAGCTTTAAAGCCCGTAGTCTAGTCAGTGAATGTTCCCGCACGACAATGTATTAAATGTGTTCTTTGTTCACCAGTCAAAGAAATATGTGCAACACACATACGAGGTTGCTCAGATGTAAAACATAGAGTTTTTGAAATGAATATGCATGCAATGACATAATTAACAATTAAACCCAACAAACCCAGATTTTTTTAATTGAAGAAAATATTACATTTATATTTCATTTTCACAATGTCTTATTATGAATAAGTCCAATGGAGTAAACATGAATTTATCTGGACAACTCACTGATCGGGCAGTTTCCATGATGACATATTGATGACATCATTACCACAAACACTTTTGCGCTCCGAATTCCTCAAATGGTCAGTGGTCTAAGCTTCAAACTATGGCACTCTACCTTACCCTCCAGTGCCAGTTTTGCACATTAAGGGCTGTAGAGTAAAGATGTGAGAATATGTACTATGTGAGGTCTGGTTAGACTTTCAAAATAAGACTTGTGGTTCATATATTATGACTTTTGGAATGCTATTAATGTTATCAAATGCTTGCAGATGGGTTGGGTTTAGGCACAAAAAAATACTTGGTTAGGTTTAGGAAAGGAATATTAATCATAAAATCATAATCATTTACATGTGGTAACTCATTTACATAACATAAAAATACATAATTCTTTCTCTGGAGGTGTCCAGTGTATGAACCAGTCAACCCCCCAACCACCCTACACATCTGATGTGTTTAGTTTTGTTATCATTTGAATATTTTAAGCATTAATAGTACTGACTGCAGCTGAACCATTTACTGTTCTGTATATATTAATTACAAACACAAAGAGAAAGGAAAAAAAAAACTATATTAAGAAATTATTGCTCTACTCAATGCTGACATGCATAAACAGTACCATAATTCCTAGTTTGTTACATAAATGTATAGATGTTTTCTTAACAGTTTATCATTGATTCTCACTCCAAATGTCTAAAAAAAGAAAGAGAGAATGGACAGTTATTTGTCTGTTATGCCTTTGATTTGGACAACCTACTTTCAAATGAACTGATATATGTTATATCAGACCTTACAGATAAAGCACACTTTATACAGAGCTGTAGGCAGTGTATGATTAGCTTAGCTTAGCATTAAGACTTGAAGAGGAGGGGAAACGCTAGCTGTTTAAAAGTATGCAGACACCTCTAAAGCTCACTTATTATCATGTTGCACCTTGTATGTTTAATTTATAACAAAGTCAAATGCAAAATTGACAGTTGTGTGTTTAAACAAAAAATTGTAAATGCAACATAACTCCCTTTGAGATACATATAATATATAGTGCTTTAAAAGTTAGAGTCACACTAGGGATTAGTAAAAGCAAATGAGACCCAGAATGTAAGATATAACAAGATAAAACATTTAAATAAAAACAATAAATACAATCAGTAAAGGAAAAGTCATGAAATAAACATTTGTCATATAAAGAGACTTAAAGGTGGGTACTGAATTTTATTCGCCTGAAATCTCCAGCCAGCTCTACAGCTGAGGGGCTGGACAGTGAAAACCTGAGCACCTGTAACACTGTTACTTTTGAAACAGTGCTACCTGCCAAATATGTACTTAAGTTGGTGATTTTCTCCTTTTTATAAATACAATCCACAATCACACAAAAGAAACTCTGGACAGATTGGTGCTTACAAAACTCCTGAAAAACAAACTTCAGTGACCCAAAGTCAACAGTCTGTCTGCCTTTGGCCTACCTACCTCCTGTGGACCTGCATCTTTGTCTGTTATAGAGAAGAGGTTTGGATGAGGATGAGTAACTGAAGCCGTTTGAACCCCTTCCTGTAACAACACAGTCACTCAAGGTCAGTGTGGAGGCTCAAAAAAGACAGATTTCTCCCCAAGTGTGATAAGCCTCAGGACAGGCACACACATATTTCAGATGTTCTCTGATAATCGTCAACACTATACGGTGGCCTGGGGGAAGTGATTAAAGCACTTTGTCTTCAGTCATACCCACCTCGTCCAATCCTCGTCTCTGATCCCTATCTGAACCTTGCTGCCGTTTGCCTAGACAATGCACTGCACATCTTTGTGCCTCCCTCCTTCGCCAATTATCTTTCAGCCACAGTATTTATTCAAAATACTGGATACAAATCAAATGCCTCAGAAAAACATGAAACAAAAGTTATGAATTATGAGTATGGTATGAGTGTTGGCACTCTGCTTTAACATATCATTCTGAAGTAATTACTGAATGCACAGTGTAATGGCAGAAGAAAAATGACACCATCTGCATAAAAATTGGTATGATTTGCTTATACTTTCAATATGCTGTTTTTTTGTCCCCCCAAAAAATGAATGTCGAAGCACAGCACAAAGGAAGCACATCTGCAATTACATACCCAAAACAGGAAGAGGCATTGTTTTTCCTGGTTGCTATCCCCAGTTTATAGTACACAAACTAACTTTTTTTTTTTTGACAATAGCCAGGCTGCAAGCGGTGGTTGTGTTGCCAGCAATAACAACACAGGGAAATGCTGTCCATTTCAACAGCATTTATTTTAAAAAATAGGGGGTTAGGGCTATAACCATGGTTGATATGGTAACCATGGTTCTTTAAGTACAGGTGGAGCAGGAGTCTCATAAGAAAAAAATGCTGCAAACCAGTTTCGAAAATGACAAACATCTGAATAGACACTCAGGACAATTTTAAAGTGCAGCTCAATGTTTAATTTATGAACACAGTCCATTAATACATGAGCTTCAAAAGTATTTTTCAACACTATTAAAAAAGCTTGACACTGCCCCACAGCCCTACATATCAGAACAAGCACTATGAACACACAGGCGGCATTACACAAGGCTAATGTTTGGAAGTATAATTTAGACTGAAGGCAAAGAAGTTCCCTCAATGCTGCTTTAACAGCTTTCTAAAGTGTCCATGAACATTCCTCTCTGGCGTTCCCCATACAACACACAAATACACCATAATATATACGCACTGACAAAATATCTCAAATGTGAGTTGAATTTAGTCGCCTAAGCTGAGATAAAGTTGTGAACAAGACCAGAGTGTGTCAGGACCAAGACAAAGGCTTTGAGGTGCTGAGACCAAGTCAGAGCCAGGACCAGTGTTAGTACCGCACTGCATGACACACAATGAAGTCTTGAACCTGCAAACCATAGGCACTCACATTTGCATTAAAACAGCTGGCTCAAATATTACAGCCTATTGCAACCTGTCACTGGTTCACTGAGTAAACTTCTGAAATTCTGACCCAGAAAGAGACAGGCTAAACTAAAACTGTTGAGAAATGCAGCCTCCTTCAGAATATTTGTGTTGATCAGGAAGACAGGTTACTGTTAAGGTGTGGCCTTGTTGCATTTGGAATAGCTACTTGAAAACCATGGATGTTCTGTGTAGTAGCTTTCTAAGGGCATAGAAGATCAAATATTTCAAGCTCAGGTACAAAGCATGATAGGGGTTTGAACTCATCTCAGGAGAGCATGGTTGATTTGAAATGATAAAAATATCAAAGTTTGAAGTGTGAGCCAAGGAGCAAGAAGAACGAAGCTGGAAAGAAGCGTGAATTTCGGGTCAGAGCCTGGACCCTTTGAAAAGAATCTTAGACAGAACATGAAGAAAAGACGTGAATTCTACAAATGTACCACGGGGTTAAGGTCATGAAACTACAACATTTGGTTAAGGAGAGGGAAATTTTGCATTATTTGCCAGACTCTGGGATGATGAACATATAAATTTCCATATTGCAAAAAAAAAGGACAAACTGCAGCATTTGCACTAAACGCAGGCATTGAACATACATTTTGAGTAGTAGTCTCATCCAGTACTAGGTGTTTAAACATCAGCTTTATGCCCACAAACTGGATGTAGGGACATAATTAGGATTACTTTTAAGATGCTTAGCTTCCCCCACATTACAAAGTAATGAGTGGTAGTAGTCCAAACTTGAACATGAACCAAATAGTTTTGTTACAAAAACCGAAAACAGAGCTGAGAAAGCAAGAATTTCAACTACTGTCCAAATAATTATTCATTATTCATTATTCATCATAACTAGCCATTTACTAAGTATTGTAAACATCAGTTGCAACTTTATAATACACAGTTTTTTTATGCTAACAATAATACCACTTGGAAATGCTAGGGAGGCAAAGTTGTCTATTGCTGCTTTCATAAATGGTTTAGAAAGCATTTCAATGTTTGTCAACAGTGAAACACCTATTAACTAAAGTTTTGTTAACTATGTATTTACCATTTATCAGTGATGGTTGTTATAGTGTTACCTATCAATTCTTGTATCTGCA